>VMYD01000317.1:0-587500 GCA_007663325.1 Eucalyptus pauciflora | reverse complement strand
TAAATTTCTACAATGCATGTGACTATTGGATGAATGGTAAGGTCGATGCATGATGCCAAGAAAAAACCTTGGAATCACATAAATCGCTTGATTAGGAGACTTATAAGCGTTATTGGTCATGTGAGAACATAATTGGTCAATAATTGCTATAAGTCACAAAAATGGATTAAGTATTTTAGTGGAACGCTCGCATGAAAGACAGAGGCCGACCCCGATGTCCTAAATCTGATCTTTGCAATGAACTTTCTTTAAATGATTGATCTTGACATGATGTCGTGTTTTTTATTGTTCTAATGTGTATGCTTGTTTCTTTTTATTGTATGTACCTAGTTATAAGTTTCTAGATTATGGTTAAATTAGAACCCCAAAGATGGAGAAAGCGCAAAGACGGTGGAGGTCAATGTCCATTCCAACCATTATCATGTATTATTTATTTTCCCAACATATGTCTCGAGTTCTATTTGTTGTATAAAGCCTGACGAGTTACAGGTTTTCTCTCTTCCTCTTATCTTTTTCAATTGTGTTTCTCTTTTATATTTTCTAGGATTGCATGGTAGATTTACTACTTTACGTAATTGTTTACTTACTGTCTCGTAATTTCAATTCCATTAATTACTTTCTTTTCTTGTTTTCTAGAACTAGAATTGTATAAAAATGACTAACCATGCATGATCGCTTAGTCTAGGACTAATGATCCCGAAAATGTAAGAAGAAATGCATGGACATGTTAGGAAAACACAACATACTGTTTAGATACCGAAAGGGTGTTAATAGAAATATTAGCGTAACCCAAGTCTGCAAACCCAGATATCTTATTATGTAGGAATCGAGGGAACACTCTCGACCCTAGATTAGGTTTCTAGCCGACCCAAACGAGGCTAATGGCAACCTTATTCTTAGGTTGTCATAAACAACTAGGCCGTATAAATGATCCTGTCACACGAGGTACAAGTTTCGATGAAACTCACCATGGTTTAGCATACTTGATGTGGCAATACCCCCAAATGATAAAGTAATGCCATCCTTATGGACGAAGTGTACTATCGAAAGAGTTACCATGGCAAAGGCACCCTTAAATCCGATACTCACATCAAACCTCCTCTTTCGAGGTGTATCGCTCGTGTGGGTACGAGTCGCGGCACTCCACTGTCATGTGGAGTACGAGTTTGGGAGAACTCGTGATCTCATGGAGAGAACCCACAAGAGGCTTGACCCAAAAGGTGAGGTGATGATGTCTTTCGGAATACAAGCCGTGAAGGAACTCTCGTGATCAAGTATCCCTAAATCTAACATTTCCCCCTCCTTTCCTCATAGCAAGGGATCGAGGGCGGCGAGATCAGGTCACAACAAGTATTCACTCACAGATTTCACCCATAAACCCTCCTAAGGTCCTAAATTGGGCGATCAGGGTTTTAGACTGTAGTGTCATGCTAAAGCTCATAAACATGCATTTAAACTTAGACATCCAGCAAAACAAAACCATTAAACACATGGTTTACACTCACTTCACCCCTTATAACTCCCACCTACAAAACCATTAAACACATGGTTAGCGATTATCCTGATTTTCCACGCGACTTTGACATGTAAGCGATCCTATGCAAAACACGTTAGTTTAACCCAACAACAATTTTTAAACAGCTTCCAGTCCTCTTAATCTAGTAAACAATCCCCAACGGAGTCGTCGAGCCTATCGCGACCCGATCTCGCCGCCCATCGATCCCTCTCGCGAGGAAAGGAAAAGGGGAAAGTCGGGTTTAAGGGTACTCGATCACGAGAGTTCATTCAATGCTTGCGTTCCAAAAGACATTATCACCTCACCTTTTAGGTCAAGCCTCTCATGAGTTCCCTCCATAAGATCGCAAGCTCTCCTAAGCTTGTACCATGCATGACAACGGAGTGTTGCAATCCATACCCACATAGACGACAGACCTCATGAGAAGAGGTCAGGTGCCGATATCAAATTTAAGGGTACCTTTACCATGGTAGCCCTCTCAATAATACGTTTCGCCCATAATGATGGCTTTACTTCATCCTTTGGAGTACTCTCACATCAAGTATGCTAAACCATAGTGAGTTTCATTGAAACTCATACCTTGCGCGACAGATTCATTTATATGGTCTAGTTGTTTATGACAATATAAAAATAAGACAGGAGTCGCCACTAGCTTCTTAGGGGGTTGGCTAGAAACCCAATCGAGGGTCAGGAGTCTTTCCTCGATTCCTACACAACCAGATATCTAGGTCCAAAAACTTGGGTTATGCTAATATTTCTATTAACACCCTTTCAATACATAAATAGTATGTTGTGTTTACTTAACATGTTCATGCATTTTTCTTACATTTTTGAAATCGTTAGTCCTAAACTAAGCAATCATGCGTGGTTGGTCATTTTTATGCTATTCTATTTCTAAAGAAAATGAAAATAAAACACCCAATTGAATTGAAAATTGTGAAGCAGTAAGTAAAAAATTAAGGAAAGTTGTAAATCTATCATGCAATCCTAGAAAATATAAAGCAATTGTATGCATGGGCGGTACATGTGATGTTTCAAAAACATCTTTCGAAATCATCCACAAAATTTTGAGACAAGTTTTGTTTTGGCTATGAAAGATATTCAATTACCAATGCTAGCTTGAGACTCACATAAATGCACTCACAAGCATCGTAGGCATTTTGAATACAATTTAAACCGTGACTTTTCACAATGTCAAATAGACTTTTAAAGAGGTTTGAAAATTTTTAGAATTAAGGAACATCTAGGTTGTGGAATACATTCAATTGCCAAGGCTAGCTCAAGGCTCGCATAAAATGCACTCTCAACCGTCTCAAGCATTTTGAATATGATCCAAATCACAACTTTTCCTAAACCAAATCGAGTTTTGGAAAAGAATTTCTTAGATATTATTTTTAGGAAACATCACATGTACAAAAGTATTTTTTGAAAAATGCAATTTGGAAAGGCTAATTGTTTAGCAATAAAGATCAAAGCATTTAGAACAACTTCCATGAAGATGACATGTCCTAATTTCATGCACAAAGTAACTTAAAAGGTGCAACTAAATAAATACAACGCAAGGTTCACATTAAGAAATTCCAGACCAAACATGTCAAGTTAACAAAATTGAGTAATGCCCATTGACAATCTAGCTATAGAAAAATTCCCTAGTATGCACAATATAATAATGAACAAATTTCGTGAAGAAATTTTTCCTAAACAAGCCATTATTTTACAAAAATCATAAAACAAGCAACAGCAGGTCGAAAAATTGTTAAAACAGTAGGATACTTAGCCAATATTGCAAGGATTTTTCATATCAAAACAAGTCTAAAAATCACCAAATTTACACACAACATAGCCAACATGATGAACAACAAGTTTCGTTGAGAGGCCAAGTATAGAATCCTAATATAAAAAATGGAACAAAAATGTCAAAGGTCTGTCCAAACATGGGTTGGAATGGGGGTCCGAATTTTATCCCATGTCAAATTTTGATCTACTTTTAAAAAAAAATGAAAAGTGGTCCGAACAATTAGCGATCTATTTGAAATCAGCAGCATTGGAAACCTCTAAGTGTGCCTTTCGACTTCCTAGAATGGCTCAAATCCAAATTAGGTCAATTATGTACCCTAAGATTGAGATTTCTAAGAGTGTGCGTGTCAATAACTAAGAAAACAGAACACATGCATGCATTAAAAAACCTCAAAATCATTCAAATGGCATGAAGAAATCACTAGAGACTTGGGATCATATGCAACGAAAAGTTTGGATAATCATCTAATCCTAGGTCGACATAAAAAATGTCATACAATTTAAATGACATCATGAAATAATTCAATATTCCTAATGATATGCTTAGGAATCCTTAGTGTAATGAATACTTTTGTGACATAAATTTAATGTGCAAAATGATTTTCAAAAGATATGACCTAAACATATATGCAAACCTTATAACATGGGGTTTAATCGTCAAGAAGACATATAATCGCAAAATTTGGACTCTAAATGACTCAAACAAGCATGGTGAGATGCATATACAGTAAGCTTTCATTTCAGCATCAACTTCACAAAACAAGCATGATTTCAGTCATTTCAAGACATGCAAAAATCTTACAAAACATCTTACATATAGAGCATTCAATGATGAATATTTCTTATTAAGAGCTCGAAACCTAAATATGATCGCATGAATCATAACAAAAATAGCAAAACAGATGCATATCTAAATTATGTATTGCTGCAGCACATTTTGACCTTAATTCATGCAATTGACTCACTTGCCAACATCAAGACTTTGCAAAGCATGTATTAATTGAAGATATACACCATGTATTTCAATTTTCTTAAACGATTGGATACCAAACAAACTCATTTATGGGCTCAATTTCAGCAAATCACAATTCATAATAGTGTAGGCAGCTTGTCCTATGTTTAGATCTAGGCAATTTTGCCCTAGTTAAAAAAATCTAAAAATTACGAAAAAATTGCAATATGTTCTCAACATAATTACACGCAAATTTTATGAAGGAAAGTTCCTTCAGAACTCAACATCACAATCAATATAAAAATGAAAAAATCAGGAATCAACATAGAGCAGATTGACCTAGGTTCAGATCTAAACAATTTTGACCTAGCTAATCAAATCTAAAAATTCCAAAAAAAAAGATACATCAATAATTCAATATTCCTAATGATATGCTTAGGAATCCTTAAGACGATAGCAAACAACATTCATAAGAAAAATTTCTCTAGAAATCAACACAAGAAATTTTACAAAAAAAAAAAAAAAAAGCAGAAGGCATAACAAGAACAGAGTTGAAAACTAACCTAAACTACTGCAAAATCGCTCATCTTTGGATGTATTTTTTTAAGGTCAAACGATGTTCGATTGGGGCATGCAACCTATCAATTTGAAGCTAGTGATGTGTGTTATCAAAGTTTAGAAGGACTCAAACTCAAATAAGGTCATTTCAAACCTTGTTTTGGCCAAAACAGTAAGTCGGTTCAAGGAGATGAAAATACAAGTTTAAGGCCAAATCAAGTTAATCATTCAAGATTAATCAAGAATACTCAAACACAGAAAATCAACATCCAAATCATTCGATTTAACATCTAAACATAGTATATTTTCCTAAAATTAAACCATAGCCCCAACCGGTTAATCCGATCTCGCTTCACGAGGTTCGAGATCGAGATTGTTACCTTCTTATGTGTTTTTGTCGATTTTGATTGCAATCAATTGAAAGTTTCACTAGAACTTCAATCAAACTCCAAGGATCAAATTTGGACAACAATAATCAACTTCGAACCGATTGAATTGCCAGCTTGGATCAATACCGAACCGATCCACATGGACTGATTTGTATCACTGAGGGAGCTCAGTTTAATTGGAAGAGTTCCTAACAAAATCGAGCTAATCATTGACTTGTAGTGGCTAGGACAGGAAGGTGTGGTCGCCTGCTGAATCGACAATCGGTGGTTCATCGGCATGAGATCAATGGCGATAGACGATTTGGTGTAGAGAGAAAAAAGAGGAGAGAGACAGGCGGTTAGGCTAGAAAATAGAGAGAAGAGAGAGAGAAAGCATAATTTCATCCAAGTGAGGCCTCCCCTAAAATGGAGGGAAAATTGGACTTATATACTGCCCTAAGTTAAGCTATTACGATCGTCAGTTCGATCCGACAGTCGAAATTTTGATCCAACGGTCAAAAATTGATTTTTAAAGCTCTAATATGATCTAGAGGTGTCAGTTAATTGATTTAGTGGATTTGATTTGCAAAAACCCAAGCCAAAATCGAGAATTGCATCAAAATATCCAATTAGAGGTTAATTTGTAATTTGATGAAATTTGAGAATCAATCTATAAAATTTTGGGAAATTGAAGGTGCAAAAGTGAAATTGATATTAAGAGGATCCCGAACTGGTCATCGAAGGTTAGGAACCGGCCAGCAAGGCGCAAAACCAGCCATTCCCGCCAATGATCGGTCAGATCGGTTCCGTTTGGTTTGGTCAGTTTTTGACCGATTTGGTCCAGTTCTTATCATTTCGCCCACTTGGGACCCCTATGGATCAAAAATTTATGCAATTTGGTCTCTAAAAAACCAAATTGGAAATGAATTATATCATTTTTAAGAAGAAATTGATCAATTAAGATACAATTAAGCTAATCAAACCCTATGAACGTGATCTAGGGGTCTTTTATTGACCTAATTGAATGATTATCATGAAAAATAACGAGTCAAAACCATGGGTGCTTTGAATTGGGCCTAAAGGGCTAAAATGGTCAAATTTATAATTCAATAGGCAAAATTGCAAGTTAACTAAAATTGAATTCAATTGTTGTCACAATTGTCCTATCTAATATACTACTCGTGTAAGATCACTTGTTGCATTCAAATTGACCTTGAATTAAAGGGCCCGAGCTTATGTCAAAAATAGATTTAGGCTTAACGTTAAAATTGGACCTAAATTTATTAAATTAGTTAAGTGAAATTTTTTCAAGCTAGATAAAATCTTCAAATATTACTTTTTTTTACCTAATAATTTTTTCAGGACACAGTACCGTTAGATTTTCACAAGCGGAAGATGAAGGGAAAAAAAAAGATAAAAGAAAAGGAGATATTGCGCACCTAATCAGTGATTCATGGTTGTAATTGTGCACGGTTATCTCTCTCACACAGCTCCAACTAAGAAATCTATTTATTTCTCGTGACTAAAGCATTGCACAAATTTTGTTGGATTAGAGGGGCTAATTAATGGGATCTTGACTTATCAGCGCAAAATTACTCTCGTGAGATTCTGTGAATTATTATGATGTAGTAGGAGGAGATAATTGTACTTCATGGCAAAATAAGATGTGCATTGGAATTCGTCGTAGGCTAGGGGTTTATGTTTCCGTGGGGCAAAATAACTGAGAAACGACCTGTGAGGGTTAACAACCGTCGGATCCATTTACTTTTGCTCGTTCCCTTAACAGCGTGAGCGGGTGTATTGTAACTTGTACAACATATATTCATCTGAATATCTGGCTTCTCATGAAGTTGACTTGTCTAAAGGTGTGGCGTCACTCATTTTATGAGCCGGTTGTGTCGTAGGACACCGTTTAAGCATTGCTATTGATGTCCAGCAAATTCGTTTTTTTTTTTTCATAATTTTTCTTAATATGAGTGCCTTTTTAAAAAAATAAAAATAAAAAATCGACAGCCTTTGCTTTAAGGGGCCTTTTTTCTTACTGCTAGTGTTGTGCATCCTGAGCTATATGAAACCCAAAAATGTTGTGCATCCAAAATTAGGTTTTGTGACGCTTTCATACTGAAATAATTGTAATACTCCTCTTTCACAACGTTCACATGGAGCCTATGAAATTCATCGGCTAGTTGATAAGCTGACTGCATCTTATTCTTTTAGGGAGCCATCATCTGATTGGATTCTTCTTTTACATTCATCTTTGGCACCAAATGACCAAAAGAAAGCTTTTCCACGGCCTCCTGCAAATATACACAAGGCATGCTTCTGTTATAACTTCCCCAGTTCCCAAGTTTAAACACACTTCAGACTGGTGCACCTTGATTCTGAGCAGAAAATCACTTTTCTTGTTTTTTGAATGGGCAATACACTTGATAATGGCTTGTGCAATAACAGATATAAATGGCTTGTTCTAGAAAATTTATTATGGACCATTATCCAATCAACTTGGTAGTACAATAGGCCACACCGATCGCGAAATACCCTCCAAGCAGCACCCTACTTGCAGACTTGACCAGAGGCAAATTATTGAGCTTTGCACTTAGTGCGACAAGGCCGACCAAGGCTATGCTACTCACCACCACGACCTCCAGCCGCCTCAACTAGCGATCCTTAATAAATGCAGCTCCTAGAAGCGGCACCAGAGACCCCATGGTAAAGGATAGTGCAGATGTCCCTGCCGCCTGCCATGGCCTTCGAAGGTTCTCTCTTGCAATCCTCTCCTCAGCTCGTGTGGCTCCCTTCCTGTCCTTTTGGATTTTGGCCACCTCAGCATTGTATCGAGAGTAGACCGATACGAGCTCGACAATGGCCCTTGAGCAGGCCCTGAAAATTAGCCCCAATGCCTTGACTATGATCATCGTCCTCGCATCCTTTTCAATGATGCTGATGCATACCAGGAAGGACATCATGGCCACTATACTCTTGATTGCAGTAAGCAGGGCAGCGCCAAGCCTCTGAGCTGGCTTTATTAGCTGGACAGGCTCAGTTTCAGAATCTTGTGGTTCAGTTGAGGGTGTCGCCATGGAAGTGGTAAGACAAGAGGGTGCGCACAGAGAGGAACATGAGAGGGTGTGCAGAGAGGATACGCTCCCTAAGAGATGTCATTAAATAGAAAAACGTCCATCTATATCTGTTGAACTGTTGTGTTCCAAAATGAAAACTAGTTTGGAATAAAACTGTTCCGAAACATCCACTAGCTATTTTTATTAAACAATGGAAGTTTGGAACACAACAGGAGGACAGAAACTATTGGAACATAACTGATCCGGAACATCCACTAGCTATTTTTATTAAACAATGGGAGTTTGAAATAGAACAACAGAACAGAAACTAGTTTGGAACAGAACTGTTCTAGAACATTACTGCTGGAGGGGTTGGTATCACTAGTTTAGGTATTGCCTTTGTTTTGTGGATCTGAAATGGAAGAATCCCATGGTATTTTCTGAAGTTACTGATTACCGTCAGTGCATTTTAACCTATGCCTGACCTTTAGTTTTCTAGCATTACTTGTTCTTCAATTCAAGTTAGAGTTGTCCAATTCTTGGCCTTGATGTGTGTACTCTTATTGTTTGTAATTGTACGAGCTCCTAGTTTTTTCGGACAATCAACTTAGCAATAGATACTTATGTACTTAATGCATTGTTCGCGCTTATTTACAAAATGTACAATGACACCGCACCTTCTAAAAAACGAGAATGTTTGAACTGCTATTTCAGCCTTGCCATTTAGGTGTATCATTAACTTCAGAAAATACCATGGGAGTCTTCCATTTCAGATCCACAAAACAAAGGCAATACCTAAACTAATGATACCAACCCCTCCAGCAGTAATGTTCCAGAACAGTTATGTTCCCAACTAGTTTATGTTCTGTTGTTCTATTTCAAACTCCCATTGTTTAATAAAAATAGCTAGTGGATGTTCCGGAGCAATTCTGTTCCAATAGTTTATGTCCTACTATTATGTTCCAAACTTCCATTGTTTAATAAAAACAGCTAGTGGATGTTCCAGAACAATTCTATTCCAAACTAGTCTCTATTCTGGAACATAACAGTTCAACAAATATAGATGGACGTTTTTCTATTAATGACATCTCTTAGGGAGTGTGTCCTCTCTACATACACCCTCTCATGTTCCTCTCTACGCACACCCTCTTGTCTCACCACTTCCATGGCGACACCCTCAACTGAACCACAAGATTCTGAAACTGAGCCTGTCCAGCCATCAAAGCCAGCTCAGAGGCTTGGCGCTACCCTGCTCACTGCAATCGAGAGTGTAGTGGCCATGATGTCCTTCCTGGTATGCATCAGCATCATTGAAAAGGATGCGAGGACGATGATCATAGTCGAGGCATTGGGGCTAATTTCTGAGGCCTGCTCAAGGGCCATTGTCGAGCTCATATCGGTCTACTCCCGATACGATGCTAAGGTGGCCAAAATCCAAAGGGAGGACAGGAAGGGAGCCACACGAGCTGAGGAGAGGACTGTAAAAGAGAACATTCCAAGGCCATGGCAGGCGGCAGGGACATCTGCACTATCCTCTACCATGGGGTCCCTGGTGCCGCTTCTAGGAGCTACATTTATTAAGGATCGCTAGCTGAGGCGACTGGAGGTCGTGGTGGTGAGTAGCATAGCCTTGGTCGACCTTGGCGCACTAAGTGCAAAGCTCAATAATTTGCCTCTTGTCAAGTCTGCAAGTAGGGTGCTGCTCGGAGGGTATTTCGTGATCAGCGTGGCCTATTGTACTACCAAGCTGATTGGATAATGGTCCATAATAAATTTTCTTGAACAAGCCATTTATATATTTTATTGCACAAGCCATTATCAAGTGTATCGCCCATTTAAAAAACAAGAAAAGTGATTTTCTGCTCAAAATCAAGGTGCACCTGTATAAAGAGTGTTTAAACTTGGGAACTGGGGAAGTTATAACAGAAGCACGCCTTGTGTATATTTGTAGGAGGCCATGGAAAAGCTTTCTTTTGGTCATTTGGTGCCAAAGATGAATGTAAAAGAAGAATCCAATCAGATGATGGCCCCCTAAAATGATAAGATGCAGTCAGCTTATCAACTAGCCGATGAATTTCATAGGCTCCATGTCAATGTTGTGAAGAAAGAGTACTACAATTATTTCAGCATGAAAGCGTCACAAAACCTAGTTTCCACAATTATTGAAGCAACTTACGGGTAAAAAAAATAAAAATCAGTATTACTCCCTCACCACAAGTTTCATAACATGATTGCAACACTGCCAATTCAAAGGGCTCAATTTTGATTACCTTGATGTTGAATACTAGGATAAGAGGAAGGAAGTATTATGAGTAGAAGGAATGGTTCAGAGCAAAGAAGATAAGAGGAGACGAGAGAGTTGTGTAAATGAGTTGGAATGGAGCTTGATCTCTCCAGTGAGGATGCAGGAGTGACTGCCATGGAAAGCGCATCTTGTTAGATGGAGATTGCCACAGAATACATCTGCAGATGAAGTAAATCAGGCCTAAGCAATCGATGTCAGAACAAAGGTAAGGAGAGGATGACAATCAAAGTGGATATTTGTTAAACCAGCTAGCTCTTTGGAAAATCCTGATATTAACTATTAAATATAAGGTCTTCATATTTGATTCTAAGATCATGCAAGATTAAAACGAGAGGATTAGTGCACGCCCCAAAACTAAACGTAGATCTCACAAACGAAAGAATTCTCCGTTTTTGAGAATTGACACTTCTCTATAAAGCTATTCAAGGTAGATGGCTTTACAGTTTCTCTAAGTAAAGAAATTCTCTCTGACTAAGCCTGACTAGCGCCAAATACAGCTCCGTTACTTGTTATTGGTGCAAAAACCAATGGCATGCCAAGAGGAGTCGAGACATATCAGGAGGGGATGGCATTCTTTTAGATGGTGGATCAAATCCCAAATTGGTGAATGGATGTGAAGTTCACTTCCTGCCCGATGTTTTCTGCACCATCTCTCCTCTTAGATCTAGGTTTCCTTCTCTCTTCTCCATCACTAATGATCATAACATTGTGACAATTTCTGACATTTAGCATATCGATTCTGGATCTATCACTTCCTCTCAGCCTTTACAATATAAATATTTGCAGTTCGAGATGAGACAGGCTTCTTCGGTGTCTTCTTCACAACAAAGTCCTCTAGGTTAAAGCAGCACACCAACATTTTCATTGCTGAAGAAACAAACTCACAAAAGAGCAGACATATCTAGTTTTTTGTTTCTATCTTTATTACAATGTTCATTTAGATATGAAATACGGAAGGCAGAAGAAATGAACAAAAGCAAATCTAGCACCAAATCACTCAATGAAGCTTCAGGAGTGGTTCATGCTACAGACGAATTAAGGTGGTTTTCTTTCTTCGTTTTTGGTTCCTTGAACTAGGCAAGCATTAGGAGGGAAGATCAAAATTGAACTCAAGATTCTTTGCAACTCGGCACAAGTGGAGCACTTGAGTTAAGTCCGGAATTGTTGTTTCCATTGATTTGCTATTCACACACCCAAGGATCAGTCAAGCTACTTCATTTAGATAGAGCAAATTCATGAAAAAGCCCGAAGGAGAAAATTCATATAGTGAAACTCAAAGCGTCAACAATTATTCAATCTCAGGGCACTCAAACATCATATCTGAATCTATCAAGAGTTTTGAGCAACCTTTTCAATTACATTCATGTTTACATTGGGAATGATCTTCATCTCAGGACTGCAGGTTTGTCTGTTCCTATTGAGCTACATCATGAAACAATATACGCGATAGGTGATATGCAAATTCATTTCACTCGATAAGGAATTTTGTAGCATTTACATGGCACCAAAAACAAACCACAATCCAGCATCACCTTTTCCCGGATACCCACCAATTTTTTTTCACTGCATAGTTCTTTGAATCTTTCTTTTCTTTTGTAGTCTCGAAACTTCGAAGTGACCAGTTCGTTCTCTGGCACATCATCTGAGAATAGCCCTCTAAGCTCTAAACCAGCCACCTGTCTTTCTTTCCCGAGTCACACTCTTGTACAAGACGACGACGCCTAGTCTTTTCCCAGGCCCGAGCCATTTTCTTTTCCTAATCTTTTTCCTAAGAGTTTCAATAGAACTCTTTCAGATGGGCCCTTTCTAACATAATCTCGGTTCCTCGAGGAAATCAAGATTCACAAATCGGAGGAAAGTAAAGAACTAGGAAAAATAGACAGACGTCTTGCTAAACGGAGCTGAACCTTGGGCTTGCGAGCTGGAAGAAGAACCGGGAACTTCGTCCAAGACCACGGGCACTCAAACGCCACGTCGTCCCGTCCTGATATGTCTCTGAAACGGAGCAGGTAAGTGAGCTCGACTTCTAGGTTTCTGGAGCTCAAAGCTAAGCTGGTTGGAACGGACCCCACCCACAATAATTCTTAGTTATTTCTTTTCTTTTTTGGGTTTCATATAGCTCAGGATGCACAACACTAGCAGTAAGAAAAAAGGC
This sequence comes from Eucalyptus pauciflora, assembly GCA_007663325.1. Classification (NCBI taxonomy): domain Eukaryota; kingdom Viridiplantae; phylum Streptophyta; class Magnoliopsida; order Myrtales; family Myrtaceae; genus Eucalyptus; species Eucalyptus pauciflora. Next base: position 574,790 of record VMYD01000317.1, on the reverse strand, counting down.
CCGTTAAAGCAAAGGCTGTCGATTTTTTATTTTTATTTTTTAAAAAGCCGCTCATATTAAGAACACTGATTGCCTCTCTATAGGGTTCTACGCAAAGTGGGTGTAGATCTACACAAACCATTTTCACCAAAAGAATAGGGCACACAAACAATACGGTAAAATATGCAGACACTTGGATTTTTGGGCACACAGCAAAGTAGGTGTAGATCAACTTCAGCAATTTAGACCATGAAGTGAAAAGAGTGTTTCTGTTCATCTTCTGTTGGTATTCTCAGACTCATCTCTTGGCTGCTCTAAGGTCAATTACACAGGATGACTTGAGAACGGGACATATCTCGCAAATGGCCCAAAGTACATAGGATGTCTAGAAAATTTTGCTCGGACCATATTAGCCAATTGTCTAGACAAACTTAAGTGCTTTCATGAAGACCAGAAAATGAAGAAACTTTACACTGATTTAATGCGGCTTTGGAGGATCGATAAAAGTGCCACCCAACAAGGTAATTGACCCCAACTAAACCTAACCGGGCACTAATATGAGCCACAACAGCAACATTTCTATCAGTACCAGTGCCTCCAACAGCCTTTAGAAAGGGCCATATGTGCTGCTAAGGCATATTGTATCGAATAGTGATTCATAAATGAAGTTTACCTCAACATCAAATTGATATCTCATCTTATTGACTCTCTTATCGAGAAGGATACGCATTTTTTTTGTGGCCACAATTTTAGAGGAAAACTCATTGGCTTTGACCTTGAATCCAGTCATTTCTCTAGGTCGCAAGATGTACTTCTACATTCAACTCCTCCAACTTCTCAATTGTATGGAATGGCGCCCACAATGGGAGTCAATGTTGCAATTGCTTCGTTCAAGAAACACACCATGGCATGAAAGTCGGATTTAAGACATAAGAAAATGAAAATATGGAGTACACTAATTTGACAATTGCCCGAGTTTTGGAAAGCATTGAAGTTCGTCACATCAAAAACTAAAGGTAAAACTCCATGAGAAACTAGAGAAGTTTTCTCTGCACAAGGGAAGTTCTATTGTTACTGTTGACTAAATCCCTGCTTGCTTTCCTTAGCAAAAAGACGGTTGATTAAAATAAGGGATATAGCCATATTTGGGCTGGAACCGCCAGATGGAGACATATTTTGGAAGTCCGAGCTTTTAAATATCTCAACCAAATAATCTATCTTTGACTCTGTTTTATAACTGTCGTTTATGATGGAATCGGCTACATACTTCCATTGCTAACTGAAAAGAAGTTTTTAATTGTTACGAGAATTTTCTGCAACTTGATTAAGACAATGCCCAATTGCCATGCTTTGGGACCAATGGAAGGCTGTGAACAAGACCTTTAATGACCCTAAACCCCTAAGCCCTAAGTGCTAAGCCCTAAGCCCCTAAGCCCCTAGCCCCTAAAGCCCCTAAGCCCTAAAGCCCCAAGCCCCCAAACCCCCAAGCCTCAAGCTCCCAAGCCCCCAAGCCCTAAACCCCAAAGCCCCGAGCCCCGAGCCCCAAGCCCCAAGCCTCGAGCCCCGAGCCCCGAAGCCCTAGCCGAAACCCAAAGCCCCAAAGCCCCAAAGCCCCAAGCCCCAAGCCCCAAGCCCCAAACCTTGAACCCTCAACCTTAAAAAACCCTCAATCCTCAACCCTAAAAAACCCCGACCCCTCAACCCTCGACCCTAAAAAGCCCTGAACCCTCAAACCCCCGAAACCTGAACCCTCGAACCCCTGAACCCTAAAACCCCTAAACCCCGAAGAACCGAAACCCCGAAACCTCGAACCCAAAACCCCGAAACCAAACCCAAAAACCCCAAGCCCAAGCCCCAGCCCCAAAACCCCAAACCCAAATACCCAAAACCACCCAAACCCCAAACCCCCAACCCCCAACCCCCAACCCTCAACCCTCAACCCTAAACCCTCAAAAACCTTGAACCCCCGAAACTTGAACCCTCAAACCCCCGAACCCTGAAACCCCTAAACCCCGTACCCTGAAACCCCTAAACCCCGAAGAACCTCGAACCTCGGACCCCGAAGAACCGGAACCCCGAAACCTCGAACGTCGAAACCCCGAACCCCAAAACCCCAAACCACCTAACCCACCCCCACCCCCCACCCACAAAACCCCAAACCCAAAACCCATAAACCCTAACCCTAAAACCCTCAACCCCCAAAACTCGAAACTTACCTGTGGCACATATTATTTTGCATTTTCTCATTTAAATGGTGAGCATTTATTAATGGTTGAAGGGGTATATTGAGGTTATTTAGGCTCATTTTGAGTAACATATGATTTATTTTTGGTTATGGGAGTTATTTCATGATTAAATTACTGTATTATTTATTTTTGGTTTTGGTGTTATATTACTAGTCTTTTGTACTTTTGATGTTACTATCAATTCTTCGAGATCATTTAATGGTTTTCAGGTCATATCAAGGTCATTTGATGCTTGTTTTGAGATTTCTTGGTTACATGTAGGGCTTATTTCAAAATAATTCTTACTTGTGGGAATTTTCATTTTTGGATTTATTTCAATACTGAGCATTTGTTTATTAGGATGATATGGGGATTATACAAGTTCATGGGTTATCTTAAGATCAAGTTCATGGGTTATTTTAAGATCAAAAATAATTGTCACCTTTTTGTTTTTGAGTTTAGGTGTTATATTCATGATTTTCTATACTATGCATGTTATATTGGAATTATGCTATATCTAGGATATTAGGTTTATCTAATAATTCTTCAGGCATATTGAGAAGTTTAGATGTTATTTATTGATACAACTCCAAAAGGCTTATAAGTTATGGCAGGAAGACTTATTAGTTCTTTAAAGGTTGTTTGTATTTTTGAGATTGTATTTGTTGCTTTTTTGCAATTTAGAGTATGTGACCCATGTAGGGGCTATAAAGGGATCCTCATGGCTTAGCTTACCACATACAAGCATGTTTAACATCTCAACCAATGGCAGCATGAAGATTAATCACTTTTAACATAAGGTATTCGATCTAGCCATTATATGGGCATGTAACATTAAGTTTCATATCCAACGTTTTAAATAATATGGCCCAAACATGCTTTAAACAACCAATCATGGCCAAATTAAATGACCACATCCACCTATGCTTCTCCGACTAATCATGTTGGCTTTTGTTCAAGTAATTAGTAAGCAGACACCAAGCAACCCTATGGAAGCAACCCTATGGAAAAGCAAGTGATTGATAGATCATTTGACACTCATCTGCAAGAATGTAACCCGCACAATACATGCAAAAGTAGCCAACTTAGCATATTAAGTATCCAAAGATTTGGAATTAGCATCACCCCTCCAAATAATGTCAAGAATATTTGGCTATAAGGGTATATTTGTCTATTTCTTTTATTATTTTATAAATGGGGACAATAAAGACAATATTGTAATTTTGGCCTTTGCGCTTTATTATAAATAAATAGCTTGGGGTCACATCAACCTAACCAAGCATTCAGTTCAATTTTTCTCTTTCAACATAGTATCAAAGCCAATATCCCTTATGAGAAGGTTTGTAGTAAAAAAATTTCACATGGATGTGCATTGACAAGAGATTCCACATGCTCTTTATATTCATATCATATCCCTCCACATATAAATTTAAGCTTTTGAGTTGGACTTTCGAACATGGTATCAAAGCCAAGGCCAAACTAAAACCCTAACCCCAATCTCTTCAATGTGTAGTCCTTCCCACCACAGTTCCTTCTCACCTTCTCCTTTGCTTTCTTTCATAGTGTAAGGTAGCACTAACGAGGTGATTCTTTGAATCTAGTGTCTACCCTAAATCTCACCTCTATGAGATAAACTAAAGTTTGGTTTTAGTCAGCGATAGGTGGTTCGACTTCTTCTGTAATTTTTTGGATCTTCTTGTTTGAGATTGTTTTTACCTTGCCACTAGCCTACAATTATCTCACGTGTGAAGATCAAAGTACCACAGTCCGTGGACCACCATATTCATTTCTTTCCAGAGTTCTTGGAAAATATAGAATTATCAATTTTTTTCAAGTTTCAAAAACCTTGAAAATTGATTTTTTGCCTTCCCTAGATCTAATTTAGCTGATTTTTGGATAGCTTCAACTCACTACGAGAGGACTTCCATCCAATTTTTGGCCGTTTCTAGCAAGTTTTGCTTGTTCAATTGCTTCTTTTACATTGTTTCGGGGAAAAGTCCGAGACAATGTCTGACGGTCCAGTTGTGAACCCTCCACCTATAATAGATAGATGTTCAGATCATATCACGTTTGCTACGATCTCTATGAAGCTTCACAACATAAGTTATTTGATATGGTCTCGATCCACATTTTTTACCATCGCAAGCCATGAGCTTCCAAAACATATCAATGGCAATGGCACTTCTATAAAGCCGAATACATCAGGTAATGCTCAAGATAAGTGGATCTCGAATGATTCTTTGGTAATGTCTTTTCTGCTAAATTCGATGCAACCACAAATTGCAAAAGGATATATACTTCGTGATATTACCACACAAATTTGGTTGACTTTAAGATACTTATGTCTACTTTAAAATGATGCATAGGTGTATGAATTTCGAAAATGTGTTCATGACATCACTCAAAATGAGACGACAATATCTCGATATTATGTTGAGCTTCAAGGCTCATGGCAAGAGCTAGATCATTATGCCAATTGCCACCCAACCAATGCTATAGACACTACTGCATACAAGAGACATGGACAAGAGTAGAGTTCATGATTTCCTGGAAAGATTGAATATTGAATATGATCAAATACGTGCTCAAGTCCTTAGTCGGTCTTCATTCCCTACTTTGGAACAGTCCTATGCACTAGTTCACTTTAAAGAAAGCCATCGGATAGCGATGTTCAATCTATCTATCGTAGATCGATCTGCTCTACAAACCAATATTGGCACTATTGTCAAATCTGATTCATCTACTCGATCTGACGATACTACGTTATGAAATGTGAGCATTATCATAGGTCATATCATACCTAGGCTACCTATTGGAAAATACACGGAAAACCTATATATTTTTGCTTTTCCTATATATTTAAAAGCAAAAAGAGCACAAAGAAAGGGAAAAAAGACAAGCAAACCATACCGAAATTTTTCTCAATGCACCTACTATTGATATTGATTTATCACAGGAAGAACTTCAGGCATTTCGATGTCTATTGAAAGCTTATGCTACTACTACCTCCTCCACAATTGCCAATTTGCATTTTCCTTATGCTTCAGACCTAGCCACTTCAAGTATTTTTATTGGGAGGTTTAATACATCAATTGTTTTAGCCCATGTATCAAGGATCCATGGTCTCCCATACAGGGCTACTAGTCACATGACAGGCTCTTATGGTCTCTTTTCATAAATACACCCCTCATTCTAGCAAAGATAAAGTGCGCATAGCTGATGGACCCCTCTTCTTTTGCATGAAAATGGTCTATCAAATGTTCCTTCACTTGTTCCTCATCTTTTGTTTTACATATCCCATCATTCTCTATTAATCTCCTTTTTGTTAGTAATCTAACCGGAGACTTAAAATGTAAAGTAGTATTTTTTTTTTCCATCTTAGTGTGTTCTCCAAGATGTAGTAAAGGAGGAGATTGGATATGGTATATTCGATGGTGGTCTTTATCTGCTCGAGGGTCGTGGGGCTTCTAATTCAACTTTTGTCTTATGTGCCTCATCAAGTTAATTCGGCATTGACGAATCTCCCCCACCGGCATTACATATTAGGTCATCCCCATTTAGGAACTTTAGAAAAAGTTTTTCCTAGTCTCGTTTCAGCTTGTAATAAATATGAGCTTTTTTTGTGAAGTTTGTATTTTGGCTAAAATAAACTCATTCAACTTATCAATCTTCAAGTAATAAAAGTTGTTTCCCTTTTTCATGTGAATCATACTAATGCATAGGGACCTTCCTGTCGCACTTTTATTTTCAACCATCGATGGTTTCACTTTTATTGATTGTCATGCTCGTACAGCTTGGATATATATTCGTTAAAACATAAGAGTGACTTTTTTTCGCTCTTTTCAAATCTTTCACAAAATGATTCAAACTCAGTTCATCGCTAATGTGAAAATTCTTTGCAATAACAATAGCATTGAGGACATTGAAGGTCAATTTCAACATCTCTCTCTACTCCAGCATTATCATTAGACCAGTTGTGTTGATACGCCAATACAAAATGGCGTTGCTGAAATAAAGAATCAACATTTGTTAGAGGTTGCTGGGTCTCATGTTAGCTCATCATGTCCCAGCTCAATACTGGAGTGATTGTATTTCAACTATTGCTTATTTAATAATCGGATGTCAATTAGAATTCTTAATTCCTGTACACTTATTGATGTTTACAAGGATCATAAACTTTTATTCTTCCTCTTAAAATTTTTGGCTATGTTTGTTATGCTTGTAACACCACCTCCAAGAGTAACTTGGAACCCCATGATCTTCGCTGTATTTTTTTTTGGGTATTCAGCTACTCAAAAGAGTTATATGTGTTATCATCCTCCTTCTACGTGCACAATTGTCTCCAAGGATGTGATTTTTTATGAGTCTAATTCATTACTATTTTGCTCCACCTATTCAGGAAGAGTGTCCTACTGTAAAGGTGTTGTCCATTTTAAATGTTCTGAAGGATATCACTTACACTTCTCTTCCAATAGCCTTTTATCGTTCTCCTCTTTCTAAAGAGGAGAATAATGCAGCACAAAAAAATGATAGTATAATACCACTAATACATTGCATGTTCAATCATCATCTCCAAAACCGGATTTTACTATTCCCGGTGAGCTTTCTTCTTCTAATCTTCTTATTTCACTTTGAAAGGGTAATAGAATTTGTACTCAACACCCTATATCTCATGTTGTCTCATGTGACTGTTTGTTTAGCTCCTATCGTAATTCTATGTCTTCTCTATCTTCTGCTTCCATCCCACGAAATTGGCAGGAAGCTTTTATAGATGAGAAGTGTAAGGCAGCGATGGTGGAGGAGATGCATGCTTTGAAGAAAAATGGCAAGTGCGATATTGTTTTCCTTCCTCCTAGGAAACAACCAATCAAATTTAAGTGGGTGTTCATAGTCAAACAGAAGATGACTAGTACCGTAAATAATTATAAAGCACGATTGGTGGTAAATGGGTTTATTAATACTTATGGTATTGACTATCAAGAAACCTTTGTTCCTGCTGCTAAGTTGAATATGGTTCAAGTTCTACTTTCTTGTACTATTAACCCGAGATGAGATCTTTAGCAGTTAGATGTGAAGAATGCCTTTCTTCATGGAGAGCTAGAAGAGGAAGCATAAATGGGGATTCTTTCAGGTGTTTCTTGTTACAAAACTCAAGGTAAAAGTGTATAAGCTGAAACGTAGACTTTATGGTTTGAAGTAGTCACCTCGAGCCTAGTTTGGTAGATTTCAAAAAGTTACAGTTTCCGTCGGGTAGAAATATGGTTATGTTGATCATACTTTGTTTGTGAAGAGATGGGGTGCTAAAGTCACTATTCTTATTATCTATGTACACGACATTCCTGTCATAGGAATTAATAATGATAAGATCAACCATTTGAAAAAAATTACTGGACAAGAGTTTGAGATAAAGGATATTGAAAGTTCCGGTACTTTCTTGGGATTGAAGTTGTTAGATCTTCAAAATGTATCTTTTAAACCCTAAGGACGTATGTCCTTAATCTTTTGACAGAAGTTGGGTTATTGGGATATCGTCCCTCTAATACACCTATTGAGGCCAATACTCGTTTCTAAGAAAAGGATCGTGATCTAGTAGATAAAAGTCGCTATCAGTGATTAGTGGGCGAGTTGATTTATTTTGTCTCCTCATGATGGCTGGAAAGTTGAAGCCAATATAGATGCTGAATGGGCTGGATCCCTAGATCGAAAGTCTATTTCTAGGTATTGTACATTCCCAGCTAGGAATTTTGTTACTTGGTATCATACAAAGCATAATGTAATTTGCTTGATCTATTGCTAAAGTAGAGTTTTGTGCAATAGCACGGGAATTATGTGAGTTGTTGTGGCTTAAAGGATTATTTGAAGATATTAAGCTACTATTAGTATTGCTCACAATCCTGTACAAAATGATCAATCCTATACAGTATGATCATACGAAACATGTTGAGATTGACAGATACTTTATCAAAGAGAAGTTAGAGTGGTTTGATTTGTACGCCATTTGTTCACTCTAGTGATCAACTCTCTAACGTGTTAACTAAAAGACTAGGAGTTAAATCATTTCATCCTGTTTTAGTCAAATTGGGCATGCATGATATGTATGCTCCAACTTGAGGGCAAATGTTGGGAGTATTTGGTTGATAGGAGTATATTTGTCTATTTCCTTCATTATTTTATGTATAGGGGCAATAAAGTAATATTGTAATTTTGACCCTTGAGATTTATTATAAGTATATAGTTTTGGATCACATCCACCTAACTAAGCAATTCAATTTTTATCTTTCAATAATTCCCATGACTGAGTACTGCCTTTGCATAGTTCCGAAAAGGACGAAGGTGACAACTTTAGCTAAAAACAAGGAGAGGCTATTTCCATGATTGAAGCAATTGCCCCCAAGACTCGCTCTCTTGAAGGGGATTGAATCGGTCCCCAAAACCTTCCAAACGCAACAGGATTGAAAGGCACGTCTGTCATTTTTGCAAATAAAGCGAGCTTCTACTCTTGCAAGTTGGTCCTTGGAATTCATTGCCACTAATTCTATACAAATATACCCACCATCCACCACTAAATCACATTAACAAATGTGGAAATCATAGAAATATTAATTTTCTAGAGGAGGGAAAAAGACCTTTAGATCGAGTTCAGAGCTGCCATGCTTGACACCTTCAAGAGTCTTCCACCTCACACAATTTTCTCGCTTCCCTCTTAAATGACTTAAGATATGGAAGCACAGCTGCTGCATGGGAACCATAGTGATGCTCAAAGATTATACCTAGTCCATTCAAGGTCTCTCCAACATCAACATCACCCAATGATAGCTGAATGGATAAAAGCTTTACCAGTTCATATCCACTGATGACATGATCAGCACTATAAAGCTTATCCAGAATCTACATAGACATACAGAACTACGAGTAAAAATTCTTAAATAAATTTTAAGAGGCTTGCACTCTCCATATCAAAAGCAAACTGCATTTATTAGACATATCAATCATCCTGAAATAACTCAACATCACATTATAATCATGAAGTTTCTTAAAATTTAATGTTTGTTGAGACTGAGAAAACATTTATGCAGGAGGTTAGATAGTAATCTTAGTAGTGTTGATGACAATTCCCCATTTTAACCTAGGAGGTGCCGTATGCCTATCAAGTTTTGAGATTATTCAAAATGCTCATGAAGAAGTTTGTACATGTCTCCACACTTCGACAAAATTTTAAATGTCACGCCCTCATGGTCACATATCCATGACATAGACATATCCATACATTTGCATACAACCATATCAAACTGCACTTTCAAAGTGTATTGTCCAAGCACTTGCAGCCCATGTACAAGGGGCCATGCCAACTCCAATTACGAAAAAGTTGAAAATGAGAACCGGTAACTTGCTAGGATGTATATTATGATGCAAATTTTCTATGATACGTTTTCACCCAATTTGATGTTGCAAAGGACCTTGATAATAGAGAAACAATTCTTAAGCTTCATTGTTTAACGGTTTAGCAAAACTAGTATTTCTCTCTTCATTTCAAAATTTAAATGCCAAAAACAACTATTTCGCAATTGATATAAAGCCTCATCCACACAAAATGCCTAAGTCCACATAACTTGCTTTATCTACAGTCGACACTTAACGGTTTTACAGAAAACCTCACATCTTGATTAGCTTCGATAGATAAGATCAACTCTACAGAAATTGATCAATCTCACAAAATTCCACAAATTTAAGATTAGGCCGTATATTATGCAAACTTTAGATTCTCATGAATGACAGGGAAATGCGAATGAGTAAAAATGATGGTGCCAAACATTTCCTTTTGCCACACGGCATCCTTACTTAGTTTTATCTTTGTTGCAAATCATCAATTCAGGTGTATATATATAGTTGTGGGCGCGTAGAATCTTTTTAAGCCTTCAACAATCATATTCTTTTTATGTTTTTGGTCATAACAATCATATTCTTGTTTGAGTTTGCATAAATAGCCTTTACTTGAGACTTGAGATTCCACGAGAGGCAGAATAAATGTGTTGGTTTTATTCGGTTTTTTTGGTGAACCATATGCACTTGAATATCAAACTTTTAAGGTCCTACTGAAAAGACATAGGTAACATTTTGACAGCAGAAATTACTAGGAATACCCTGATTTCTAAGATCTACACTGATTTTCTGTCAGTGTTTTATTGGCTCATCACCTGCAGTTTGTTTCACCTGCCTACTCATGCTTGATACTGAAAACACTAGTTAAATGTGAAGGGTAGATGATGCAAACAAAATCCATTTTTCACCATGAGTAGATTTTCCTATTCATACAAGAGGATGATCTAGGCTGAGAGATTTACGAGTTCACTTTATACAATATCAACATTTGCATAAATTCATCATATCCATGTTTGCACAAGTCTTGACAATTGGCAGACAATTCTTTTCGTGAGGTAATAGTCAGATTTGAGAGATTATGACTAGACTTGCCCGGACGTTAGATTGTTCTATTACACTTTAAATTCCGTAGTTGGTTTTTTAATCTTCTTAGTTGTCTGTTTTCCATCTTTCCTCAAAACATACTTGTTGAATCATCAATTTTTAGGTCATAGTAAAGGTTACATCAACAATCATTTTGGCTGTAAAGGAAAGTACAGAAAATGAGAAAAAAGGGAAACGAATAGTTAACTGCCGAGAAGTCCACAAATGATTCTCGGGTTGCAGGACGAGGAAATTTCATGCTGTTAACATAAATGCATGTAACTCACGGGGTTGCAAAATCGGAGCCATCGACTGAGGGGTGCGAAGAGGACGATCCTTCACTTCCGGGACCCTGTGCTATACTTGGCTGCATCTCGCTCGTCATTTTACAGAACAATATAACTGCAGATTCAAGGCAAACAAAGATCAGAACATGCACAATGAAACGCTCCTCTGCCATCGAAAAAGTTCTATACTTTTTCGTTTTCTAATCAAGCGAGTGTGATAAAGCGAATACTAGCTTCGGCTCTACCAGCAACAGAGAGAGAGACAGAGAGACAGAGAGACAGAGAGAGAGAGAGACAGAGAGGGAGGGAGGGAGGGAGTCACGAGAGTGATGGCGTCGTTGAGGGCTTCCGTGGACACGCTTCGGGGTTTCTCTTCCGACCTCAAATGGAACGGAGTTACGAGAGTGATAGCGTCGTTAAGGGCTTCCATGGACACCCTTTGGGGTTTCTCTTCGGACCTCAAACGGAAGGATGCGAAGAAGAAAAAGGGGGAGAGGTGTGTCCGTAGAGAGAGAGAAGGGAAGTCAAAGGTTTCTCTTGGAATGCGAAGAAGACGGGGGAAAGGATGAGGATGACAAACTGAAGAAGAAGAATGAGATAAGAAGGGGCGGAGAGGCGGGGGAGACTGTTCCCGTATAACTTCCGGACGTGAATTCTTATCCAAAATAGATTCTCTGCTGATTTTGTTGTTTTTATCGTTATTATTTATTTTGGAGGTGTTCCATTGATTTTTGTCTCCTCTTTTATTTATCCAACTGAGGGGATGCAGCCTCTGCACAAATTCGAACCCCTTAGCTTTTTATATGAGTCTCACACACACATTATATCTAAATATCATTTTAACTAAAATAATTTATTCTCTGTTATTCTCATGCCTAAAAAAGTCCCTCTAACATGGCTGTATATATTTCTTGATCGTTCTGAATTTTTATATATTTTTCAATTATTTCATCATGAAATTACTAATTAATTTGACATTTTATGAACAGATAATGCTCTAGAACATTCACAGAGATCGATTTCTTTTGTTCTAATTTTGGCATTATACATCAAATGAATTGTACTTATACTCCTTAGTAAAATGGTGTGGCCGAGAAAAAGAACCATCACCTTCTAGAAGTTGCCCGATCTCTATCACATTTTCCTTCCCTATTACATGATTTTGCTTTTATCATTACATACTTACATAATTCCTACCCGGTCTTTTGTTGATCTTCCTCTCAAGAAAGAAGTGGTGAAGTGTCAGTGAGTGTACACTATCAAGTACAACACAAATGGCTCGGTTGAGCTTCTTAAGACTCGGCTTGTTGCTAAAGGTTTTACTCAAATTTATGGAGTAGGCAATTTAGGACGTGTTCCCCTATGGCACGTATCAATTTTGTTCGTGTTATTATTTCTTTTAATATGAATTTTGATTGACCATCAACTACATGTGAAAAATGCTTTTCTTTATGGTGATTTGCCCGAAGAAGTATATATGGAGCAACTACCTTGAGTATGTTGCTTAAGGGGAGAATGGTAATAAAGTATGCTAGCTACATAAGACTATTTATGGTTTGAAACAGTCTTAAAGACCACGGTTTGAGAAATTCAATTCAGTGATTTTTAGGTGTTGTTTTCACCAATGTTATTCAGATCATTCTATTTTTGTTTGCATGAAGGAGTCAAGGGTGGTCATTCTTGTTGTATATGTGGATGATATAATTGTCTCTAGTGGTGATGTGACCGACATTTCTGAAGTTAAGTCTTTTTTCAATAGAAAATTCAAATTAATGACTTGAGAGCTCTTAGGTATCTTTTGGGTAGTGAAGTTTTATGAAGTAGGAAAGGTATTAGTCTGTGTTGCAGAAAAATGTCAAAACATGCACCAATCGAAGCACAAGTAGCAACGAATGAAAGCAAAATTGAAATCACATGAAACGCAAGATTTATGTGGAAATCCCAAAACGAGAAAAATCATGGGGAGAGAGAGGGATTTCATTATCTTTAATAAATAAATAAAAATACAATCTAAAAGCTCAAAAAATCACTTGGTGAGCGATAGGATCTAAGAGATCCAATAATGAGATAGGAAAAAAAATATATGGAGGCTAGGTTCTTTTTTCCTCCCTTCAAAAATCCCTAAAATAAAGGTGCGTGGCATAAAATTCCTTTATCTCTCTATTTAAAAGTCAAAACTCAACAAATATCCACATTAACTTTAAATCTTAAAAAGAGCATTATGCCAAACACCACAAGACCTCTCTCTCACCACCAAAAGTGACCACACAAGACTACGCCCAAAACGGCGGAATCAACAATGCACACCCTTAAGCCTACATGAGCATACTCAACGTAGGAAACAAGGGATGAAACGCTATCAACTCTACCTAAGCAACTCAAATGGTGAAAACACCAATCAAGTCCAAGTAATGCTTGAACTTAGTCAAAGGAACTGATTTCGTTAAAACATCTGCCAAATTATCCACGATAGGTATTTTTTTCATCATAATCGTATCTTTAGTAACCTCATCACATATAAAGTGATACCATATGGCAATATGTTTTGTATTCTCAAGATATATCGTGTTCTTGGTCAACTGGTTCGCACTTTAGTTATCGCAAAAGATAATGAATGCTCTTTTCTGATTCACATCAAGTTCTATAACCAAACGCTTCAACTAAAGAGCTTCATTTATTGCTTTCGCCACTATGTATTCTACATCGGTGGGAGACAAAGTAATTGTATCCTACAAAATTGCTCTCCAACTAACCGCAGAACCACCAAGCGTAAAAACATAACCTGTCAAAGATCTTCTTTTGTCGGGATCGCTTGCATAGTCAGAATCAATGAAACCAACAATTGAATGTCTTATATCAAAACATCTATCAAAGACCAAATCCACATCTAAGGTACCCCAGATATACTAAAGATTCCATTTCATGGCTTGCCAGTGAACTTTACCTAGAGATAGATAAGACTACCCACAGCGCTAAATATGGAACTTGAAACTTCTCATCTTCCTCTTCTTTAGTTTTAGGCGACAGAGAAGCTAAAAGCCTAAAATGGGACGCTAACAAAGTACTTACCAATTTAAAATTCTTCATACCAAAGCGCTCGAGTACTTTCCTAATATACTCTTTCTACAAGAGGTATATAACTTCCCAACCTATCTATCTCTACGAATTTCCATACCTAGAATTTTCTCAATAGCTACAAGATCTTTCATCTCAAATTCGCTACTAAGTTGCCTCTTCAAGTTTTGTATCTCTAATATGTTCTTCACTGCAGTAAGCATGTCATCCACATATAATAGTAAATAAATAAAAGAATCATCATGCAATCTCTTATGGTACACACAATTGTCATGCGCACTTCGAAAGTGGCTATGACCTAACATAAAGTTATCAAACCTCTTGTACCACTGTCGCGAAGATTGCTTGAGATCATATAAAGAACATTTCAACCTGCAAACGTGATCTTCTTTACCCTCAACAACAAATTTCTTGGTTTAAGACATATAGATTGTTCCATCAAGCTCACCATATAGAAAAACAATCTTGACATCAAGTTGTTCAAGTTCCATATCATAAAGGGCTACTAACGCAAAGAACACACCAATGGAATTATGTTTCGCAACTGAAGAGAGCACTTCATTGAAGTCAACTCCCACTTTCTAACTAAAATCTTTCGCTATCAAATGAGCCTTACATCTTTCATCTTTAACCCTTGGAATTCTCTCTTTTCTTTTGAAGACCTATTTGCACCCAACAACTCTTTTTCCCTCACGTAATTTCATAAAATCTCAATTTTGATTCTTATGAAGAAACTCCATGTCTTCATTCATTGCAACAAGCCACTTTCAAATTTAGAACAAATAATAGCTTCATGCAAGGTAGAAGGTTCTTCAATACCAAGCTTGAGTATATGCTACCAAATTAACAAAACCATACTTTTGGGGAGGCTTAATTTGTTGTTTAGCCCTCCCTGTAGCTAAATTTTGAGGTTGTTCAATTTCTTCTAGTTCTTCTTTGATGGAATCTGAGTCTCATTACTCATAGTCACTTTTTGGCTGAATAGGAATATCTTCAACTATTTTTCGTGGATGCTCTACATGAAGCTCTACCTATTTCCAAACATTCTCCTCATGAATACTTGTGGACTTAGTAACGACTTTTTCTCGGTTTAAGCAAAGAATTTTCATCAAAAGTAACATCCATACTAATTATAAACTTTGATGACTAAGGGTCAAAATATCATAACCTATATTTTTTAACTCCATCTACATAACCAACGAAAATACACTTCTTAGCCCTAGGTTTAAGCTTACCATCTTTTACATGATAATAAGTAGGACATTTGAATATTTTTAAATCAGAATAATTATAAAGTTTACTTAACCATACCTCACTAGGAGTCTTACATTCAATTGCGGTTAAAGGAAAATAATTCACTAAATAACACACCTTGTTTACGGCTTCCGTCCAAAAGTCTTTGCCAAGTCCAAAGAGCACACACCTAACTTTCTCTAAAAGTATCCAGTTCATGGGCTTTGCCACCCCCATTTTGTTTAGGTGTATATTTAATTGTTCGATGTCGAACAATCCCCAAATCTTCACAGTGCTTGTTGAAATTACCTTCGCAAAACTCAAAACCATTGTTCATTCTGAGACGCTTTATCTTCACCCCATCTTCCGTTTCATGAACGTATCAAAAATCTCACCTTTATGCTTCAAGAAATAAACCCAGACTTTCCTAGAAAAATCATCAATAAATGTCAAATTATAAACTACACCACCCTTAGATGTTATATATGCTAGTCCTCACAAATTGGAGTGAATATGGTCAGCCGTGCCCTTCGTTGAGTGCACCTCAATAATGAAACTAACTTTGCACTGCTTTTTGAAAACATAATGTTCGCAAAAGCCAAATGAGACCATATGATTCCCACAAAATAAACCACGTTTACTCAAGATAGTCATTCCTCTTTTGCTCATGTGGCCCAACCATATATTCTATAACATTGATTTTTTTAGAATCTAAGGAGGAGGATATATTTAAAGAACTCACAACGATACTTCCCTGCATAACGTAAAGATTTTTCTTTATGTTATCTCTCATCAAAATCAATGAGCCTTTTGAAATTTTGAAAACTCAACCTTTATCTGTGTATATGCACTCAATGGAATCTAAACTGCTCAATGAAATAAGGTTTTTCTTCAAATATGGAATATGTCTAACATTTGTCAAAGTTCTTACTATATTGTCATGATAATTTAATCTACACCATATCAATACCCACAATCTTGCAAACAGTATGTTGCCCATCGAAACTGTACCACCATTGACCACCATTGACATTTTCATAGGTGTGGAATCAACCTCTATGTAAACATATGTGATATCAACATGCTTAATCTAAAGTCTATTCATCATCAACATGACAATCTAAAGACAAAATAATAAGAACATCGTATGCATTAGCTGACTCGTTATTTTTCACCAAACTAGTTGAATTGGAACTCTCCATCGACTTCTTCCCCTTAACTTTGAGCACTAGACACTCATTTTTGTAATGTTTGAATTTATGACAATAGTAACACTCTACCTTACTTTTATCTCTGACTTAACTAGACTTCAAATGTCATTCACTATTACTGCATCTATCATAATGATTCGACCCGCCCCTAACAACTAAGCCATCAACTTTATCATCACTACTACTCGCATTCAATTTTGTATGCATCTCCACAATTCAACAAGGCATTCACATTCTCAAAAGTTATAGATTTTCTTTCATATCACATAAAATTCACAAAATTTTCGTACAAGCTCAGTAGTGAGCATAACACAATCAAAGATTGATCTTCATCATCTGACTTCAAATCTAAATTTTTCACATCTATAACAATCTTATTAAATTCATCTAGATGTTCTTGGATAGGAGTACATTCTTGCATCTTTAGCATGTAAAGACGTTGCTTCAAGAATAATCTTATCGTAAGAGACTCTTCATGTAAATGCTTTCAAGCTTATTCCACAATCTTGAAACTGTTTCTTCATTCACGACTTCACAAAACACCTTCTCGGATAACAACAATTGGATGGTGATATGCAGTCTTTTCTTCCATCTACTCGATCTCAGCCGCAATCATATCGTTGGAATAATTCTCGTCCAAGGCTCTTACTGAACCTTCTCAATGCAATAACACTTTCATCTAGATCCTCCATAACCCAAAATGTTTTTGGCCATCGAAGAGTGCCAATTCGAACTTGATAGATGCCATCTTGAACAAAAAGACCAAAATTCCTTAGCTCTGATACTAATTTGTTGCAGAAAAATATGAAGAGATGCACCAATCAAAGTCCAATTAGCAAAGGATGAAAGTAAAATGAAAATCACACGAATTGCAAGATTTACGTGGAAAACCCAAAACGGGAAAAATCATAGGAAGTGAGGGAGGTCTCACTATTTTCAACAAAAAAAAAATACAAGAGTACAATCCAAAAACTCAAAACACGTTCTTTTTATAGTCTTCCTTCAAAAATCCCTAAAATAAAGGTGCATGGTCTAAAATATCATTCTTCTTTTTTTTTTTTAATTTGAAAGTCAAAACTCAATAGTTTATCTCAGGGAAAGTATACTCTTGATCTTTGTCTGAAACCGGTATACTAGCTTACAAGCCAATTGATAATCCTATGGATCCAAATCAAAAGTTTGGAGTTGATGATGGATATGATATTGAAGATAAGCATCAATGTTGGCGTCTAATTGGGAAACTAATTTATCTTATTATTACACGTCTCAATATTTTCTTTATTGTTAATGTGGTGAGTCAGTTTATGGAGTCACCCAAGAAGGCTCATTAGGATGTTGTTTATCGCATTCTTCGGTAAGTTAAAAGCGCTTTTGGTAAGGGACTAATTTATAAACTAATTAGTTCTTCCACTCTAGTTGGCTATTCTGATGCTGATTGGCCCGGGTCGTGTGATTGATGGTCTATGACTGGATATTCCACTTTTCTTGGTGGTAATTTGGTTACTTGGAAAAATAAGAAATAGACTAACATTGACAGACCTAGTGCGGAGGCTAAATCTCATGCTATAGCACATATTGTGCCTGAATTATTGTGGTTGAAATGCCTTCTTTAGGAGTTTGAATTTTCTATTAATCAACCAATCAATATGATATGTGATAATTAGGCAACAATTAATATTGTTGGGAATCCTATTTTTCAAAAGCGAATTAAGCATATAGAAGTTGACTATAACTTTGTTAGTAATGCTATGAAGTAGAAGTTGGTTGCTACTGCTTACGTGCCCCTAGCATTGTTTCGTCCTATTTTTATTGTTGGTTGTTCCAAGCTGAGCATATATGACCTATATGCTCCAACTCGAAGGGAGAGTTACAATACTTGAGTGGTGTCAATTTCATTTTCTAGGGTTTATTTCTTTTAATAAACAAGGGCGTTATGGTCAAGTATAATTCATATTTAGTATAAATATATTGCCACGTGTGTTAATGTTACACAAAGAAACCAAGAGCCCCTTTTTGGCTTTTACAATTTGTTTCTCTCTCTTCTTATCCTCTCCATTTCTTCTCTCTTCCTTCTTCTCTCTTGCTATTTACGGTAAGTTTCTCTACTCAGCTTTGCGACAATGGTCACAGAAGGTAATATACGCCTTTTCAAAGATTTAAAGGAATGTACAAATTTCTCTTTTAAGGCGAAAAAAATGCTCACGGTCACATTTCACAGATTTATCATTATAACAAGGATTTGATTTATTTTCTTTTGATTTGTCATGACAATACGCAATATAACAATAGGACTTGCAAATACACCTGGGAAGGGAACCGATCATGATTCTAACATCCATATCATTTCGATTTGTCATCACTCCAGTCCACAATGGTGGTGCAATATAGAGACATTGAACCGGTGCCCTTGAGCATTTCTTAAAAATCAATCAAATGGATATTCTTTCGCAAGCTTCTTTCTCCCTTATTTCTATTCTCTACCGAAGGGACATAAAAACAGCATAAATGCCATAACTTTCGTATAGCACTCTTTTAAGTGCCATAATTTTTTTTTAATTACTTGAGCGTCATAACTTCTATAAAATATTCTCGAGTTTCATGACATTCAATCAATCACCTAGAGCGCATTTGATAACCATTCTATTTCCCAAAATATTTATGTTCAAAAAAAAAAAATTTGTTCTGTGGACAAGTTTCTAAACATTCGAAGGCCTTTTGGTAACTACACAAAATCATCAACGATTAGTGGGCAAGTTGATTTATTTGTCTCATACCCGACCTAATATTGTTTTTGCCATGTGGCTAGTGGGATAATTCATGCACGATCCACACTTTACTCATATGGATGCCATTCTTCGATATTTGAAGTCTTGGATTCTTTGGTCTTCTCATGATACAAATGCTAATTAGGCTAGATCTCCCGACTAAAAGTCTATTTCTAGGTATTGTACATTCTTAGAAAGGAATCTTGTTACTTGATGCAGTAAAAAGCATAATGTAATTACTAGATAAGGAAAAAACCACAAAAAACCCAAAATTTTGCCCAAAGTGACACATTTACCCCAAACTTTTTTTTGTGACGTGAAAAACCTGAACTTTGCCAACTATAACACATTTAGCCCAAACTTTTTTTTGCGACACAAAAAATCCTAAACTTCCTAAACTTCTGTCATGTGACACATTTATCCTAAGATTATAGGGCATTTTGGTTTTTTTACTTTTTAAATTTTTTTCTTTTTTTCTTCTTTTTTTCTTTTTCTTCCCTCCGCCGGCCATGGCTGGCCAACGGAGGGAAGCCAGCATCCGGCGAGGACAACCCTTGCTAGATCTAGTGAGGGCACCCCTTGCACAACGCCGATGAGGGCCTGGCAAGGGATGCCCTCGCCGGCGTCGGGCAACCCTCACCTGTGTCGGGCGAGGGCGCGAGGGAGGCCCTCCCCGACCCAACCGAGGGCTGCCCTTGCCCGACGCCAGCAAGGGCGGCTCTCGCCGGACGCTGGCAGAGGGAAGAAGAAGAAAAAAAAAAGAAAAAGACAAAACAAATAAGACAAAAATGCCCTTGATGGGGTAAATATGTTACCATTTGAAAGTTTTGGGTTCTTCACGTCACAAAAAAAAAAGTTTTGGGTAAATGTGTCACTTTGGGCAAAGTTTGGGGTTTTTTGTGGTATTTTCCCTACTAGATATAATGCTGAAGAAAAGTTCCATGCAATAGCACATGGAGTTTGTGAGTTGTTATGGCTTAAAGGAAGTTTGTGAGTTATGGCTTAAAGGATTACTGAAAGATCCGATGTATCTATCCATGTTCCTAAATAATAAGGCTGTTGTTAATATTGCCCACAATGTTGCACGACATGATCATACGAAACACATGGAGATTGATACACTTTATCAAGGAGAAATTAGAGAGTGGTTTAATTTGTATGCCATTTGTTCAATCCAATCATCAACTTGCTAATGTGTTCACTAAAGGGGTATTGAGTTAAATCATTTCATTTTGTTTTAGTCAAGTTAGGCATGTGTGATGCCTATACTCCAACTTGAGGGAGAGTGTTGAGAATATTTAACTAATAGGAGTACATTTGTTTATCTCTTTTATTATTTTATGTATGGAGGCAATAAGAATAATATTGTAATTTTAGACTTTGAACTTTATTATAAATAGATAGCTCGAGGTCATATCGATTTAACCAAGTATTCAGTTCAATTTTTGTCTTTCAACAATTCCCACAACTAAGAGTACTTGCATTGCAAAGTTTCGAAAAGGACAAAGGTGACAGCTTTAGCTAAAAACATGGAGAGGCCATTTCCCTAATTGAAGCAATTGCCCCCAAGACTCTCTCTAGAGGTGGATTGAACTGGTCCCCAAAACCTTTCAATTGCAACAATATAGAAGGCCACGTGTTTGTCATTTTTGCAAATAAAGCGAGCTCCTACTCTTGTAGGCTGGTCCTTGGAATTTGGTCATTTCAGATGGATTCATTGCCACCAATTATATAAAAATATGCCCACCATCCACCACAAAATCACATGAACAAAAGTGGAAAACATACAATATTAATTTTCTAGAGAGGGAAAAAAGGAACTCTAGATTGAGTTCAGAACTGCCATACTTGACACCTTCAAGAGTCTTCCACCTCACACAATTTTCTCGCTTCCCTCTTGAATGACTTAAGATATGGAAACACAACTGCTGCATGGGACCCATAGTGATGCTCAAAGATTATACCCAATCGATTCAAGGTCTCTCCAGCATCAACATCACCCAGTGATAGCTGAATGGATAAAAGCTTCACCAGTTCATATCCAATGACGACATGATCAGGACTATAAAGCTTTTCCAGAATCTACATATACACATACAGAACCGTGAGTAAAAATCTTTACGAAATTTTTAGAGGCTTGCACTGTCTGTGTATGAAAAGCAAGCTGCATTTAGTAGACCTATCGATCATCCTGAAATAACTCAACATCACATTATAATCATGAAGTTTCTTTAAATTTTATGTTAGTTGAGACTGAAAAATTATTTATGTAGGAGGATAGATAGTAATCTCAGTAGTGATGATGACAACTCCCATTTTTCCCCTAGGAGTGCCGCATGCCTTTCAAGTTTTGAGATTATTCAAAATGCTCATGAAGAAGTTTGTACATGTCCTCACCCTTCAATGAATATTAAAAATCACACCCTCATGGTCACATATCCATGACATAGGCATATCCATACATTTGCATATAAACATATCAAACTGCACTTTCAAAGTGTATTGTCCAAGCACATGCAGCCCATGAAATAGGTGCCATGCCAACTTCATTTTAGAAAATGTTGAAAATGAGAACTGGTACCTTGCTGGGATGTATATTATGATGCATGTTTTCTATAATACATTTTCACCCAATTTGATGCTTCACAGGACCTTGATCACAGAGAAGCAATTCTTAAGCTTCATTGTTTAATAGTTTAGCAAAAACTAGTATTTCTCTCTTCATTTCAAAATTCAAATGCCAAAAACAACTATTTGGCAATTGACATAAAGCCTCATCGACACAAAATGCCTAAGTCCTCAAAACTTGCTTTATCTACAATAGACACTAACAGTTTTGCAGAAAACCTCTCACATCTTGATTAGCTTTGATTGATAAGATCAACTCTACAGAAATTGATCCATCTCACAAAACTCCACAAATTTACGATTAGGCCGTATATTATGCAAGTTTTAGATTCTCATGAATGACAGGAAATGTGAATGAGTAAACTAGGTACAAATTATTTATTTCTGAATCTTATAATCTGTTTATATCATGACGTGCAGTTCCAACTTTAAGATTTGAAACTGGTTCTGGCAAAAAGTTACGTATACCAAAAATGCAGAAGCTGATGCCAAGCCATTCCATAAGCGAATGTCAACAAAATGCTGTGTTTTGTGTAAAACAGACATCTAAGCGGAAAAAGATAGCCGTAACTCTCAGTCAATCATCAAATATATTTTTTAGACTGATGTTCAGTGCAAATAATAAAATAATCATGCCTTGTTTTGAAAGCAACCCAAAGAAACCTATATCTACTGTATCACGTATTTGGTAAGTGACATTCAGCGTCACGATGCGTTCTTCATACCAAAGTGATCCATGATCTAGGTAACCTATATTCCTCTCAGCCCGCTATAACAAGGCCCGTCGACCCACCTAATTACGAGTTGGTTTGGGCCTTTCCCCTCTAATTGCGGAAGGGGGGAGGTTCGAGTCACCGCATGCGCATTAGCGCGACTTAAGCGGAGCACCGCGGGAGGTGGGTCCCCGCGCCAGTGCTCCCTGGGGGTTTACACCGAGCGCTTGCTGTGAGGTGGTTTCTCCAGTCTCCAAAAAAAAAAAAGCAATACTTAAAGTCATTCATTCCAATTGTACTTCTCATATTCAAGGGAAATAAAATTGCCAGTACAGGAATCTATACTCTCTTACATGCTAGATATGATGGTGCCAAACATTTCCTTTTGCCACACAGCATCCTTACTTAGTTTTATCTTAGTTGCAAAAAGGACTATGTCCCTACCACCTTTTGTCATCAATTTTACTAGGCCACCAAAAAAAAAAAAAAAAAAACATCATAAGCAAAGCTGGAAAAGAGACAACTAAGAAGATTAAAAAACCAACTACGGAATTTAAAGTTCAACAGAACAGTCTAACATCGTGGCAAGTCAAGTCATAATCTCTCAAGACTTAGCTATTACCTCACGAAAAGAATAGTCTGCTAATTTTCAAGACTTGTACAAACATGGATATGGTGAATCTATGCAAATGTTGACATTGTACAAAGTGAACTCATAAATCTCTCAACCTAGATCATCCTCTTGTATGAATAGGAAAATCTACTAATGGTAAAGAATGGATTTGGTTTGCATCATCTACCCTTCACATTTAACTAGTGTTTTCAGTATCTAGGATGAGTAGGCAGGTGAAACAAACTTGAGGAGATGATCCAACAAAGCACTGACAGAAAATCAGTGTAGATTTTAGAAATCAGGGTATTCCTAGTAATTTCTGCTGTCAGAATGTTACCTGTCTTTTCAGTAGGACTTTAAAAGCCCGAAATTCAAGTGCATATGGTTCACAAAAAAACTGAATAAAACCAACGAATTTGTTTAAGATCATCAAGCTTCTTATTCTGCCTCGCGTCGACTCTGAGTATCAAGCCTCAAGTTAAAGCTATTATGCAAACTCAAACAAGAATATGATTGTTATGACCAAAAACATAAAAAAAAATACAATTGTTGAAGGCTTAAAAAGATTCTAAGCGCCCACAACCACATATATATACCTGAATTGATGATTTGCAGTGCTCCATCGCGCACTGCAGCTCTCCAATGAAGCAAAATGCTTGTGCTATGCTGTCCTCTGCCTACGAATGTAGTTTTGACATATTTACATGAAATTTGTTACCCTTCAGAACTCGACATGTTAATGCTTTCTGATCGCAAAATAAGCCAATCGCTCAAGAAAAACACAATAAGGAAATGGTGAAGTGGAGGAACTTACTTCTGCAATGCTTTTGTTATATGCATGCAACACTTTCCTCAGCTGATCAAGAGATTCTAAAGCATTAGAAAGTAAAGAACTTGACAGTTCTTTTCTAACTATTCCATCCTGCAACCTGTCAAGAAGTGAAAGCTCTTACAGATGAAATAATAGGTGATGAATGCAAGGAGAAGGACACGATTTGCAAATTCTAGTACTAGTTAGAAAAGAATTTTAGTGTAAAACAAAAAATTAAATTGGCAGTTTCACTTTTAATGCTCTTTTGTATGCACCCAACTATGCAAAATTTACAGCTCAGATTTACTCGAATTCATCAGGAGATAACCTCCTACCTTGCAGTACCCACTCCACACTAAGTCCTTATCCAAAATACCAAGGCAAAACGTTCATGGAGATACACAAAATTACCTTTTAATATTTCCTAAAGCTTTGCTCACCATCAGGCGAGAAGATTCCAGGTCACAATGGGACCCACATTTCAAGCAATATCCTACACCTGCATGAAGGGAGCTATAACTTTTCTCCTGGGCATTGTGATCCATTTCGCCAGCATAGAGATCGCCAAACTTATCCATCTGTGAAAAATTTTACGTAGCCACCACAGGAACAAGAAAAAGATTCCTCAGACTAGTTTTTCAACGCTGTTATTTCAAACAGAAAGGCCTATGAAAATTAACATATGTCCTAGCTGAGAATTACTTATGATACCTGTACATAAGGCTCCAAGCTATATATGTCTCCAGCATGTCTTGACTGCTTAAGTTTTTCAGTTTCAGATTTTATGTCAAATGTATCCAAAACTATGCCAGAGCAGTGAGGATGAACACAATGAAAAGCACTCAGAACAAGATCAGAGAGATTCACAACTGAACAGCTTCTGCACTGACATTGAAAACAATACTTCTCTCCCAGAAATTTAAGGCGGTCTTGACAGCTCCATTGCCCAACCTGCAATCAGGGAATCATCAATATAATTAATAAACTGGAGAATTGTGAACAAGTTACATGCATTATTATTATCAAAGTTCTCCCCTGTAGATTTCTGCACTGACGTTTAGCAACTCAGCATGATTATTAATTGAAATGAAGAACCCGATGATCAAGGATCATAGTACCTGTGGACCATAAGACAACTCTAGGGAACATCCTGCTTCCACCAGTTCCGTTGTTCGGATGAAGAGAGTACGAGCAAGAAAATATGCATGAATGTTTGGACGACAAGAATGGTTAAACAAACTGCCAACGGCATAAATAGCTTGACCAACGCTGACCTAGTTAATAATCACCAAAACAGACCACAAAAGATTAGAAAGACTTTCTTCCTTTGTCACAGGAAAAGTGACAATTCTGCTTGGACATTTTCGATAATGGTAGATACATTTCTAAATAGCCAAAAAAAGAACAGCAAAAGGACCTCAGTGATATTCCATCAGAAATGCTAAGGCTTGATTAAAGAGCATACTATCAGGAGAAACCTGTTCTATTGTACTAGCTGAAGCAGCTTCATTGGATGAAAGTTTTCTATGAGGATCTTTCGGAGCATTGGGATCACTAGATTTCATCCGGATGATAGCCATAGAATTAAGCCTTATTTGACACATGATGATGATAATCTGCATCGATAAGAATGGGTGTGAAGCATTAGTGACTAGATAAAGGTAAATACGAACAACCTCAGAATCTTTATCTTGTCCATTAAGGAAAACAAAATTCATAATAGTAGCTATCAAAAGATTGAGAATAATGGTGATAAGAGTGACAGATTCTTACCAATTGAAGTAATCAATTAAAAATAGCATTTTACGGTAGAATAATACACTTCTTAAATTTGCAGCCACATATCCTTCTTATGAAACAAGAATAATCAAATATACTTGGTATAGGTGAATGGACAAGCTGTGGCAAATCAAAGGACGTATTGACAGTGCCTGAACAAGTTGAATAGACACCCAAAAGTATGATATGTGGCTTCCGACCAAAACAAGAGCAACTTGACCAATAATGAGAAAGAACTACCAGAACTGTATGTATGGAAGTAAAATTCTCAACTGCAGCTTGAAGGACACAAGTGTTAGTTGCAGGAGTGAAGAAGGAAAAATAGTAAAATATTCATCTTTCTCATGTGAGAGTGCACCCCAGCATGTGCTCATGCATGCCATTGTCCATGTCCGCTCATGCTTGCACGGATACAAATGCCAATGTGTACCTCTCGATTGAGAGAGAGGGAGAGAGAGAGAGAGAGAGAGAGAGAGACCTGATATACAAAATAAGGATTGACTGGAAGGTCAAGGCTGAGAGAGCGTTGAAGACAAACGAGTAATACAATTGCGTATATACACAGTTCCAGTTTAACCTCTACTGCCAATTCAGTGTAACTATAAGAAAGATCCTGCAATTAAATAGATCCATGAGATGCTCATGTAGCTTATGAAACTTTAAAAAGGTTCAGGAACTAGATAATTTAATTACTGTCATAAGATACCAAGGCTTTTATCTCCACCAGGTCTCTTCTTTGCACCAGGGACTTCACTACCACTCGACCAGCTAAAACTACCTCGTGTGGCAATACAGCTGGCCAGTTTGCATCCAGGCATTCTTGTCTGTGTTCTGGAAAGTGCTCAGGAATTTTCTCCTCCCAATTTTCAGAAGTAACTTCTCTGATATGATTTTCAATCTCTGTAGGAACTTCTACATGAAGGCTAACCTCTTCTATGTTGTGTCTTGATTGATGTCCTCCTGCTTTTAGCTGGCAATGCTCAGAGCAGTACCGTGGTATTGCACAGAAAGAGCAGGGTACCACATCCGCTGGTAATTCATTGAAGCAATAGTGACAGTACCTGTCTCGACAATTCTTCAATATGACCTGCATGGAAGGGGAGCACCCTTGTAATAAAATGTGTTCTGCAGATGATTAACACTGACCTGCCTCAGACCATCACTATTATAATCTGGTCAAGAATCCCTGTGGGGTATCGCTCGGATTAGACAAATGCAATAGTTTTTTGGTAATCACATAGTTCAAAATTTAAAAGCCCTAAACCTTTTACATGTGGTTCTGTCGCAACCTTCACGCATCCTTAAAAGAAGGCTAAGGAAATCAGCAAGTTGATACTTTTCACCAGAAAATAGATTCATACTAAGGAAGGCAGCTAAGTCATGCCAACAGTATTTAACATGGATGAATTCTAGCTGGCTTACAAGTTAGTTCACTAGAAGGGCTTTAAGTAGTCCAGCTCATAAAATAAAGAATTGCTGTCATAAGCTGGCCAGAGTTGCTTCCATTAATGGTACATGGAATGCAATTTGTCATGGTGCGCCACAAGCTAATGGTACGTGGAATGTGACTTTTATCAGTACTGGGTCACCTGAAAGGCTAGTCAGGTGCTGATCTTTCACACGTAAATTTATGCCTTAAACCGATGTGCATATGTCATTCCATGTGTCAACAGAGAACTACAAAAATTCTGTCATACTTGGCATTCTAGGACTCAATCTGTGAAAGTAGACAGACCAGAGACAAGCTAGGCTAAAAATCCTTACCGCAGCGTAAGGTTCCTCACTGTGAACCAAATAAGATGGAGGAATTTCACCAGTTGAAGCCATCCCCCTTCCTTTATGTGGCATCACAATGGACTTCACTTTTACCTCGTGCGGCACATCTATCAAAGGAACAAGTACCAAGGAGAATGATTGAGAATTAGGCATTACTTACAGATCACCAGCAAAACAAGGTTCTCACCATCCAATTAAGGTATCCAATCATCAAGTAATCTAGTGACCAGAAAAGGAACTTCACATATTAACCAAGGAAAACATTCACCTCCTAAAACCCAACTTAAAATTATATCCCCAAATAAGGACAAAGGTCAACCAAAATTTCTCGTTGGACTTTTCACTCATCCTCCCTCATAGGTAATGAAGGACCTGAAGAATGGATACCAGTAGTCTGACCAAATTTTAGTCATCAGAAGACAAAGACCAGCAAAATCAACTTTATGTATCCTAATTGAAGAAATGAACAATCTTTTCGAATGGAAGAATTTGTTTCCGGTAGGCACCTCAATATTGAACCATGCCTTCATCTCATAGCTACTTATTCTAGATTAATGGTCCCACATCCACATAGCATGAGAGGAAGAGCAACTGGGGATCTCATCGCCAAACTCCTTATTTGCCACCCAATTTCTAACTAATAGGTCAAGCTCTAAGCCTAGGTCCATTCCCGGTCTAAACAATAATAGAGCATTCATATGCCTTCATTCAATAGCTTGAACTTTTAGATCAGTGGGTTGTGGTCCTACATTTTTTGTAATTCCACTCTTTCACTAACGAATATATTAAATTTTTAGATTTTTAATTCGCATTTCCTGAACATGATTTTAACGTAATACCTGATAGAAGTATTAAAGAACTATGGAGTGCCATGTATCCTTGTTCAAAGAAAATTTTGCATAACCAATCACAAATTGTATGTACATAATATAAAAGTTTCCTTCAGCTTTGGTCTCTTTCCAGGATTTCACCACTTTCTTGAATCAACTCTTCGAGTTTTGGTAGGACAACCTCGAGTTTTGCATCAAATAAGGTTGGCTCAAGTTCATGCATAATGGAGCAATCATGTAGGTTTTGAGAATTTGAAATATCAGCTATTTAACCAAAAAGACAAAAAAAAAAAAAAAACAAACAAACATAGGCCAAAACGAGTATGAATTGAATCAGTCCAGGTCAGATAGATTTCACCAGTGTGACCAACTTTTGCCACCTCTATGCACAGTTGGCTGATGAAATTCTAGAATTTCTCTCTAGAAAGGAGACACATAGGCTTAAGATGCACCCTTGATACCAAACAAAGGAATAAACATGTCAATTACATGATAGAAGAAAGCTACTAAAAACTGAAGAAGCCTTCCAAAGATGTTATATTTGTGGGAAGAGATAAAATGAATCTATGTAATCAAAAAAACCCTTCCCAACATCGTCAGCAGGATCACAAAATTCAGCTTGTTTGGTTCAAAAGATCAGGAAGAACAAGAAAGGCTTCAATGTAGTAACTTGTTTAGAAGGACTAAGGGAGAAGTAAGAAAAGGATGAGGAGGTATACATCTTTTGCCTTAATAGCAAATATGTGGTTCTTAAATCCCTCCGAATCCATATGAATAGGATGGATTTCCAGAGTAGGGGGTGCTGGTAATAGATATGTCATTATTTCCCAAGTCAAACCTTCTCTTTTTTTTTCCAGTTCTGATGACATAGAAGAGCAGTAAGGTCATGATACCTTTTCCTTGCTCTGATTAACTCTTTTCTTCTTTTTCCCATCCTAATATAGATTATTACATTTCCCTCTAAATAATCTCCATCAAGCAAAGTTTTCACGTGGTAAATATTTAGCACATAGATCAGTAGTTCTCCCATATTAATATAAATGTTAAAATCATATTAAGAAACAGCAGAAAACAAACAAGGAACTTTGACATCATTCACATAGCTGCAGAAACAAGTCTCATGAGAAAGGCAGCAACAAGAATTCACCTCCACATTATATTATGCATGGACAACAAAGAATAATCTCACACCTGAAATTTTGAAGATGTTCTCATCATGCTGAGTTAATGAACCAGACGTCCTTGTGAACTGGACCTGAAGTAACTTCATCTCACCTTCAATCTGTCTCTTGCCACCCGATGATGTCTCCATCAAATTTGCTACATGCAGGTCTGCCATTGCATCTTCATAATTTTCTGAAGAAGCATTGATCTTACCCCTCCAATACCATGCCTGCAGCAGAAATTAACTATTTTCAGAAAATCAAGTATGGCAAGCTAACCAGACCATAGAAAGCAAGAAGAAGGCACAATAAGGGTCCGCGTCCTCTGAAAATTTTTGGTGGCATAGTTTAGTAACTGAATTTGAGTTGAATTAAATAAGTCAATGCTTAAAGTAAGATTTGAGCTCAAACCAAGGCATCTTTATGAATTAGAGCTTCAATCAAGAGAAACTCAGCATACTTGAGCTCAACTCATCTCTGGCTCATGTAAATTGAAACAATTTCAAAAGTCAAATCCAGCCAAAGTTCGCTTAAGTCAAACCGCTACTATTTCTATAGAATAAAAGAGACTTTCATGTAACATGAAGGGACAGTTCTCTTTTATTCTCTTACTCGTGCTATTTGTGCAGCTTGTTCTTTGAACTGTTTTTGGTGCAATCAACTCTTCTACTTTGTATGATTTCACAACAAAGTCCCTTTGCATTAACACAATTAACTATGCTGAGAGAGTGTGCTTGTGTAGGGACGTCGCCACCTAAGCAACCACCGGCCATGGCTATATGACCTTCGCACCTCTCAGTGTGAGGAGTGGTTATCACCAGCTTGGTTCTGGCAAGACCACACTCACCATAGATGACATCACAGATGCAAGACAAAAAATATGCCATGTACATAGTCTATGATGCAAATTCCAATCACCGTTTTAACAGTAGAAGGATATTGCAATTGGAGTCATAGCTTCATATACCTTCGCATATCCTGGGGAAATTTGAAGCGCCCTGTTACAGTCTCGAAGACACTCTATTTTAAAGCCAAGTTTCTGTAAAAAGAGGAAATAGCAATGAGACAAGAAGAGAGAAGTTTAAAATTAAGCTTTAAGGGCCAAGCCTTAGTCCAACATCAGCCACATTATCTCACTACAAATCCAAAAGATAATCACCAAGATGCATACAAAATCAAGAAACTTCCTTTGGTATAACCTGGTTGAAAATACTGTAAAGTCCCAAAAGTAAAAGATATGGGTTTCAGAACAAAGAAACTGCCATGGGCAATATAATATATAGAAAAAGCATGAAATGAGGGCGTACAGCACAAGAACTTACATACAATGCGACCGCGCGATTCACATATAAAACAGAGACGAGATTTTTGTCCTTGTCGCGAGAATCAAAGGGAGCAACGATGAGCGCCTATCAATAAGGAGGAGGGAAGCGAAAGTGAAGTGGCATAATAAGGAAAGCACAAAGGCACGCTAGAGGAACATGAAGGTTAACGTTACTTGGGAATAGAAGGCTAATGCCCCGGAGAAGTCTGCACTGGAGAAGCAGCGATTGCCCTTTTGCTTTGCATCCAGTGCAGCATCCTTGTTCTTACCACAAACACACCTCTCAGGATCCACCAAGTCCCGTACCATCTAACAAACGATCCTAATCAAGCTCAGTATGACAGCTAAAGAAAGAGGTACAAAGCATATTTAATGGAGAGGGAAAAGGAAAAGGAAAAGGAAAAGGAAAGGACCAGCTGAAACTCGGGCAGGGCAAGAAAGAAGTGGAGAAGAGAAGAGGAGGTGGAGAGAATATCATCGGCGCTGCTTGCACCCACCACCGCCTTGAGAGTGTCGGGCACCATCGACTTCAGCCTCTCCATTTCACCACATCAGCAGTCAGTCCGAGCCTCTGCTCCGATGGCAGCCCGGAACTTTGCGGGGGAGGAACGAAAGAGCTGAAACCGGTCTCTACTTAAGGGGTACCCTTTGAAGCAACACGAACGCAACAGCACCGACCTGGCCTGGGCAGTGTCACCCTCATATAGATATCCCTCGAATCACTCTCACTCTATTCGAAGAGGTCGTTCTAATTTTATTATATAGACTGAAATTAAAAGAGAAGGAAATAAGAAGGACAGTAGAGAGATCGTTGACGTCGTCGAGGGTTCAGGAATCTTCGCACGGGTTTACACGAAGCAGCAGTTGCTACAAGGTGAGGGCCTTGGCTCGTCCTCCCATTTCTTGTTCTGGTTATGGAGATCTTGGGGTTGCGCAATTTGCGTCCAACAGAATTGTCTCTCCACGACAAACTGTGCCTTCTCGGGCAACACACACACAGAGAGAGAGAGAGAGAGGCACGAAAAGCGTCAATGGTGTGCACCCGTGACGTCAAGGCCCGGCGAGCGACATTGGTGATGACATGCAACAAGTGACAGAGGCCACAATGACTATAATTACATAGCCAGTGTACCCTTCATCATCAACTCGTTTAAATAGCGTCACCACAGAAGGATTTCTTCCAACCACACCCAGATAAAGTGGGGAGTTAGAATCTTCTTTTCCCCCTTTTTTTTCTTCACGTCACTCCTAACTTGGAATTACTCAAAAGAATATCCGTCAAGCTTCTCATAGGCTTCTCATCAAGAGTTATCTGTTCCTCTTCTTCATAATTATAGTCACCTAGTTGACAATAATCGAAGTCGTCGTCACCTTCCTCGAAACGGAATTCACAATCTTCGATATAGTAATCTTCCTCATCTCCTGCTGTATTCTCCATCTCATTGCTCCTCTTTATTTTCACTCTGCTCATGATCAAGGACACAAACTTATATTCATAATGAGCCATGATACTCATGATTACATCATCACTGACCTATAAAAGCTTAACTATGTTCTATGAGGTAAAGTCCGACGCATAACCAAGATTTTGCAAAGTCTTTTAAATCTTAATTTTTTGCACCCAAGCAATGTGTACGTGCTTTTGCCAGTTGTTTTGCCGAGAAGTTTTTGGACAAAATATATTTCACCAAAGGATGGTTCTTTGATTTTTCATTTGTATCGGGTCCTATGTCATTTCAGAAAAGAATCTATGGATTCTACTACAATTATGATAAACAAAGGATAAATCTAAAGCGATTGAAAAGTAAATGAGAAGCATAGACACTAAAGAAAGATAGTCAAAACTGAGTATATTTAGGTTTCTTGTTCAAAGTTGGAATCCTTTACAATGGGGTTTCTTCGGCTATTTATAGTCATACTAAGAAAATAACCGCCCTGACAATTATGTATTTAATTTTAAATCACCTGGCATATTCAGCGCTTCGCTGATAATTGTATTGCTTTATCCTTGATTGGAACCGAGCGTTTCGGCAACCGGCATCCTCCTCATCTCCTCACTCCCGAGTGATTGCCGGTACTGAACCGTTTTAACTGTGACAGCGATTCTGCCCTAATTCCCGTGGACCTGAGTGTTTGATTTGAGCCCGGTGGGCTTCATCAGATGTCCCCAGCCCGGTGGGCCATTTTTTATGTTAACAAATCCCCCCCTTAAAAAGAATTGGAAGGTATCCTTCAACTCTAATTTTAAATGCTTTTGACCACGCTTACCCTTTTGAATTGCCGCGAGAAGTCGATTCGGTTCGAGCTTTCTCCATCTAATCACAACCTAGGGTTTCAAGTCTTCACCACTTATAAAACCTCATAAACAAATCTTTTGACCTTCTTCTTCTGAATCCGTGCGTTCATCCTAAGATTCAACTTTTACCTTCTTCAATCTTCTGCTCTGGACTTTTCCTTTGGTGTCTCTCTCTTGGATCCGACCATGTCTCCTTCCTATGCCCCTCTGCCTTCTTGGCCTGTTTGGATCTCCTTCGGCAACCTGAGCATTAAGACAATTCCTTTTTTTCTCTACTAAATTGCCCTGAGAAAGCACTAGACGAAATTGTCAAGTTTTCTCACACTGCACATCCCGCCGTTCCTCCGTTGTTGCTTTCCCAACATTCTTCAGAGGTTCTCCCGTTCCAAAAAGAACATATAGTTGAGTATGTCTATACTCCGGCTTCTCAAAGACTCAGGTCTTTCATGTCACATCCTAAATTTTCACCCACTTATTTAGCGAAAAATAAAGTAAAGATTAAGGTCGGCAATGATTGAGGTGGAAACATAAATTCCTTGAGATGTTTTTGAAAATTCATTCGATGTATTTAGATCCGAGAACATTGGAAAAAAATTCATCAAACAATTGTAAAATATAGTTCCAACTATATTCTTATGATAAATAGAAATATTATGGCCAATTGAATTAACATGGCCATTATACCCTAAAGTATGACTTATGTAACATCCCGGTTTCGACCTACTAGAAATGGCTATGAATCTGGTGTACCGGTGGCAAGGATAGGTCATGAATCGTTCCAAGATTTGGTCATGTAACGATCATGGATCGATCAAAGGAACAGTCATGGACCAATCCCATGACCACGACCATGGACATGAGCAGTTTGATCAATGGATGACTACCCGACCGTCGGGGTTGTGTCCAGGCATTCTCCATCTAATCACAACCTAGAATCCACTACCACCTGTCGGCATTCTTCATGTTCAAGCCAAAAGGATTCGAAGGTAAAAAATTTGTTCCTCCTACCTGTTTTCATATTGGTAGTTAACAGGATCGGACTGCTATCATTTTAAAGTTAGCTACTTTATATGAAATTAAAACCACAATTTGAGTCATTTCCAAATTTTGGGTTGTGTCCAGGCAAGCATCGTGGTAAAAACTAGTAAAGAAATAAAATTAAATAAAATAAACAGGTATCACCAAGATACTGACTTCAAGATTTGGTAAGGTCCAATCTCAGAGACAAACTGCAATTAACGAACATTCATGATATACTAAAGTTCAAGCATGAGATACAAGCTAGCTCTTAGCGTTTTCAAACTCACATCCCAAAAGAAGACATTATTGACTGTGGCTGCAGCATCATTTGCCAGGAGTTACAATACAGAAAATTACACACAGAGATACGAAACAGAAATAGATAAAGCACAAATTAATATGAATCCTCTTGTCAAGAGCATGAAACCATTCATTGCTGGAAGATGATGGATCGGGGCCGACGTCAATCCTTGTCTGTTTCGTGCTGCGACGAGCAAAAGTTTTTGTAATTGGCCAGAAAAAGATAAATATTTTGAAGAAGATGGACTTAGAGAACTGCAGCGTGCAACATTCATGGGATTATGATCCGTTGTATATTAATCTCCCTCGAAAATGGCATAATTTTTAATTGGACGTGGAAATAACTAAAATCTATAGGTGAAGATAAAATTCATTTCAATTTACTATATATCAATTTAGTATTATTAAAGTACATATTTCTGTAAATTAGAAGCGGTTTTCTGTTATCAAAATCTATCAATGAACAATGGAAGCCTTTATTTTTGCTATTTTCTGAATATTCGGGCAACACATAGGTTTTTTTGGCCGAAATGCAACAAATGGGTTACACAAGTTATTTACTGCACGTTCGTTCTTTGTTACTCGAGGGTCTGCATTTGTATGACAGTGAAACAACCAATATCGCTCTCTCAAATGTTTTCTCTAATTTCTCCTAAAGCTGAGTTAAAATTTTCTTTTAGTACATGGTGAAGTTGCACTTTCGTTAGTGATGATGATAATAATAATACCGACAATAATAATCATAATAAGATATTTTACCTCCAGCACTAACAGTGCATTTGGTTCCGCTTTCGGGGAATTCCTTTCGGTAAATGTAAATTTAGCCTGAATGTAGAGGCTTTTGGAGCACTTTAAAAAATGCTAGGATTTCTGGAATGGGTTCCCAAAAATAACTATCAAACGCTCCAGCATTTGGGCAAGGGTCGCCGCCCATCACCACCTCAACTCCTTCGGTTTGACCAGTGTATGTTGGGAAACCACAACACCTCCAACAACCGCAACCATAACTCCTGTAAGACTAAGACTTTTCAAGCTGTCGATATGCCCCAACCCGTAAACACCCCTTAGATTCTTGCATTGCCTCAATTCAAACTCTTCCAGATTACCCATCCCGCCTTTCTCGACCACTACATCTCTCAATTCCTCGAGCATCCACAGTTTTAAGATGCGGAGTTTTGGAAAACCTGCTACCCCGCACAACAAACTTAGGCCGGTGTACGATCTTGCCAATAACCTCAGGATAATCAAATCTTTCAGGTGCCCTAGGACCGGCATTGGATCTTCTTCTAGTTCCAACATGGACAAGGTGAGCGCTTTGAGATTCCCAGTAAGGATCGACGACAAGTTCTCTTCAGGCATCATTGGTCCGAGCAAATACAAGTTCAAAAGAGATTTGGGCCCCGTTGTGTTACTCAAATCAAGTTTCGCAGGCTGACCGTGCAGGTCCCTCGATCTCAATCTCAGGGACTCCAGCCTGGTCAGTTTCGAAAGGCATTTTGCCACTGCATTCACCGCTTCAGGATGACACGTTACGCCCAGCTTCTGCAGGCTTTGCAGCTTCTCCAACACACGTATCATGGGGCTGTCATCAGTTTCTATGACAAGGCCCCACAGCGTCTCAAGTTCAGTATTTAGAAACTTCTCTGATGAGATTTGGCGTTGGATGGTCTCATTGAACGATGCATCGCTCAGGTACAGATGTCGGAGGTTCTTTGCATTCCAAATGGAGTTTGGCACTTTTGTTATGTTGGTGTGCTTCAGATCTAAGCTTTCCAGGACCGACAGGTTCCCGACAGACTCCGGAATTAAATCCAGAACCGTCCTTCTCAATCCCAAATACCTTAGGTTCCTCATTTTATTCCCGAATTTCTCAGGGAGCACAGGCTTGTAAACACCCTCAAGATCGAGAACCCTCAGCAAAATCAGGCGTGCGTCTAAAAATAATGATTTAAGAAGAACTGCGATCTTCGCTTTTGTACCTAGCTTACGGGTGTTAAACAATGCAAAAGACTGTAGGCATTGGACCTTGTAACCATAGTGTCCTGTCACTGTGATTTGCGCTTGCTTCTGTTTATACTGGGCACTCTGCTCGGCATCAATGACAGAGTCAGAGTTGTACTGGATCTGAAGAAGTCCCAATTCTTTTGCTTTCCGACAGAAAAATTCATGAATAAAAGCAGGCATGCGACATGATCGGGCACTTCCATCTGGTCTGCGTTGTACCACACAAATCAAGTTCCTGCTCTCTAATTCGCAAAAACAGTCCTCTGCTGACCACATTTTGATTGAGTCGTCAACAACCCCTCTGGCAGCCTCTGCCAACAACCCCTCAGCAGCCCATAGCCGGAAAAGCCTCCTTGTGGGGACCTCGGACTCCTTAGGAAAGACAGCCATATAGAGAACACATGGCTTCATCATGTAAGGCAATTCATCGAAGCTCAAGTTCATGACATTGTCGAGGGTGGCACATCCTCTGAGCCGATTGATGAGGGCGTCGTAATTTGTCTTTTCCACAGTAGACAAAAGTCCTCCTAGCAGTGAGATTGCTGGGGGAGAACCATTGCATAAACTCCAAATTCTCTTCTCGATGGGGGGCTCCTCGCATAAACTCGAATTTTTCTGCTCGATGCTGGGTATCTTCCAATTGAAATCGTCATCTACCTCGATGCTTACCTGCAGCAATTTCTTGCTTTCTTCACGGGTCATGTGAGGGCATAATCGGAGAACAGGGGTCCAAGGGTCTGCAAACTTACGCATTTTTGCATCATGAGTGGTGACAATTACTCTGCTTCCATTCATCGAGTCCACGAATGGGACCAACAGCTTGTTGATGAGACTGGGCTCGTGCAAATTGTCCAAAACTATCAAGTACCTAAGCCCCATCAATGATTTATGAAGCATCTCGAACAGCTGCTCCTCTTGCAGCTCCAAATCATTCACCTCATCTCCTAGTGGTGTCTGTTTCAGTATGTCCACCAGGAGATTCTGCATCCAGTCAAAATTTTCTCCAACGCCAGTGACACGGACCCAAATGCGACAGTCAAAGTGATGCTGGATTTCTAGCCTGCTGAAGACACTCCTCACCAGTGTGGTCTTGCCACAGGCTTGTTTGCCAGCCACCAAGATCACCCGAAGGTTGGGGTCGTCATCATTCTTGGAATCGATCAACCAGGCCAGAAGATCTTTTAGACACCTGTAACGGTCCACGATATCAGACTCGACCCTCTGTCTCGTATTTTCTTGATTCCTCTTGCTCGGTGATGAAGATGATACCCTTGCATTGTCCGGCGTGCCTTCATTAGCAGGAGGCCGGGATGGGGTGAACTTTCTGCATAACAATCCAACTTTCTTCGTGAAATCCTTGGCCATCCTTTTCCTGGCATATGCTCGTTTCTTTACTGAGAAGAGACGAACTAGAGCGAACACCTTGGTGAAACAACCCTCTTGCGATTCCGACATCTGATCTCGGAGTAAATTGACAAGGAATGCTTCTGCAATCTTCTCAGTGTCACGAGCACAAAGCAGAAGCTGCTCCTTGCCTTCCTGAGTTTCTTGGTTGTGTCCATCGTTGAGCTCAACATATTTCCTGGTGCTCAGGATCGTTTTGAGATTGCTTGAGAACTCAGGGATTTGATCTTTCAGGTTCTCATAGATTTTGGACGTGGAAAGAACATCAAGAAGTCTGATTATCGCGAGTGAAAGGGCCACTTCAGAGGCAGCCATGGGTATGAACAGAGAGACGTCGAAAATGAAGAAACTGATTAATAAACAAGGAAAGGATGAGTGTGTCAAATTTCCTTTTTCTTTTTGATTTACGAGCATCTCATGCTTTGCCTTGAGGAACAAGCAGTCAAAACATATAAGATCTAAGACCTTGTAAGGCGAAATTGCCTGGGACATTTGCTTGATTTCTTTCAAATTTGCTGAAAATAATGAACAAAGTATATGCGGATCCACGTATCGTGACAAGAGTGTCTTGAAAGTTTTGAGCAATTTGCATCAGAATAAGATTAATTTGCCTAGGCTAATTTCAATTGTCTCAATCTCCAACCCTCAGGATGTAGTCAAATACTAGTTGATACGTGTCGAGATTATTCATATCAAGGTAAAACAACATGCTACTCAGCAAAACCACCGTGTCATCAAATTAACTGCGTCTTATGTATTAAAGCGATGCGTGTGGTTCGGGGAACCTCTTTCATAAAGCAAAAGTGGAGTTCGATCCCTTTTAGCTTGGGCATTTTTTATTCAATCAAGCCCTGTGATTTGTAGTTTTGTTTAATCAAATTCTTGAACTAACGTAACTATTTCAAATAAGTCTTAGGCTCCAAATTCGATAATTGGAACTCCCTTGTCAGTTTAAGACGACAAAGGTTTTGACGAGGAAAGCTCGAGGGCAGTGTTTGTTTTGAAGAGTTTTGTTACTCGAGGTTCAGTTGCAGTCTTCATCTTTGGTGGGGTTTTAAGTCTGGAGCAGCAAAGAGTTTTTCCACGTCGGACGCTTAAAATAAGGAAGAGAGGGGGCGGCGGGCTTGATTAATAGAGTGTTGCAAGTGCAAGGACTTGATTGGAAAAAATACACGTGCGGGGATGAAAAATGGATTTCCATGTCGTAGCACTCCAAGTCGCGCAACGCTATACAGATTTAAGACGTAGTTACGTGTAATTAAAAGCAGGTAACCACGATCAACTGCATCTTAGGAGATTAGATCATTTATCAACCTGTAACTTTCTCCAGTCTGATTTGATCGCGTGGAATATTAGTATTTCATTGACATCTCAGCCCTCTAATTTGTCTAAACTGTGTAAGCTGGGAAAAGAAAAACAAAAACTGTAGGTGCTTGATCGGCAAACCTGAAGAACTCAGCATGTTTCCAGTCAAAAATATTTCCAGACTCTGGAATTTCGTTTGTCAATGGTTACATATACGGAGCAATACCGTTACGACAATGCATCAGGAAACATAGAGAGGAGATCAACACAATCACCTGAGCCACACTTCACGCATTATCCTGGCGGCTTATACTCTTATTGGCCTGAAAACAACGCCTTTGACGCAGAGGCCAGACTTCAAATACCCATCTGTTTGCATGAGGGAAAATCTTATCTCGCCTACAGTTTTGGGTGTCGTCTCGAACTTGCCAATGCTAATCGGACACCACTTTACACTTGATTTCTTCAATTCTTGTTCGCTTTCCTTCTTGTTTCCGTCAGGTAGATCGAGACTGAGTTTCATTCCTCTCAATTCTGTTGCATCTTGTCTCATCTTCACGAGGATCTCAACTTCGTACGTTGTCCATGGGGAGAGCATGATCGTTTTGCATTTCCCACTGATTTCTAGCCGCCGAATCTTTTGTAGCTCGGCAATGTTCACTTTCTTCTTACCCAGATAGCTGCAACTCAAAAATATTCGAGCAAGCACAGGATTGGTTGACAAGAGATGGTGATGGTTAGCAATGATCTCATTTTCATTGGAGCAGTTCAAAGTTCTTGCGGCAGAAAAAAATAGTTTAGGTGCCGCTAAATGAACAACTTGCAGTTAAAAAAAGTGCATACTCAAACATCATCTTTTCAGCAGGTCGGGAAAGACGGAAAGCCAAAATAATGCTAGAGATATGCCAACACAAAGGTACTCATTTAGTGGCAACAGAATGTTTCTTGCCGCTTGCGAGTCAAATTTGTTGGAGCAAATTCATTCGTTGTACTGGGAAGACTAGAGTCTCGATCATCACATAAGGGTCGACTTAAAATGTAATTGTTTAGGACAGAAAAGGCAGCGATACCATGGCTCCTTTTCGTCTATCCATTTCCAGTTTTCACTGCAGTCACTCCAAAGGATCTGTAAGGCCCTCGCCAGAACCATCATGCAATTCCTGTTGAGCTCCTTGTCAACCCAATATTTATGAGTATACGGCAGTTCCTGTAAGCATGAAGCAAAGATCAGTAAGTGAGATATTAACCACAATTAGAACAAAACTGGACTCGTCCAGTAAGGAGCTACGGATCTCCTGTCCAGTCTGTGATGACCTATTTGTAAATCCACTTGCCTGCTCCGCACCATTTTTTGCCTTGCCCTGCTCCTTGTTGTCCGTCAAAAGCACTCCTTCATAGACTCGACGGGTCACCTCGTTTATGCTGAGGGAAGCTATTTGGTTGCCAGTCGCTCTGCTCAACATTACCAAGGATATAAGAGGAGGCTTTGTCCATTTAATTGTGCTGTTTCTGGCAATTTCTTCATCTGTTGACGATGATGAACCGTATGCATCTCCTGCTGCAGAAATCTCTGTCATCTTCGTCCAGATATACTCGTACCTACCACACATGTACATGAAAAAAAGAAAAGAAAAATCAATGGCTTGAGTTGGTCTGGCGTTTAACTAAATGAAAGGTTGATTTCTTGGTCCAGAACACGGGCACTACCGAAGACGCCTGGTTGCTTGCAACTCCTGCTATGGCGGAAGAAACAGAGACAGTGATATGATGGTGGGTTCTTATTTTACAGATTTTCATAGTTAGGTGAAGATAAGGCGACCCAAATAATAACAAATATAAAAAGTAATGATAATAATGATGTCACACTAAGGATGCTTACCTTCATTATTGGGCTTGAACTATGGGCTTGAGCCCTACTGGTCCTGCTTGCTCACTTATCAAGGGCTTGCTAAGCAAAGGCCTTCTTTACTTCCAAATTTGACTTTCTTCTACACAAATGGAGAAATTTAAGATTAATATCACGAAAAAACTCTAAATTAGTACAAGTATGACAAATTTTCAAAATTAATTTCTTTATCACAAAATACTCCAAACTAGTACACATGTAAAAAATTTAGTCTCAATTAGTTTCCATTAAATTTTACCGTCAATTTGTCAAGTTATATGACATATGGCAATTAATGGATGTATCAGTTTGGGATTTTACCTTCCGTTTATTACATGTGTACCAATTTGTGATTTTTTGTATTATCAATTTAATTTAACAAAAACTAACGGATAGTAAATTTGTCCCCAATGTACTAATTTGGGGATTTCAGTGGTTAAAAATTCATTTTGGGGATTTTGGTAGTAAAAAATTTAGTTTGGACTAAATTCATCACATGTGTACCAGTTTGAGGTTTTTTTAGTGGACGAAAAATTAGTTTAAGTTTATCACATATGTATTTATTCCTTTTCTTGTCCTGAATATGTCAGCCAGGATGGGTTCCTCAAAGTTCTCATGCATGATCTTGGTGTTCTTACTTAGGCTGCTAGCTTTATTGGGGTCCACATTAGGTTGTGGCTTTCCAATAGCAACGTACCTGTCCAAAATCATCCAAGGTCCCTCACGCAGTACAGAGTCATAGTCATCGGTGCTCAAATTTGGCAATGATGAAAGTCATTTCCAAGCTCAACAACTGTGGACTTTGGAGCTCAGCACAACGGGGTCCTAAAACATATGATTGTTTTTAATGAACACACTAGGGACGCGCCGCAACGGATTGACAACTTTCCAGTGCGGGTCATGTTAAAACAAAACTTTTGTTAACTATTTGATGAGAAGGCACTGAAGCGTATGACAGAGACAAAGTGAACCGGTTTGCTATTTCGCAATCAGCTTTATTGCTACAGAAGCATGCCGTATTCGGAAGTGTTCGGCTAAGCCGACATGTGCCATCAAGAGTCAGACATTAGTCAGGAGCTCGCCTTCTCGTCTTAGTTCCTAAAAATGATTACTTTCTGTACACCATATGGCCGCGTAAACCAACATTTCCCCCCAAACCTAGCTGATGTTTGACCTTTTTGCTCTTTATTCGTGATAATAGTATCTAGCTGCGATGCTGGTGTGCATTGTTGAAATAGCCCATGTTTGCGGCTATTGTCTTTTGGTATATTCAGGCTTATTTGGTGTTGACATGCTCCCTTAATTGATTGCAAGCATTGGTTGTGTCGAACTTGTGCTCTCACTTCCGTAGATGGTCTCTAGCCCTAGTCAAACATTCCATACATTTAGTGATGCGGAAGTATCTAATTTAGCTCCATCAACCAACTCAACACTATCAATGCTCATTCAAGCCAAGATAGAATTTAAGTATAATGTGCTATTATGAGTCGAGAATGAAATTTCCGATTAAAGAAGAACCAATCAATTCCCTAACAAAGTTACCGAGTAAAGAGTTACCGAGGATTATTGAGTTACTGACAATTAGATAGTTACAGAAGATTACGAAGTTTCTAATTCTTGGTTCACTATATTAGTTGCTGATTTCAAAGTTTATGGACAACATATTAATGGTAGATTCTTTATT
Organism: Eucalyptus pauciflora; assembly: GCA_007663325.1. Taxonomy (NCBI): domain Eukaryota; kingdom Viridiplantae; phylum Streptophyta; class Magnoliopsida; order Myrtales; family Myrtaceae; genus Eucalyptus; species Eucalyptus pauciflora. The sequence goes on along the minus strand of VMYD01000317.1, from coordinate 532,017 downwards.
GTGGCCATTCATCACAAGTAATTCTAAACCTCTCGTGATACCAAATTCTCTATTGGAGTCTTCACCACAAGTTATTCTAAACCTCTCGTGATCAGTAATTCCTTGTGTGTCCTATGAGATAAGTACAAGCTTTTATTGGGGCCACTAATATTCTAAAGCTCAACTAATTAGCAATTCCTCGTGTGTCACATAAGATAAGTATTAGATTCTTCATTGGAGCCATTCACTACAAGTTATTCTAAAACTCTCATGATTGGGAATTCCTTGTGTGTCACACAAGATAAGTACTATTTTTTTCATTGAGGTCATTCACTACAAGTTATTAAACCTCTCATGATCAACAATTCCTTATGTATCATATGAGATAATTACCAGAGTCTCCATTAGCGCCATTCACCACAAGTAATTCTAAACCTCTCAGGATCAGCAATTTCTTGCGCGTCATATGAGATAAATACTAGATTCTCCAGTAGGGCCATTCACCGCAAGTCATTATAAACCTCTTGTGATCGACAATCCTTTGTGTGTCATATGAGATAAGTACTGGATTCTCTAATGGAGAAGATTCACCACTACTTATTCTAAACCTCTCGTGGTACTAGATTCATCATTGGGGCCATTCACCACAAGTTATTCTAAACCTCTCGTGATTGACAATTCCTTGTGTCATATTGGATAAGTAATATATTTTCTATTGGGGCCATTCATCACAAGTTATTCTAAACCTGACGTGATCGGCAACTCCTTGCATGTCACATGAGATAAGTATTGGATTCCCCATTGGGGCCATTCATCACAAGTTATTCTAAACCTGACGTGATCGGCAACTCCTTGCATGTCGTATGAGATAAGTATTGGATTCCCCACTGGGGCCATTCAACATTGTTGCGACCTTAGGGTACACCACCTAAAGTTCGGTTAATGTATTATCAAGCTTAGACTTAATTCAGGCTCTCTCAAGCCTATACCAATTTGTAACTTATGGCTCAATGTCTTAATATACATATGATTTTTAATAAGGAGAAGCCACTAATTAGTTTGCAATGGGTTGATTAGATACCAAGTAATGGGAGATTTATTTTATTATTGCGAACCAAAGGTTTTGAGTACAGGGACTTGATTGTACTAGATTTCTTTAAAGCCCTTTCAGTACCGTTCTTTTTATGGAAAAATATTTAGCAATCGGCTTGAATTGATTTTATTATTTCCTAACATGTGAAAAGATCATGTGAGTGCACAAACCACTAAAGTAACACCTAATAAAGTAACACCTAATAAAGTAATGAATAAATTGCAGGGAGAAAGTACCGATCTCATATCAACGAAAGCATTTATGATGTTAGTTAAAAAAATCACATCAACAACCTAAATAGGATTTCCAATCAACACACAATTCACTCAATATTTTTTTTAGGGTTTTCACTTAATTAAATAAAATCTGAATTACGTGCAATGCAAGAAAGGAAATTATTTTAAATGCAATGATGTACAAAATGTGTCCATACTAGAATGACATTCAACATTTTATTAAATAAACCTAACGTGCAAACTACATGTCATGCAATTTTAACTAAATGACCTAACTCTAATGACGTGCAATAATTAAAATGTAACTATACTAACAAGTCATGAGTTTTAATTTAATAATCTTAAACATGTCATTATTAAATGACGCGTATTTGAACAACCTCATTCTATATGACATACACATGATATTTTTCTAATGTTATTTTAATTAAAATTTGCAATGAAAAATCCAATATTTAAACATGCAATTTAAATTTAGAAAGATAAATCTAATCTATAATAAGGCAATGTTATGGTAATTATTATTTTTAATTTGGAATAAGAAAATTACTTAATTTAAACATGCAGTCTAATCTAAAACATGCAATATTGTAAAAAAAATCAATTCAAATTCTACCTAATCTTTTTTTGGATTTTTTTATAGAAAAAATAAAGGAAAAGATTAATCACTCAATCAAAAAACATCAACGCAATCCACAAATATAGTCATGTTCATAAAATTATAAATAATACCAACGGACTTAAAGATCGGTTGATAGCGATGTTTGTATCGATGTTGAAGATATCATGTCATTGGTGATGTTGGAATAATGATCATCAAGGGATGTCTCATGAAGAAGTCAAATATAGTCTTTGTCGTTTGGGGATGCACAACGGAAGAATCGGAAATTGTCATATAACAGAAAAATAGACTTTTGTCAGTTTTGTCAAAGTCATCAGCGACAAGACAATAATAGCAAAACCTAGTTTGGGACAGTTAGCAAATGTTGAGGAAAAAAGATTATATTAGTGCCATCTCTGGACAATAGCACTAGTGGACTTCTAACAACTATTTGTTTCTTTGAAATATTTCCAATGGGAAGATTAAAGATGCTCATGTAACAAGAAGATATTAAAAGTCAAATGTTAGACACGCAATACAAAGAATCCAAAATTTGCTCGAAGCCATGTCCTCCACTAATATTGTTTTACTCTCATGATGTTTCCAGTTTAGAGTCCTTGTCGTACATAGTTGTGTGAAAGATCAATTGGACAAGAGTGATAGTAGCACCTGATTTATAATAGCATGATCTATCGTCTAATATGATCGGCACTTTCTGAGTGTAACTTGTCTAGCAAACTAATTGTGCAATCCAGCCCAACTTATGGCTATTAGTGTGGAAAGCAGACGTAAGTTTTGTGAAAAAGCCGAACCATTATATATCATTATATGCTACTGTTTATTTCACTTATACTTGCTTTAGCAAACAAACATTTCACGATATTTGAAACATCTGCTTGACCTGATTTTCATAGTGGTTACCAAATTTCTATAGATTTGTCAAGGTTTTTCTATAACAACTTATTCACCCCCTTCTAGATCACATTTGTTACCCCAACATTTACATGTCCAATTGATGCAGGAGCAACCGAATTTAAATCTTCCAATGATTGCATGACCATCCCAATCAAGCTTCATCAATCCATCAAACCAACTTGGCAATTATAGAAACCCATAGCAAATTCATCCTCAACATGGTCCAATGGGTCCAAGGCACACAAGATAGCATTTGCTGATTATTGGTCGCTTAAATGCAAGGTTGAAGAAGCAATGGATGTGTTCCTTTTGTTTGGTGTGCTTTGTTTGTCTTCTTGTGTTTTAATTGCTCTAATGTACTCACTTTTTCTTCATACATTAGAGAGTCTTTAATGTAAGGCCAGGATGTCAAAGAGTCTTTATTGCAAGTTTGAAAGAGTGGGGAGCTAGTCTTTATTACTAGGCTAAAGCGTAAGATGTAAAGTGTGCTTAGTTTGTCTTCTTACATTAGAGAGTCTTTAATGAAAGGCTAGATTGTCAAAGAATCTTTGTTGCGAGCTTGAAAGAGTGGGAGCTAGTCTTCATTACTAAGATGGAGTGCAAGAAAGTAGAGTATGTTAGCATTTGTTAAGAGAGTCTTAGTACAATAGATATGGCTATATATAAAGATGTGATTTCATATGCAAAGCAGACTTGAGTTGCAATGCATGATATTTCCTCTTTATCCGTGGTTAGTGGATTGTTCCTTTAGGTCTTGGTGGTAAGCTACATCTATTCCAACATCATCCTCATTCATAAAACACTCCATTTGGCTTTGATTCCTCAATTTCGCCAAGTTCCCACTTTAATAGAAAATAACATCACATTTCATCTTCCTCATCCCAACAAAAATTTATCCATACACTTTATCCTTAAGACACTAGCCCAAAAACGAATTTCTCATCCCTCCATTCCCGTCATGCATCACCAGTGATATTGGTATACAACATTAATTATTGCACTCTTATGTTATAAAATAATGCAGAAGTTAACAAATCTTACGATTAAATTAAGACAAGATAATGAAATTACCGAGCATAGGTATTTACTCCACGTGGAAAGCCAGCGCAAATAATTCACTAATCAATTGAGGGATTCCAAAATTATAATCGCTCACACAGCTTCAATTATTTCCCAATTCTAAATTATATCAAAACCAACCGTGCTTACTTTTGCGTAAATGCTCGAATATCGTGGCCACTTTTCTTCAAGTCACGGCATGCACACAGGACAGACAGAGCACTTAATTCACATCAACATTATTGTTGGTCAAACCATGAAGGAACCATCCGTTTGTGATATGTCTCTGAAGGTCCGCCGATTGCCAATGCCAAATAATGACTTTTTGTTTTGCACGCAACAGAAAAAACAGCAACAAAGGGAACTTTCCTAATTAGCATTGGGTCGGATTTGGTTAATGATTCAAACTTGAGACATAACTTAGTGCCTTTTATTTCTTGAATTTCATTCTTGTACATCAACGAGATACTGAAAACAACAATTCTCATCTCAAAGCTGGTATTTAAAGCATCAACAACGCATAAATCACAAATCTGTCCAATTTATAAATGCTGAACCACCACCGTTCATCGGGAATTCACCCTTATCTCTGCCATTTCCGGGTCGTGCATTATTTGGAAGTGGTCAGTCAGCCCATAATGAGCCATCAGAAACCAGACATGGGTTATAAGCTCACCGCCATGCGGCATCTGCTGAACATGATCAATCGCTTTGCACTTGTTAGCCGCGTACAGCAGCATTTCCACCCACACTTGGCTGATCACTTCCCATTTCTTACTCTCGGATTTGATTGTACTCTCCAGCTCCACCGCAAGCTGGCACCCACTAGATAGCATGAACTCGAATTTGTCCTCCATCACACTCACTTCGGCGTCAGTCTTCGCTTGGCGACGCAACCCGGCACAAGCCTCTTTGATCTCAGGATTGTTCTCTCTCTCCTCCTCGCGTCTCTCATTGTAGCCAAAAGCAGGTCTCTCTGGAGCGGCTTTAAGAAATGCAAAGTACTTCTTGGCTTCCTTATAAGTGTCTTGAAACCTGATGCTTCCAATTCCAGCGAGACGACGTAACCAGGCACAAGCCTTTTTGATCTCAGGATCGTTCTCTCTCTCCTCCTCGGGTCTCTCTTTGTAGATGCGAGCAGGTGTCTCTGGATTGGATTTAAGAAATGCAAAGTACTTCTTGGCTTCCTTGAAAGTGTCTCGAAACCTGATGCTTCCGATTCCGACAGGGCCACACAACCAGGCACAAGCCTTTTTGATCTTAAGATTGTTCTCTCTCTCCTGCTCGGGTCTCTCGTTGCAGCTGCGAGCAGGTCTCTCTGAAGTGGATTTAAGCAACGCAAAATACTTTTTGGCTTCCTTGTAAGTGTCTCGAAACCTGATGCTTCCGATTCCAACTGGTAACATCGAGGGATACATAAATAGGAGATAAAGCATGTATCGAGATAAGTGCAAACTCATCAAGGAGTCGTTGTTAACCTTCCTCCACTCACCTTCATCTGACTCATTGATGCTTTCGTTACTGGAGTAATAGCATAACTCCGTCGCTATGTGCCAGACTAGGATGCTCATGTCAAAGTCCAGCTCGATGCTCCATTTCAACTTATTTAGTGAGTTGTCTGTGCTCAATGTGGGGCCTCCCCTGTCGTTCCATGAGCAGGGGAGTTTCTGCACGTTCCTTTCCTTCGTTCTGATCTTATCTAAAATTTGTTCTCTGATATAGTGCCTCACGTCCTCACGGCCTTGGCAGTGAAACTTCAACACCATCTCATCTGCATGCAGTAGCTTTAGGAATTTCCACCGGTAGGAGTCATTTTCTTTTGTGGAGCAGCTCATTAGGCTGTATTGGCCCATGGAATTGGACCACCTGCACCTTTTCGTTAGTGGTCGGATTTGGTTGATGAGATCAAAGACAGCCAATTGCTTGTTCCTTATGAGCCAATAGGTGATCCGGTCGGAGACAATAATGTGAAACAGTGCATAAAACTCAAGGAAAATGGCCCCTCCTAGTAACAGGAAGGTCAAGTATAGATCTGATCTTGAGTATCGTCTTTTGTCAATACAAATGAAGATCACCAGGGTGACAGAGATCGAGAACGTGATGGCAAGCCTACAGATAAGGCCCCAACTCGTATAGATTGCCTTCGCCTTCGCATAAAACACATCAAAGATGAAGCCCAGTTCGATTTCAATGACTTTGAAATCCCATTTGCTGCTGTTTAGTATTGACAGGCAAGTGTTGCGTTCATCTAAGCTGAACAAGTGATCTGCAAAAAGGCACTGACTAGTGTCAACCAAGCTGTGAGCCGCTAGCAGTGCGCGCACACTGCATTTGTTGTGGTCGGCCTCGGATTCCTTCCAGGATCTCAGTTTCTGAGATGAAAGATTGGCAACCACATTATCGATCATAAGTTTGGCATCAGGTACCTCGATGACTTGATAAGGCACAACGTCATACCCCTCAATCCTCTTCAACTTGCATTCCTCCATAATCTTGTTGGAAAACTTCTGCCTGGTTGGGAACTTGGTGAGGGACTCCTTGAAGTGCTCATTGCTGGCGGCCCGGAGAACATAAACCCTCTCTCCATACTTATAGAAACCCGAGAGCAGTATCAGAATGGCAAGGAATAACAGGCTGGGGTGAGTGTCTGCTACTACCAGGACATATACTGTCCAGGCCGTCTGGTTCAGCAGTGTCAGCAAGTGCCTGAGCCAGAACTCGTTGTCTTCCCTCGCATAGGCGCTGATTGTGTCGGGGCCCCCCAAGTGCAGCAGTAGGAAAGGTGCCCAAAACACGCTTAGCTCCGCATGGGGGTTCATCTTTCTCACCGATTTGAAGGCCCTGATTTCCAAGATCATGTTGGAGATCATCCCAAGCGCGTAGATTGCAACTGAATCGGCCAATAGGTAGGCCAACCAGGTAAGCACTTTGATCCAAGGTTGGTGGACGTATTTGCGGTGGTTGCCAAGACAAATGAGGACGATTTGGAGGGCGAGGCTAAAGAAGACCATGCTTCTCAGCTCCCACTCCTTCAACACATTCCTCTCAGAGAACACCCCCGACGGCCCCTGCGCCCTCATAAGGACCAAGCTGGTAACGACTGCAAGAGATGTTGCCGATAACTAATAAGCTGATATAGAGTGATTCAGAGATAAGAACGAAGGCCTGATGGAGAGAGAAAGTAAATGACTAAAGCATGAAACACGGCACGCAGTCGCAGCCTATAGAAGTAATAGAGGACGATGCATCAGTTAAAAAATGGTACTCATGGCTCAGCTATGTGAAGAAGGCATACAGACAGTGAATCAAACATTACTGAGCTGATGTTAACATCTCCTTCAAGCTTACTCAAAAGCATCATTGCATAGTATTCATTGATTCCTGACATACCAATCTTTAGCATGCTGTGCGGTTGAATACGCTGCCCTCAATGGATGGATGAATTGTCTCTCCACGACAAACTGTGCCTTCTCGGGCAACACACACACACACACAGAGAGAGAGAGAGAGAGAGAGGCACGAAAAGCGTCAATGGTGTGCACCCGTGACGTCAAGGCCCGGCGAGCGACATTGGTGATGACATGCAACAAGTGACAGAGGCCACAATGACTATAATTACATAGCCAGTGTACCCTTCATCATCAACTCGTTTAAATAGCGTCACCACAGAAGGATTTCTTCCAACCACACCCAGATAAAGTGGGGAGTTAGAATCTTCTTTTCCCCCTTTTTTTTCTTCACGTCACTCCTAACTTGGAATTACTCAAAAGAATATCCGTCAAGCTTCTCATAGGCTTCTCATCAAGAGTTATCTGTTCCTCTTCTTCATAATTATAGTCACCTAGTTGACAATAATCGAAGTCGTCGTCACCTTCCTCGAAACGGAATTCACAATCTTCGATATAGTAATCTTCCTCATCTCCTGCTGTATTCTCCATCTCATTGCTCCTCTTTATTTTCACTCTGCTCATGATCAAGGACACAAACTTATATTCATAATGAGCCATGATACTCATGATTACATCATCACTGACCTATAAAAGCTTAACTATGTTCTATGAGGTAAAGTCCGACGCATAACCAAGATTTTGCAAAGTCTTTTAAATCTTAATTTTTTGCACCCAAGCAATGTGTACGTGCTTTTGCCAGTTGTTTTGCCGAGAAGTTTTTGGACAAAATATATTTCACCAAAGGATGGTTCTTTGATTTTTCATTTGTATCGGGTCCTATGTCATTTCAGAAAAGAATCTATGGATTCTACTACAATTATGATAAACAAAGGATAAATCTAAAGCGATTGAAAAGTAAATGAGAAGCATAGACACTAAAGAAAGATAGTCAAAACTGAGTATATTTAGGTTTCTTGTTCAAAGTTGGAATCCTTTACAATGGGGTTTCTTCGGCTATTTATAGTCATACTAAGAAAATAACCGCCCTGACAATTATGTATTTAATTTTAAATCACCTGGCATATTCAGCGCTTCGCTGATAATTGTATTGCTTTATCCTTGATTGGAACCGAGCGTTTCGGCAACCGGCATCCTCCTCATCTCCTCACTCCCGAGTGATTGCCGGTACTGAACCGTTTTAACTGTGACAGCGATTCTGCCCTAATTCCCGTGGACCTGAGTGTTTGATTTGAGCCCGGTGGGCTTCATCAGATGTCCCCAGCCCGGTGGGCCATTTTTTATGTTAACAAATCCCCCCCTTAAAAAGAATTGGAAGGTATCCTTCAACTCTAATTTTAAATGCTTTTGACCACGCTTACCCTTTTGAATTGCCGCGAGAAGTCGATTCGGTTCGAGCTTTCTCCATCTAATCACAACCTAGGGTTTCAAGTCTTCACCACTTATAAAACCTCATAAACAAATCTTTTGACCTTCTTCTTCTGAATCCGTGCGTTCATCCTAAGATTCAACTTTTACCTTCTTCAATCTTCTGCTCTGGACTTTTCCTTTGGTGTCTCTCTCTTGGATCCGACCATGTCTCCTTCCTATGCCCCTCTGCCTTCTTGGCCTGTTTGGATCTCCTTCGGCAACCTGAGCATTAAGACAATTCCTTTTTTTCTCTACTAAATTGCCCTGAGAAAGCACTAGACGAAATTGTCAAGTTTTCTCACACTGCACATCCCGCCGTTCCTCCGTTGTTGCTTTCCCAACATTCTTCAGAGGTTCTCCCGTTCCAAAAAGAACATATAGTTGAGTATGTCTATACTCCGGCTTCTCAAAGACTCAGGTCTTTCATGTCACATCCTAAATTTTCACCCACTTATTTAGCGAAAAATAAAGTAAAGATTAAGGTCGGCAATGATTGAGGTGGAAACATAAATTCCTTGAGATGTTTTTGAAAATTCATTCGATGTATTTAGATCCGAGAACATTGGAAAAAAATTCATCAAACAATTGTAAAATATAGTTCCAACTATATTCTTATGATAAATAGAAATATTATGGCCAATTGAATTAACATGGCCATTATACCCTAAAGTATGACTTATGTAACATCCCGGTTTCGACCTACTAGAAATGGCTATGAATCTGGTGTACCGGTGGCAAGGATAGGTCATGAATCGTTCCAAGATTTGGTCATGTAACGATCATGGATCGATCAAAGGAACAGTCATGGACCAATCCCATGACCACGACCATGGACATGAGCAGTTTGATCAATGGATGACTACCCGACCGTCGGGGTTGTGTCCAGGCATTCTCCATCTAATCACAACCTAGAATCCACTACCACCTGTCGGCATTCTTCATGTTCAAGCCAAAAGGATTCGAAGGTAAAAAATTTGTTCCTCCTACCTGTTTTCATATTGGTAGTTAACAGGATCGGACTGCTATCATTTTAAAGTTAGCTACTTTATATGAAATTAAAACCACAATTTGAGTCATTTCCAAATTTTGGGTTGTGTCCAGGCAAGCATCGTGGTAAAAACTAGTAAAGAAATAAAATTAAATAAAATAAACAGGTATCACCAAGATACTGACTTCAAGATTTGGTAAGGTCCAATCTCAGAGACAAACTGCAATTAACGAACATTCATGATATACTAAAGTTCAAGCATGAGATACAAGCTAGCTCTTAGCGTTTTCAAACTCACATCCCAAAAGAAGACATTATTGACTGTGGCTGCAGCATCATTTGCCAGGAGTTACAATACAGAAAATTACACACAGAGATACGAAACAGAAATAGATAAAGCACAAATTAATATGAATCCTCTTGTCAAGAGCATGAAACCATTCATTGCTGGAAGATGATGGATCGGGGCCGACGTCAATCCTTGTCTGTTTCGTGCTGCGACGAGCAAAAGTTTTTGTAATTGGCCAGAAAAAGATAAATATTTTGAAGAAGATGGACTTAGAGAACTGCAGCGTGCAACATTCATGGGATTATGATCCGTTGTATATTAATCTCCCTCGAAAATGGCATAATTTTTAATTGGACGTGGAAATAACTAAAATCTATAGGTGAAGATAAAATTCATTTCAATTTACTATATATCAATTTAGTATTATTAAAGTACATATTTCTGTAAATTAGAAGCGGTTTTCTGTTATCAAAATCTATCAATGAACAATGGAAGCCTTTATTTTTGCTATTTTCTGAATATTCGGGCAACACATAGGTTTTTTTGGCCGAAATGCAACAAATGGGTTACACAAGTTATTTACTGCACGTTCGTTCTTTGTTACTCGAGGGTCTGCATTTGTATGACAGTGAAACAACCAATATCGCTCTCTCAAATGTTTTCTCTAATTTCTCCTAAAGCTGAGTTAAAATTTTCTTTTAGTACATGGTGAAGTTGCACTTTCGTTAGTGATGATGATAATAATAATACCGACAATAATAATCATAATAAGATATTTTACCTCCAGCACTAACAGTGCATTTGGTTCCGCTTTCGGGGAATTCCTTTCGGTAAATGTAAATTTAGCCTGAATGTAGAGGCTTTTGGAGCACTTTAAAAAATGCTAGGATTTCTGGAATGGGTTCCCAAAAATAACTATCAAACGCTCCAGCATTTGGGCAAGGGTCGCCGCCCATCACCACCTCAACTCCTTCGGTTTGACCAGTGTATGTTGGGAAACCACAACACCTCCAACAACCGCAACCATAACTCCTGTAAGACTAAGACTTTTCAAGCTGTCGATATGCCCCAACCCGTAAACACCCCTTAGATTCTTGCATTGCCTCAATTCAAACTCTTCCAGATTACCCATCCCGCCTTTCTCGACCACTACATCTCTCAATTCCTCGAGCATCCACAGTTTTAAGATGCGGAGTTTTGGAAAACCTGCTACCCCGCACAACAAACTTAGGCCGGTGTACGATCTTGCCAATAACCTCAGGATAATCAAATCTTTCAGGTGCCCTAGGACCGGCATTGGATCTTCTTCTAGTTCCAACATGGACAAGGTGAGCGCTTTGAGATTCCCAGTAAGGATCGACGACAAGTTCTCTTCAGGCATCATTGGTCCGAGCAAATACAAGTTCAAAAGAGATTTGGGCCCCGTTGTGTTACTCAAATCAAGTTTCGCAGGCTGACCGTGCAGGTCCCTCGATCTCAATCTCAGGGACTCCAGCCTGGTCAGTTTCGAAAGGCATTTTGCCACTGCATTCACCGCTTCAGGATGACACGTTACGCCCAGCTTCTGCAGGCTTTGCAGCTTCTCCAACACACGTATCATGGGGCTGTCATCAGTTTCTATGACAAGGCCCCACAGCGTCTCAAGTTCAGTATTTAGAAACTTCTCTGATGAGATTTGGCGTTGGATGGTCTCATTGAACGATGCATCGCTCAGGTACAGATGTCGGAGGTTCTTTGCATTCCAAATGGAGTTTGGCACTTTTGTTATGTTGGTGTGCTTCAGATCTAAGCTTTCCAGGACCGACAGGTTCCCGACAGACTCCGGAATTAAATCCAGAACCGTCCTTCTCAATCCCAAATACCTTAGGTTCCTCATTTTATTCCCGAATTTCTCAGGGAGCACAGGCTTGTAAACACCCTCAAGATCGAGAACCCTCAGCAAAATCAGGCGTGCGTCTAAAAATAATGATTTAAGAAGAACTGCGATCTTCGCTTTTGTACCTAGCTTACGGGTGTTAAACAATGCAAAAGACTGTAGGCATTGGACCTTGTAACCATAGTGTCCTGTCACTGTGATTTGCGCTTGCTTCTGTTTATACTGGGCACTCTGCTCGGCATCAATGACAGAGTCAGAGTTGTACTGGATCTGAAGAAGTCCCAATTCTTTTGCTTTCCGACAGAAAAATTCATGAATAAAAGCAGGCATGCGACATGATCGGGCACTTCCATCTGGTCTGCGTTGTACCACACAAATCAAGTTCCTGCTCTCTAATTCGCAAAAACAGTCCTCTGCTGACCACATTTTGATTGAGTCGTCAACAACCCCTCTGGCAGCCTCTGCCAACAACCCCTCAGCAGCCCATAGCCGGAAAAGCCTCCTTGTGGGGACCTCGGACTCCTTAGGAAAGACAGCCATATAGAGAACACATGGCTTCATCATGTAAGGCAATTCATCGAAGCTCAAGTTCATGACATTGTCGAGGGTGGCACATCCTCTGAGCCGATTGATGAGGGCGTCGTAATTTGTCTTTTCCACAGTAGACAAAAGTCCTCCTAGCAGTGAGATTGCTGGGGGAGAACCATTGCATAAACTCCAAATTCTCTTCTCGATGGGGGGCTCCTCGCATAAACTCGAATTTTTCTGCTCGATGCTGGGTATCTTCCAATTGAAATCGTCATCTACCTCGATGCTTACCTGCAGCAATTTCTTGCTTTCTTCACGGGTCATGTGAGGGCATAATCGGAGAACAGGGGTCCAAGGGTCTGCAAACTTACGCATTTTTGCATCATGAGTGGTGACAATTACTCTGCTTCCATTCATCGAGTCCACGAATGGGACCAACAGCTTGTTGATGAGACTGGGCTCGTGCAAATTGTCCAAAACTATCAAGTACCTAAGCCCCATCAATGATTTATGAAGCATCTCGAACAGCTGCTCCTCTTGCAGCTCCAAATCATTCACCTCATCTCCTAGTGGTGTCTGTTTCAGTATGTCCACCAGGAGATTCTGCATCCAGTCAAAATTTTCTCCAACGCCAGTGACACGGACCCAAATGCGACAGTCAAAGTGATGCTGGATTTCTAGCCTGCTGAAGACACTCCTCACCAGTGTGGTCTTGCCACAGGCTTGTTTGCCAGCCACCAAGATCACCCGAAGGTTGGGGTCGTCATCATTCTTGGAATCGATCAACCAGGCCAGAAGATCTTTTAGACACCTGTAACGGTCCACGATATCAGACTCGACCCTCTGTCTCGTATTTTCTTGATTCCTCTTGCTCGGTGATGAAGATGATACCCTTGCATTGTCCGGCGTGCCTTCATTAGCAGGAGGCCGGGATGGGGTGAACTTTCTGCATAACAATCCAACTTTCTTCGTGAAATCCTTGGCCATCCTTTTCCTGGCATATGCTCGTTTCTTTACTGAGAAGAGACGAACTAGAGCGAACACCTTGGTGAAACAACCCTCTTGCGATTCCGACATCTGATCTCGGAGTAAATTGACAAGGAATGCTTCTGCAATCTTCTCAGTGTCACGAGCACAAAGCAGAAGCTGCTCCTTGCCTTCCTGAGTTTCTTGGTTGTGTCCATCGTTGAGCTCAACATATTTCCTGGTGCTCAGGATCGTTTTGAGATTGCTTGAGAACTCAGGGATTTGATCTTTCAGGTTCTCATAGATTTTGGACGTGGAAAGAACATCAAGAAGTCTGATTATCGCGAGTGAAAGGGCCACTTCAGAGGCAGCCATGGGTATGAACAGAGAGACGTCGAAAATGAAGAAACTGATTAATAAACAAGGAAAGGATGAGTGTGTCAAATTTCCTTTTTCTTTTTGATTTACGAGCATCTCATGCTTTGCCTTGAGGAACAAGCAGTCAAAACATATAAGATCTAAGACCTTGTAAGGCGAAATTGCCTGGGACATTTGCTTGATTTCTTTCAAATTTGCTGAAAATAATGAACAAAGTATATGCGGATCCACGTATCGTGACAAGAGTGTCTTGAAAGTTTTGAGCAATTTGCATCAGAATAAGATTAATTTGCCTAGGCTAATTTCAATTGTCTCAATCTCCAACCCTCAGGATGTAGTCAAATACTAGTTGATACGTGTCGAGATTATTCATATCAAGGTAAAACAACATGCTACTCAGCAAAACCACCGTGTCATCAAATTAACTGCGTCTTATGTATTAAAGCGATGCGTGTGGTTCGGGGAACCTCTTTCATAAAGCAAAAGTGGAGTTCGATCCCTTTTAGCTTGGGCATTTTTTATTCAATCAAGCCCTGTGATTTGTAGTTTTGTTTAATCAAATTCTTGAACTAACGTAACTATTTCAAATAAGTCTTAGGCTCCAAATTCGATAATTGGAACTCCCTTGTCAGTTTAAGACGACAAAGGTTTTGACGAGGAAAGCTCGAGGGCAGTGTTTGTTTTGAAGAGTTTTGTTACTCGAGGTTCAGTTGCAGTCTTCATCTTTGGTGGGGTTTTAAGTCTGGAGCAGCAAAGAGTTTTTCCACGTCGGACGCTTAAAATAAGGAAGAGAGGGGGGGGCGCGGCGGCGGATTAATAGAGTGTTGCAAGTGCAAGGACTTGATTGGAAAAAATACACGTGCGGGGATGAAAAATGGATTTCCATGTCGTAGCACTCCAAGTCGCGCAACGCTATACAGATTTAAGACGTAGTTACGTGTAATTAAAAGCAGGTAACCACGATCAACTGCATCTTAGGAGATTAGATCATTTATCAACCTGTAACTTTCTCCAGTCTGATTTGATCGCGTGGAATATTAGTATTTCATTGACATCTCAGCCCTCTAATTTGTCTAAACTGTGTAAGCTGGGAAAAGAAAAACAAAAACTGTAGGTGCTTGATCGGCAAACCTGAAGAACTCAGCATGTTTCCAGTCAAAAATATTTCCAGACTCTGGAATTTCGTTTGTCAATGGTTACATATACGGAGCAATACCGTTACGACAATGCATCAGGAAACATAGAGAGGAGATCAACACAATCACCTGAGCCACACTTCACGCATTATCCTGGCGGCTTATACTCTTATTGGCCTGAAAACAACGCCTTTGACGCAGAGGCCAGACTTCAAATACCCATCTGTTTGCATGAGGGAAAATCTTATCTCGCCTACAGTTTTGGGTGTCGTCTCGAACTTGCCAATGCTAATCGGACACCACTTTACACTTGATTTCTTCAATTCTTGTTCGCTTTCCTTCTTGTTTCCGTCAGGTAGATCGAGACTGAGTTTCATTCCTCTCAATTCTGTTGCATCTTGTCTCATCTTCACGAGGATCTCAACTTCGTACGTTGTCCATGGGGAGAGCATGATCGTTTTGCATTTCCCACTGATTTCTAGCCGCCGAATCTTTTGTAGCTCGGCAATGTTCACTTTCTTCTTACCCAGATAGCTGCAACTCAAAAATATTCGAGCAAGCACAGGATTGGTTGACAAGAGATGGTGATGGTTAGCAATGATCTCATTTTCATTGGAGCAGTTCAAAGTTCTTGCGGCAGAAAAAAATAGTTTAGGTGCCGCTAAATGAACAACTTGCAGTTAAAAAAAGTGCATACTCAAACATCATCTTTTCAGCAGGTCGGGAAAGACGGAAAGCCAAAATAATGCTAGAGATATGCCAACACAAAGGTACTCATTTAGTGGCAACAGAATGTTTCTTGCCGCTTGCGAGTCAAATTTGTTGGAGCAAATTCATTCGTTGTACTGGGAAGACTAGAGTCTCGATCATCACATAAGGGTCGACTTAAAATGTAATTGTTTAGGACAGAAAAGGCAGCGATACCATGGCTCCTTTTCGTCTATCCATTTCCAGTTTTCACTGCAGTCACTCCAAAGGATCTGTAAGGCCCTCGCCAGAACCATCATGCAATTCCTGTTGAGCTCCTTGTCAACCCAATATTTATGAGTATACGGCAGTTCCTGTAAGCATGAAGCAAAGATCAGTAAGTGAGATATTAACCACAATTAGAACAAAACTGGACTCGTCCAGTAAGGAGCTACGGATCTCCTGTCCAGTCTGTGATGACCTATTTGTAAATCCACTTGCCTGCTCCGCACCATTTTTTGCCTTGCCCTGCTCCTTGTTGTCCGTCAAAAGCACTCCTTCATAGACTCGACGGGTCACCTCGTTTATGCTGAGGGAAGCTATTTGGTTGCCAGTCGCTCTGCTCAACATTACCAAGGATATAAGAGGAGGCTTTGTCCATTTAATTGTGCTGTTTCTGGCAATTTCTTCATCTGTTGACGATGATGAACCGTATGCATCTCCTGCTGCAGAAATCTCTGTCATCTTCGTCCAGATATACTCGTACCTACCACACATGTACATGAAAAAAAGAAAAGAAAAATCAATGGCTTGAGTTGGTCTGGCGTTTAACTAAATGAAAGGTTGATTTCTTGGTCCAGAACACGGGCACTACCGAAGACGCCTGGTTGCTTGCAACTCCTGCTATGGCGGAAGAAACAGAGACAGTGATATGATGGTGGGTTCTTATTTTACAGATTTTCATAGTTAGGTGAAGATAAGGCGACCCAAATAATAACAAATATAAAAAGTAATGATAATAATGATGTCACACTAAGGATGCTTACCTTCATTATTGGGCTTGAACTATGGGCTTGAGCCCTACTGGTCCTGCTTGCTCACTTATCAAGGGCTTGCTAAGCAAAGGCCTTCTTTACTTCCAAATTTGACTTTCTTCTACACAAATGGAGAAATTTAAGATTAATATCACGAAAAAACTCTAAATTAGTACAAGTATGACAAATTTTCAAAATTAATTTCTTTATCACAAAATACTCCAAACTAGTACACATGTAAAAAATTTAGTCTCAATTAGTTTCCATTAAATTTTACCGTCAATTTGTCAAGTTATATGACATATGGCAATTAATGGATGTATCAGTTTGGGATTTTACCTTCCGTTTATTACATGTGTACCAATTTGTGATTTTTTGTATTATCAATTTAATTTAACAAAAA
The DNA here is from genome assembly GCA_007663325.1 of Eucalyptus pauciflora. Classification (NCBI taxonomy): domain Eukaryota; kingdom Viridiplantae; phylum Streptophyta; class Magnoliopsida; order Myrtales; family Myrtaceae; genus Eucalyptus; species Eucalyptus pauciflora. Next base: position 515,032 of record VMYD01000317.1, on the reverse strand, counting down.
CTAACGGATAGTAAATTTGTCCCCAATGTACTAATTTGGGGATTTCAGTGGTTAAAAATTCATTTTGGGGATTTTGGTAGTAAAAAATTTAGTTTGGACTAAATTCATCACATGTGTACCAGTTTGAGGTTTTTTTAGTGGACGAAAAATTAGTTTAAGTTTATCACATATGTATTTATTCCTTTTCTTGTCCTGAATATGTCAGCCAGGATGGGTTCCTCAAAGTTCTCATGCATGATCTTGGTGTTCTTACTTAGGCTGCTAGCTTTATTGGGGTCCACATTAGGTTGTGGCTTTCCAATAGCAACGTACCTGTCCAAAATCATCCAAGGTCCCTCACGCAGTACAGAGTCATAGTCATCGGTGCTCAAATTTGGCAATGATGAAAGTCATTTCCAAGCTCAACAACTGTGGACTTTGGAGCTCAGCACAACGGGGTCCTAAAACATATGATTGTTTTTAATGAACACACTAGGGACGCGCCGCAACGGATTGACAACTTTCCAGTGCGGGTCATGTTAAAACAAAACTTTTGTTAACTATTTGATGAGAAGGCACTGAAGCGTATGACAGAGACAAAGTGAACCGGTTTGCTATTTCGCAATCAGCTTTATTGCTACAGAAGCATGCCGTATTCGGAAGTGTTCGGCTAAGCCGACATGTGCCATCAAGAGTCAGACATTAGTCAGGAGCTCGCCTTCTCGTCTTAGTTCCTAAAAATGATTACTTTCTGTACACCATATGGCCGCGTAAACCAACATTTCCCCCCAAACCTAGCTGATGTTTGACCTTTTTGCTCTTTATTCGTGATAATAGTATCTAGCTGCGATGCTGGTGTGCATTGTTGAAATAGCCCATGTTTGCGGCTATTGTCTTTTGGTATATTCAGGCTTATTTGGTGTTGACATGCTCCCTTAATTGATTGCAAGCATTGGTTGTGTCGAACTTGTGCTCTCACTTCCGTAGATGGTCTCTAGCCCTAGTCAAACATTCCATACATTTAGTGATGCGGAAGTATCTAATTTAGCTCCATCAACCAACTCAACACTATCAATGCTCATTCAAGCCAAGATAGAATTTAAGTATAATGTGCTATTATGAGTCGAGAATGAAATTTCCGATTAAAGAAGAACCAATCAATTCCCTAACAAAGTTACCGAGTAAAGAGTTACCGAGGATTATTGAGTTACTGACAATTAGATAGTTACAGAAGATTACGAAGTTTCTAATTCTTGGTTCACTATATTAGTTGCTGATTTCAAAGTTTATGGACAACATATTAATGGTAGATTCTTTATTGTGGCCATTCATCACAAGTAATTCTAAACCTCTCGTGATACCAAATTCTCTATTGGAGTCTTCACCACAAGTTATTCTAAACCTCTCGTGATCAGTAATTCCTTGTGTGTCCTATGAGATAAGTACAAGCTTTTATTGGGGCCACTAATATTCTAAAGCTCAACTAATTAGCAATTCCTCGTGTGTCACATAAGATAAGTATTAGATTCTTCATTGGAGCCATTCACTACAAGTTATTCTAAAACTCTCATGATTGGGAATTCCTTGTGTGTCACACAAGATAAGTACTATTTTTTTCATTGAGGTCATTCACTACAAGTTATTAAACCTCTCATGATCAACAATTCCTTATGTATCATATGAGATAATTACCAGAGTCTCCATTAGCGCCATTCACCACAAGTAATTCTAAACCTCTCAGGATCAGCAATTTCTTGCGCGTCATATGAGATAAATACTAGATTCTCCAGTAGGGCCATTCACCGCAAGTCATTATAAACCTCTTGTGATCGACAATCCTTTGTGTGTCATATGAGATAAGTACTGGATTCTCTAATGGAGAAGATTCACCACTACTTATTCTAAACCTCTCGTGGTACTAGATTCATCATTGGGGCCATTCACCACAAGTTATTCTAAACCTCTCGTGATTGACAATTCCTTGTGTCATATTGGATAAGTAATATATTTTCTATTGGGGCCATTCATCACAAGTTATTCTAAACCTGACGTGATCGGCAACTCCTTGCATGTCACATGAGATAAGTATTGGATTCCCCATTGGGGCCATTCATCACAAGTTATTCTAAACCTGACGTGATCGGCAACTCCTTGCATGTCGTATGAGATAAGTATTGGATTCCCCACTGGGGCCATTCAACATTGTTGCGACCTTAGGGTACACCACCTAAAGTTCGGTTAATGTATTATCAAGCTTAGACTTAATTCAGGCTCTCTCAAGCCTATACCAATTTGTAACTTATGGCTCAATGTCTTAATATACATATGATTTTTAATAAGGAGAAGCCACTAATTAGTTTGCAATGGGTTGATTAGATACCAAGTAATGGGAGATTTATTTTATTATTGCGAACCAAAGGTTTTGAGTACAGGGACTTGATTGTACTAGATTTCTTTAAAGCCCTTTCAGTACCGTTCTTTTTATGGAAAAATATTTAGCAATCGGCTTGAATTGATTTTATTATTTCCTAACATGTGAAAAGATCATGTGAGTGCACAAACCACTAAAGTAACACCTAATAAAGTAACACCTAATAAAGTAATGAATAAATTGCAGGGAGAAAGTACCGATCTCATATCAACGAAAGCATTTATGATGTTAGTTAAAAAAATCACATCAACAACCTAAATAGGATTTCCAATCAACACACAATTCACTCAATATTTTTTTAGGGTTTTCACTTAATTAAATAAAATCTGAATTACGTGCAATGCAAGAAAGGAAATTATTTTAAATGCAATGATGTACAAAATGTGTCCATACTAGAATGACATTCAACATTTTATTAAATAAACCTAACGTGCAAACTACATGTCATGCAATTTTAACTAAATGACCTAACTCTAATGACGTGCAATAATTAAAATGTAACTATACTAACAAGTCATGAGTTTTAATTTAATAATCTTAAACATGTCATTATTAAATGACGCGTATTTGAACAACCTCATTCTATATGACATACACATGATATTTTTCTAATGTTATTTTAATTAAAATTTGCAATGAAAAATCCAATATTTAAACATGCAATTTAAATTTAGAAAGATAAATCTAATCTATAATAAGGCAATGTTATGGTAATTATTATTTTTAATTTGGAATAAGAAAATTACTTAATTTAAACATGCAGTCTAATCTAAAACATGCAATATTGTAAAAAAAATCAATTCAAATTCTACCTAATCTTTTTTTGGATTTTTTTATAGAAAAAATAAAGGAAAAGATTAATCACTCAATCAAAAAACATCAACGCAATCCACAAATATAGTCATGTTCATAAAATTATAAATAATACCAACGGACTTAAAGATCGGTTGATAGCGATGTTTGTATCGATGTTGAAGATATCATGTCATTGGTGATGTTGGAATAATGATCATCAAGGGATGTCTCATGAAGAAGTCAAATATAGTCTTTGTCGTTTGGGGATGCACAACGGAAGAATCGGAAATTGTCATATAACAGAAAAATAGACTTTTGTCAGTTTTGTCAAAGTCATCAGCGACAAGACAATAATAGCAAAACCTAGTTTGGGACAGTTAGCAAATGTTGAGGAAAAAAGATTATATTAGTGCCATCTCTGGACAATAGCACTAGTGGACTTCTAACAACTATTTGTTTCTTTGAAATATTTCCAATGGGAAGATTAAAGATGCTCATGTAACAAGAAGATATTAAAAGTCAAATGTTAGACACGCAATACAAAGAATCCAAAATTTGCTCGAAGCCATGTCCTCCACTAATATTGTTTTACTCTCATGATGTTTCCAGTTTAGAGTCCTTGTCGTACATAGTTGTGTGAAAGATCAATTGGACAAGAGTGATAGTAGCACCTGATTTATAATAGCATGATCTATCGTCTAATATGATCGGCACTTTCTGAGTGTAACTTGTCTAGCAAACTAATTGTGCAATCCAGCCCAACTTATGGCTATTAGTGTGGAAAGCAGACGTAAGTTTTGTGAAAAAGCCGAACCATTATATATCATTATATGCTACTGTTTATTTCACTTATACTTGCTTTAGCAAACAAACATTTCACGATATTTGAAACATCTGCTTGACCTGATTTTCATAGTGGTTACCAAATTTCTATAGATTTGTCAAGGTTTTTCTATAACAACTTATTCACCCCCTTCTAGATCACATTTGTTACCCCAACATTTACATGTCCAATTGATGCAGGAGCAACCGAATTTAAATCTTCCAATGATTGCATGACCATCCCAATCAAGCTTCATCAATCCATCAAACCAACTTGGCAATTATAGAAACCCATAGCAAATTCATCCTCAACATGGTCCAATGGGTCCAAGGCACACAAGATAGCATTTGCTGATTATTGGTCGCTTAAATGCAAGGTTGAAGAAGCAATGGATGTGTTCCTTTTGTTTGGTGTGCTTTGTTTGTCTTCTTGTGTTTTAATTGCTCTAATGTACTCACTTTTTCTTCATACATTAGAGAGTCTTTAATGTAAGGCCAGGATGTCAAAGAGTCTTTATTGCAAGTTTGAAAGAGTGGGGAGCTAGTCTTTATTACTAGGCTAAAGCGTAAGATGTAAAGTGTGCTTAGTTTGTCTTCTTACATTAGAGAGTCTTTAATGAAAGGCTAGATTGTCAAAGAATCTTTGTTGCGAGCTTGAAAGAGTGGGAGCTAGTCTTCATTACTAAGATGGAGTGCAAGAAAGTAGAGTATGTTAGCATTTGTTAAGAGAGTCTTAGTACAATAGATATGGCTATATATAAAGATGTGATTTCATATGCAAAGCAGACTTGAGTTGCAATGCATGATATTTCCTCTTTATCCGTGGTTAGTGGATTGTTCCTTTAGGTCTTGGTGGTAAGCTACATCTATTCCAACATCATCCTCATTCATAAAACACTCCATTTGGCTTTGATTCCTCAATTTCGCCAAGTTCCCACTTTAATAGAAAATAACATCACATTTCATCTTCCTCATCCCAACAAAAATTTATCCATACACTTTATCCTTAAGACACTAGCCCAAAAACGAATTTCTCATCCCTCCATTCCCGTCATGCATCACCAGTGATATTGGTATACAACATTAATTATTGCACTCTTATGTTATAAAATAATGCAGAAGTTAACAAATCTTACGATTAAATTAAGACAAGATAATGAAATTACCGAGCATAGGTATTTACTCCACGTGGAAAGCCAGCGCAAATAATTCACTAATCAATTGAGGGATTCCAAAATTATAATCGCTCACACAGCTTCAATTATTTCCCAATTCTAAATTATATCAAAACCAACCGTGCTTACTTTTGCGTAAATGCTCGAATATCGTGGCCACTTTTCTTCAAGTCACGGCATGCACACAGGACAGACAGAGCACTTAATTCACATCAACATTATTGTTGGTCAAACCATGAAGGAACCATCCGTTTGTGATATGTCTCTGAAGGTCCGCCGATTGCCAATGCCAAATAATGACTTTTTGTTTTGCACGCAACAGAAAAAACAGCAACAAAGGGAACTTTCCTAATTAGCATTGGGTCGGATTTGGTTAATGATTCAAACTTGAGACATAACTTAGTGCCTTTTATTTCTTGAATTTCATTCTTGTACATCAACGAGATACTGAAAACAACAATTCTCATCTCAAAGCTGGTATTTAAAGCATCAACAACGCATAAATCACAAATCTGTCCAATTTATAAATGCTGAACCACCACCGTTCATCGGGAATTCACCCTTATCTCTGCCATTTCCGGGTCGTGCATTATTTGGAAGTGGTCAGTCAGCCCATAATGAGCCATCAGAAACCAGACATGGGTTATAAGCTCACCGCCATGCGGCATCTGCTGAACATGATCAATCGCTTTGCACTTGTTAGCCGCGTACAGCAGCATTTCCACCCACACTTGGCTGATCACTTCCCATTTCTTACTCTCGGATTTGATTGTACTCTCCAGCTCCACCGCAAGCTGGCACCCACTAGATAGCATGAACTCGAATTTGTCCTCCATCACACTCACTTCGGCGTCAGTCTTCGCTTGGCGACGCAACCCGGCACAAGCCTCTTTGATCTCAGGATTGTTCTCTCTCTCCTCCTCGCGTCTCTCATTGTAGCCAAAAGCAGGTCTCTCTGGAGCGGCTTTAAGAAATGCAAAGTACTTCTTGGCTTCCTTATAAGTGTCTTGAAACCTGATGCTTCCAATTCCAGCGAGACGACGTAACCAGGCACAAGCCTTTTTGATCTCAGGATCGTTCTCTCTCTCCTCCTCGGGTCTCTCTTTGTAGATGCGAGCAGGTGTCTCTGGATTGGATTTAAGAAATGCAAAGTACTTCTTGGCTTCCTTGAAAGTGTCTCGAAACCTGATGCTTCCGATTCCGACAGGGCCACACAACCAGGCACAAGCCTTTTTGATCTTAAGATTGTTCTCTCTCTCCTGCTCGGGTCTCTCGTTGCAGCTGCGAGCAGGTCTCTCTGAAGTGGATTTAAGCAACGCAAAATACTTTTTGGCTTCCTTGTAAGTGTCTCGAAACCTGATGCTTCCGATTCCAACTGGTAACATCGAGGGATACATAAATAGGAGATAAAGCATGTATCGAGATAAGTGCAAACTCATCAAGGAGTCGTTGTTAACCTTCCTCCACTCACCTTCATCTGACTCATTGATGCTTTCGTTACTGGAGTAATAGCATAACTCCGTCGCTATGTGCCAGACTAGGATGCTCATGTCAAAGTCCAGCTCGATGCTCCATTTCAACTTATTTAGTGAGTTGTCTGTGCTCAATGTGGGGCCTCCCCTGTCGTTCCATGAGCAGGGGAGTTTCTGCACGTTCCTTTCCTTCGTTCTGATCTTATCTAAAATTTGTTCTCTGATATAGTGCCTCACGTCCTCACGGCCTTGGCAGTGAAACTTCAACACCATCTCATCTGCATGCAGTAGCTTTAGGAATTTCCACCGGTAGGAGTCATTTTCTTTTGTGGAGCAGCTCATTAGGCTGTATTGGCCCATGGAATTGGACCACCTGCACCTTTTCGTTAGTGGTCGGATTTGGTTGATGAGATCAAAGACAGCCAATTGCTTGTTCCTTATGAGCCAATAGGTGATCCGGTCGGAGACAATAATGTGAAACAGTGCATAAAACTCAAGGAAAATGGCCCCTCCTAGTAACAGGAAGGTCAAGTATAGATCTGATCTTGAGTATCGTCTTTTGTCAATACAAATGAAGATCACCAGGGTGACAGAGATCGAGAACGTGATGGCAAGCCTACAGATAAGGCCCCAACTCGTATAGATTGCCTTCGCCTTCGCATAAAACACATCAAAGATGAAGCCCAGTTCGATTTCAATGACTTTGAAATCCCATTTGCTGCTGTTTAGTATTGACAGGCAAGTGTTGCGTTCATCTAAGCTGAACAAGTGATCTGCAAAAAGGCACTGACTAGTGTCAACCAAGCTGTGAGCCGCTAGCAGTGCGCGCACACTGCATTTGTTGTGGTCGGCCTCGGATTCCTTCCAGGATCTCAGTTTCTGAGATGAAAGATTGGCAACCACATTATCGATCATAAGTTTGGCATCAGGTACCTCGATGACTTGATAAGGCACAACGTCATACCCCTCAATCCTCTTCAACTTGCATTCCTCCATAATCTTGTTGGAAAACTTCTGCCTGGTTGGGAACTTGGTGAGGGACTCCTTGAAGTGCTCATTGCTGGCGGCCCGGAGAACATAAACCCTCTCTCCATACTTATAGAAACCCGAGAGCAGTATCAGAATGGCAAGGAATAACAGGCTGGGGTGAGTGTCTGCTACTACCAGGACATATACTGTCCAGGCCGTCTGGTTCAGCAGTGTCAGCAAGTGCCTGAGCCAGAACTCGTTGTCTTCCCTCGCATAGGCGCTGATTGTGTCGGGGCCCCCCAAGTGCAGCAGTAGGAAAGGTGCCCAAAACACGCTTAGCTCCGCATGGGGGTTCATCTTTCTCACCGATTTGAAGGCCCTGATTTCCAAGATCATGTTGGAGATCATCCCAAGCGCGTAGATTGCAACTGAATCGGCCAATAGGTAGGCCAACCAGGTAAGCACTTTGATCCAAGGTTGGTGGACGTATTTGCGGTGGTTGCCAAGACAAATGAGGACGATTTGGAGGGCGAGGCTAAAGAAGACCATGCTTCTCAGCTCCCACTCCTTCAACACATTCCTCTCAGAGAACACCCCCGACGGCCCCTGCGCCCTCATAAGGACCAAGCTGGTAACGACTGCAAGAGATGTTGCCGATAACTAATAAGCTGATATAGAGTGATTCAGAGATAAGAACGAAGGCCTGATGGAGAGAGAAAGTAAATGACTAAAGCATGAAACACGGCACGCAGTCGCAGCCTATAGAAGTAATAGAGGACGATGCATCAGTTAAAAAATGGTACTCATGGCTCAGCTATGTGAAGAAGGCATACAGACAGTGAATCAAACATTACTGAGCTGATGTTAACATCTCCTTCAAGCTTACTCAAAAGCATCATTGCATAGTATTCATTGATTCCTGACATACCAATCTTTAGCATGCTGTGCGGTTGAATACGCTGCCCTCAATGGATGGATGAATTGTCTCTCCACGACAAACTGTGCCTTCTCGGGCAACACACACACACACACAGAGAGAGAGAGAGAGAGAGAGGCACGAAAAGCGTCAATGGTGTGCACCCGTGACGTCAAGGCCCGGCGAGCGACATTGGTGATGACATGCAACAAGTGACAGAGGCCACAATGACTATAATTACATAGCCAGTGTACCCTTCATCATCAACTCGTTTAAATAGCGTCACCACAGAAGGATTTCTTCCAACCACACCCAGATAAAGTGGGGAGTTAGAATCTTCTTTTCCCCCTTTTTTTTCTTCACGTCACTCCTAACTTGGAATTACTCAAAAGAATATCCGTCAAGCTTCTCATAGGCTTCTCATCAAGAGTTATCTGTTCCTCTTCTTCATAATTATAGTCACCTAGTTGACAATAATCGAAGTCGTCGTCACCTTCCTCGAAACGGAATTCACAATCTTCGATATAGTAATCTTCCTCATCTCCTGCTGTATTCTCCATCTCATTGCTCCTCTTTATTTTCACTCTGCTCATGATCAAGGACACAAACTTATATTCATAATGAGCCATGATACTCATGATTACATCATCACTGACCTATAAAAGCTTAACTATGTTCTATGAGGTAAAGTCCGACGCATAACCAAGATTTTGCAAAGTCTTTTAAATCTTAATTTTTTGCACCCAAGCAATGTGTACGTGCTTTTGCCAGTTGTTTTGCCGAGAAGTTTTTGGACAAAATATATTTCACCAAAGGATGGTTCTTTGATTTTTCATTTGTATCGGGTCCTATGTCATTTCAGAAAAGAATCTATGGATTCTACTACAATTATGATAAACAAAGGATAAATCTAAAGCGATTGAAAAGTAAATGAGAAGCATAGACACTAAAGAAAGATAGTCAAAACTGAGTATATTTAGGTTTCTTGTTCAAAGTTGGAATCCTTTACAATGGGGTTTCTTCGGCTATTTATAGTCATACTAAGAAAATAACCGCCCTGACAATTATGTATTTAATTTTAAATCACCTGGCATATTCAGCGCTTCGCTGATAATTGTATTGCTTTATCCTTGATTGGAACCGAGCGTTTCGGCAACCGGCATCCTCCTCATCTCCTCACTCCCGAGTGATTGCCGGTACTGAACCGTTTTAACTGTGACAGCGATTCTGCCCTAATTCCCGTGGACCTGAGTGTTTGATTTGAGCCCGGTGGGCTTCATCAGATGTCCCCAGCCCGGTGGGCCATTTTTTATGTTAACAAATCCCCCCCTTAAAAAGAATTGGAAGGTATCCTTCAACTCTAATTTTAAATGCTTTTGACCACGCTTACCCTTTTGAATTGCCGCGAGAAGTCGATTCGGTTCGAGCTTTCTCCATCTAATCACAACCTAGGGTTTCAAGTCTTCACCACTTATAAAACCTCATAAACAAATCTTTTGACCTTCTTCTTCTGAATCCGTGCGTTCATCCTAAGATTCAACTTTTACCTTCTTCAATCTTCTGCTCTGGACTTTTCCTTTGGTGTCTCTCTCTTGGATCCGACCATGTCTCCTTCCTATGCCCCTCTGCCTTCTTGGCCTGTTTGGATCTCCTTCGGCAACCTGAGCATTAAGACAATTCCTTTTTTTCTCTACTAAATTGCCCTGAGAAAGCACTAGACGAAATTGTCAAGTTTTCTCACACTGCACATCCCGCCGTTCCTCCGTTGTTGCTTTCCCAACATTCTTCAGAGGTTCTCCCGTTCCAAAAAGAACATATAGTTGAGTATGTCTATACTCCGGCTTCTCAAAGACTCAGGTCTTTCATGTCACATCCTAAATTTTCACCCACTTATTTAGCGAAAAATAAAGTAAAGATTAAGGTCGGCAATGATTGAGGTGGAAACATAAATTCCTTGAGATGTTTTTGAAAATTCATTCGATGTATTTAGATCCGAGAACATTGGAAAAAAATTCATCAAACAATTGTAAAATATAGTTCCAACTATATTCTTATGATAAATAGAAATATTATGGCCAATTGAATTAACATGGCCATTATACCCTAAAGTATGACTTATGTAACATCCCGGTTTCGACCTACTAGAAATGGCTATGAATCTGGTGTACCGGTGGCAAGGATAGGTCATGAATCGTTCCAAGATTTGGTCATGTAACGATCATGGATCGATCAAAGGAACAGTCATGGACCAATCCCATGACCACGACCATGGACATGAGCAGTTTGATCAATGGATGACTACCCGACCGTCGGGGTTGTGTCCAGGCATTCTCCATCTAATCACAACCTAGAATCCACTACCACCTGTCGGCATTCTTCATGTTCAAGCCAAAAGGATTCGAAGGTAAAAAATTTGTTCCTCCTACCTGTTTTCATATTGGTAGTTAACAGGATCGGACTGCTATCATTTTAAAGTTAGCTACTTTATATGAAATTAAAACCACAATTTGAGTCATTTCCAAATTTTGGGTTGTGTCCAGGCAAGCATCGTGGTAAAAACTAGTAAAGAAATAAAATTAAATAAAATAAACAGGTATCACCAAGATACTGACTTCAAGATTTGGTAAGGTCCAATCTCAGAGACAAACTGCAATTAACGAACATTCATGATATACTAAAGTTCAAGCATGAGATACAAGCTAGCTCTTAGCGTTTTCAAACTCACATCCCAAAAGAAGACATTATTGACTGTGGCTGCAGCATCATTTGCCAGGAGTTACAATACAGAAAATTACACACAGAGATACGAAACAGAAATAGATAAAGCACAAATTAATATGAATCCTCTTGTCAAGAGCATGAAACCATTCATTGCTGGAAGATGATGGATCGGGGCCGACGTCAATCCTTGTCTGTTTCGTGCTGCGACGAGCAAAAGTTTTTGTAATTGGCCAGAAAAAGATAAATATTTTGAAGAAGATGGACTTAGAGAACTGCAGCGTGCAACATTCATGGGATTATGATCCGTTGTATATTAATCTCCCTCGAAAATGGCATAATTTTTAATTGGACGTGGAAATAACTAAAATCTATAGGTGAAGATAAAATTCATTTCAATTTACTATATATCAATTTAGTATTATTAAAGTACATATTTCTGTAAATTAGAAGCGGTTTTCTGTTATCAAAATCTATCAATGAACAATGGAAGCCTTTATTTTTGCTATTTTCTGAATATTCGGGCAACACATAGGTTTTTTTGGCCGAAATGCAACAAATGGGTTACACAAGTTATTTACTGCACGTTCGTTCTTTGTTACTCGAGGGTCTGCATTTGTATGACAGTGAAACAACCAATATCGCTCTCTCAAATGTTTTCTCTAATTTCTCCTAAAGCTGAGTTAAAATTTTCTTTTAGTACATGGTGAAGTTGCACTTTCGTTAGTGATGATGATAATAATAATACCGACAATAATAATCATAATAAGATATTTTACCTCCAGCACTAACAGTGCATTTGGTTCCGCTTTCGGGGAATTCCTTTCGGTAAATGTAAATTTAGCCTGAATGTAGAGGCTTTTGGAGCACTTTAAAAAATGCTAGGATTTCTGGAATGGGTTCCCAAAAATAACTATCAAACGCTCCAGCATTTGGGCAAGGGTCGCCGCCCATCACCACCTCAACTCCTTCGGTTTGACCAGTGTATGTTGGGAAACCACAACACCTCCAACAACCGCAACCATAACTCCTGTAAGACTAAGACTTTTCAAGCTGTCGATATGCCCCAACCCGTAAACACCCCTTAGATTCTTGCATTGCCTCAATTCAAACTCTTCCAGATTACCCATCCCGCCTTTCTCGACCACTACATCTCTCAATTCCTCGAGCATCCACAGTTTTAAGATGCGGAGTTTTGGAAAACCTGCTACCCCGCACAACAAACTTAGGCCGGTGTACGATCTTGCCAATAACCTCAGGATAATCAAATCTTTCAGGTGCCCTAGGACCGGCATTGGATCTTCTTCTAGTTCCAACATGGACAAGGTGAGCGCTTTGAGATTCCCAGTAAGGATCGACGACAAGTTCTCTTCAGGCATCATTGGTCCGAGCAAATACAAGTTCAAAAGAGATTTGGGCCCCGTTGTGTTACTCAAATCAAGTTTCGCAGGCTGACCGTGCAGGTCCCTCGATCTCAATCTCAGGGACTCCAGCCTGGTCAGTTTCGAAAGGCATTTTGCCACTGCATTCACCGCTTCAGGATGACACGTTACGCCCAGCTTCTGCAGGCTTTGCAGCTTCTCCAACACACGTATCATGGGGCTGTCATCAGTTTCTATGACAAGGCCCCACAGCGTCTCAAGTTCAGTATTTAGAAACTTCTCTGATGAGATTTGGCGTTGGATGGTCTCATTGAACGATGCATCGCTCAGGTACAGATGTCGGAGGTTCTTTGCATTCCAAATGGAGTTTGGCACTTTTGTTATGTTGGTGTGCTTCAGATCTAAGCTTTCCAGGACCGACAGGTTCCCGACAGACTCCGGAATTAAATCCAGAACCGTCCTTCTCAATCCCAAATACCTTAGGTTCCTCATTTTATTCCCGAATTTCTCAGGGAGCACAGGCTTGTAAACACCCTCAAGATCGAGAACCCTCAGCAAAATCAGGCGTGCGTCTAAAAATAATGATTTAAGAAGAACTGCGATCTTCGCTTTTGTACCTAGCTTACGGGTGTTAAACAATGCAAAAGACTGTAGGCATTGGACCTTGTAACCATAGTGTCCTGTCACTGTGATTTGCGCTTGCTTCTGTTTATACTGGGCACTCTGCTCGGCATCAATGACAGAGTCAGAGTTGTACTGGATCTGAAGAAGTCCCAATTCTTTTGCTTTCCGACAGAAAAATTCATGAATAAAAGCAGGCATGCGACATGATCGGGCACTTCCATCTGGTCTGCGTTGTACCACACAAATCAAGTTCCTGCTCTCTAATTCGCAAAAACAGTCCTCTGCTGACCACATTTTGATTGAGTCGTCAACAACCCCTCTGGCAGCCTCTGCCAACAACCCCTCAGCAGCCCATAGCCGGAAAAGCCTCCTTGTGGGGACCTCGGACTCCTTAGGAAAGACAGCCATATAGAGAACACATGGCTTCATCATGTAAGGCAATTCATCGAAGCTCAAGTTCATGACATTGTCGAGGGTGGCACATCCTCTGAGCCGATTGATGAGGGCGTCGTAATTTGTCTTTTCCACAGTAGACAAAAGTCCTCCTAGCAGTGAGATTGCTGGGGGAGAACCATTGCATAAACTCCAAATTCTCTTCTCGATGGGGGGCTCCTCGCATAAACTCGAATTTTTCTGCTCGATGCTGGGTATCTTCCAATTGAAATCGTCATCTACCTCGATGCTTACCTGCAGCAATTTCTTGCTTTCTTCACGGGTCATGTGAGGGCATAATCGGAGAACAGGGGTCCAAGGGTCTGCAAACTTACGCATTTTTGCATCATGAGTGGTGACAATTACTCTGCTTCCATTCATCGAGTCCACGAATGGGACCAACAGCTTGTTGATGAGACTGGGCTCGTGCAAATTGTCCAAAACTATCAAGTACCTAAGCCCCATCAATGATTTATGAAGCATCTCGAACAGCTGCTCCTCTTGCAGCTCCAAATCATTCACCTCATCTCCTAGTGGTGTCTGTTTCAGTATGTCCACCAGGAGATTCTGCATCCAGTCAAAATTTTCTCCAACGCCAGTGACACGGACCCAAATGCGACAGTCAAAGTGATGCTGGATTTCTAGCCTGCTGAAGACACTCCTCACCAGTGTGGTCTTGCCACAGGCTTGTTTGCCAGCCACCAAGATCACCCGAAGGTTGGGGTCGTCATCATTCTTGGAATCGATCAACCAGGCCAGAAGATCTTTTAGACACCTGTAACGGTCCACGATATCAGACTCGACCCTCTGTCTCGTATTTTCTTGATTCCTCTTGCTCGGTGATGAAGATGATACCCTTGCATTGTCCGGCGTGCCTTCATTAGCAGGAGGCCGGGATGGGGTGAACTTTCTGCATAACAATCCAACTTTCTTCGTGAAATCCTTGGCCATCCTTTTCCTGGCATATGCTCGTTTCTTTACTGAGAAGAGACGAACTAGAGCGAACACCTTGGTGAAACAACCCTCTTGCGATTCCGACATCTGATCTCGGAGTAAATTGACAAGGAATGCTTCTGCAATCTTCTCAGTGTCACGAGCACAAAGCAGAAGCTGCTCCTTGCCTTCCTGAGTTTCTTGGTTGTGTCCATCGTTGAGCTCAACATATTTCCTGGTGCTCAGGATCGTTTTGAGATTGCTTGAGAACTCAGGGATTTGATCTTTCAGGTTCTCATAGATTTTGGACGTGGAAAGAACATCAAGAAGTCTGATTATCGCGAGTGAAAGGGCCACTTCAGAGGCAGCCATGGGTATGAACAGAGAGACGTCGAAAATGAAGAAACTGATTAATAAACAAGGAAAGGATGAGTGTGTCAAATTTCCTTTTTCTTTTTGATTTACGAGCATCTCATGCTTTGCCTTGAGGAACAAGCAGTCAAAACATATAAGATCTAAGACCTTGTAAGGCGAAATTGCCTGGGACATTTGCTTGATTTCTTTCAAATTTGCTGAAAATAATGAACAAAGTATATGCGGATCCACGTATCGTGACAAGAGTGTCTTGAAAGTTTTGAGCAATTTGCATCAGAATAAGATTAATTTGCCTAGGCTAATTTCAATTGTCTCAATCTCCAACCCTCAGGATGTAGTCAAATACTAGTTGATACGTGTCGAGATTATTCATATCAAGGTAAAACAACATGCTACTCAGCAAAACCACCGTGTCATCAAATTAACTGCGTCTTATGTATTAAAGCGATGCGTGTGGTTCGGGGAACCTCTTTCATAAAGCAAAAGTGGAGTTCGATCCCTTTTAGCTTGGGCATTTTTTATTCAATCAAGCCCTG
Organism: Eucalyptus pauciflora; assembly: GCA_007663325.1. Lineage (NCBI taxonomy): Eukaryota > Viridiplantae > Streptophyta > Magnoliopsida > Myrtales > Myrtaceae > Eucalyptus > Eucalyptus pauciflora. The sequence continues at coordinate 499,473 of VMYD01000317.1, read as the reverse complement.
TGATTTGTAGTTTTGTTTAATCAAATTCTTGAACTAACGTAACTATTTCAAATAAGTCTTAGGCTCCAAATTCGATAATTGGAACTCCCTTGTCAGTTTAAGACGACAAAGGTTTTGACGAGGAAAGCTCGAGGGCAGTGTTTGTTTTGAAGAGTTTTGTTACTCGAGGTTCAGTTGCAGTCTTCATCTTTGGTGGGGTTTTAAGTCTGGAGCAGCAAAGAGTTTTTCCACGTCGGACGCTTAAAATAAGGAAGAGAGGGGGGGGGCGCGGCGGCGGGCTTGATTAATAGAGTGTTGCAAGTGCAAGGACTTGATTGGAAAAAATACACGTGCGGGGATGAAAAATGGATTTCCATGTCGTAGCACTCCAAGTCGCGCAACGCTATACAGATTTAAGACGTAGTTACGTGTAATTAAAAGCAGGTAACCACGATCAACTGCATCTTAGGAGATTAGATCATTTATCAACCTGTAACTTTCTCCAGTCTGATTTGATCGCGTGGAATATTAGTATTTCATTGACATCTCAGCCCTCTAATTTGTCTAAACTGTGTAAGCTGGGAAAAGAAAAACAAAAACTGTAGGTGCTTGATCGGCAAACCTGAAGAACTCAGCATGTTTCCAGTCAAAAATATTTCCAGACTCTGGAATTTCGTTTGTCAATGGTTACATATACGGAGCAATACCGTTACGACAATGCATCAGGAAACATAGAGAGGAGATCAACACAATCACCTGAGCCACACTTCACGCATTATCCTGGCGGCTTATACTCTTATTGGCCTGAAAACAACGCCTTTGACGCAGAGGCCAGACTTCAAATACCCATCTGTTTGCATGAGGGAAAATCTTATCTCGCCTACAGTTTTGGGTGTCGTCTCGAACTTGCCAATGCTAATCGGACACCACTTTACACTTGATTTCTTCAATTCTTGTTCGCTTTCCTTCTTGTTTCCGTCAGGTAGATCGAGACTGAGTTTCATTCCTCTCAATTCTGTTGCATCTTGTCTCATCTTCACGAGGATCTCAACTTCGTACGTTGTCCATGGGGAGAGCATGATCGTTTTGCATTTCCCACTGATTTCTAGCCGCCGAATCTTTTGTAGCTCGGCAATGTTCACTTTCTTCTTACCCAGATAGCTGCAACTCAAAAATATTCGAGCAAGCACAGGATTGGTTGACAAGAGATGGTGATGGTTAGCAATGATCTCATTTTCATTGGAGCAGTTCAAAGTTCTTGCGGCAGAAAAAAATAGTTTAGGTGCCGCTAAATGAACAACTTGCAGTTAAAAAAAGTGCATACTCAAACATCATCTTTTCAGCAGGTCGGGAAAGACGGAAAGCCAAAATAATGCTAGAGATATGCCAACACAAAGGTACTCATTTAGTGGCAACAGAATGTTTCTTGCCGCTTGCGAGTCAAATTTGTTGGAGCAAATTCATTCGTTGTACTGGGAAGACTAGAGTCTCGATCATCACATAAGGGTCGACTTAAAATGTAATTGTTTAGGACAGAAAAGGCAGCGATACCATGGCTCCTTTTCGTCTATCCATTTCCAGTTTTCACTGCAGTCACTCCAAAGGATCTGTAAGGCCCTCGCCAGAACCATCATGCAATTCCTGTTGAGCTCCTTGTCAACCCAATATTTATGAGTATACGGCAGTTCCTGTAAGCATGAAGCAAAGATCAGTAAGTGAGATATTAACCACAATTAGAACAAAACTGGACTCGTCCAGTAAGGAGCTACGGATCTCCTGTCCAGTCTGTGATGACCTATTTGTAAATCCACTTGCCTGCTCCGCACCATTTTTTGCCTTGCCCTGCTCCTTGTTGTCCGTCAAAAGCACTCCTTCATAGACTCGACGGGTCACCTCGTTTATGCTGAGGGAAGCTATTTGGTTGCCAGTCGCTCTGCTCAACATTACCAAGGATATAAGAGGAGGCTTTGTCCATTTAATTGTGCTGTTTCTGGCAATTTCTTCATCTGTTGACGATGATGAACCGTATGCATCTCCTGCTGCAGAAATCTCTGTCATCTTCGTCCAGATATACTCGTACCTACCACACATGTACATGAAAAAAAGAAAAGAAAAATCAATGGCTTGAGTTGGTCTGGCGTTTAACTAAATGAAAGGTTGATTTCTTGGTCCAGAACACGGGCACTACCGAAGACGCCTGGTTGCTTGCAACTCCTGCTATGGCGGAAGAAACAGAGACAGTGATATGATGGTGGGTTCTTATTTTACAGATTTTCATAGTTAGGTGAAGATAAGGCGACCCAAATAATAACAAATATAAAAAGTAATGATAATAATGATGTCACACTAAGGATGCTTACCTTCATTATTGGGCTTGAACTATGGGCTTGAGCCCTACTGGTCCTGCTTGCTCACTTATCAAGGGCTTGCTAAGCAAAGGCCTTCTTTACTTCCAAATTTGACTTTCTTCTACACAAATGGAGAAATTTAAGATTAATATCACGAAAAAACTCTAAATTAGTACAAGTATGACAAATTTTCAAAATTAATTTCTTTATCACAAAATACTCCAAACTAGTACACATGTAAAAAATTTAGTCTCAATTAGTTTCCATTAAATTTTACCGTCAATTTGTCAAGTTATATGACATATGGCAATTAATGGATGTATCAGTTTGGGATTTTACCTTCCGTTTATTACATGTGTACCAATTTGTGATTTTTTGTATTATCAATTTAATTTAACAAAAACTAACGGATAGTAAATTTGTCCCCAATGTACTAATTTGGGGATTTCAGTGGTTAAAAATTCATTTTGGGGATTTTGGTAGTAAAAAATTTAGTTTGGACTAAATTCATCACATGTGTACCAGTTTGAGGTTTTTTTAGTGGACGAAAAATTAGTTTAAGTTTATCACATATGTATTTATTCCTTTTCTTGTCCTGAATATGTCAGCCAGGATGGGTTCCTCAAAGTTCTCATGCATGATCTTGGTGTTCTTACTTAGGCTGCTAGCTTTATTGGGGTCCACATTAGGTTGTGGCTTTCCAATAGCAACGTACCTGTCCAAAATCATCCAAGGTCCCTCACGCAGTACAGAGTCATAGTCATCGGTGCTCAAATTTGGCAATGATGAAAGTCATTTCCAAGCTCAACAACTGTGGACTTTGGAGCTCAGCACAACGGGGTCCTAAAACATATGATTGTTTTTAATGAACACACTAGGGACGCGCCGCAACGGATTGACAACTTTCCAGTGCGGGTCATGTTAAAACAAAACTTTTGTTAACTATTTGATGAGAAGGCACTGAAGCGTATGACAGAGACAAAGTGAACCGGTTTGCTATTTCGCAATCAGCTTTATTGCTACAGAAGCATGCCGTATTCGGAAGTGTTCGGCTAAGCCGACATGTGCCATCAAGAGTCAGACATTAGTCAGGAGCTCGCCTTCTCGTCTTAGTTCCTAAAAATGATTACTTTCTGTACACCATATGGCCGCGTAAACCAACATTTCCCCCCAAACCTAGCTGATGTTTGACCTTTTTGCTCTTTATTCGTGATAATAGTATCTAGCTGCGATGCTGGTGTGCATTGTTGAAATAGCCCATGTTTGCGGCTATTGTCTTTTGGTATATTCAGGCTTATTTGGTGTTGACATGCTCCCTTAATTGATTGCAAGCATTGGTTGTGTCGAACTTGTGCTCTCACTTCCGTAGATGGTCTCTAGCCCTAGTCAAACATTCCATACATTTAGTGATGCGGAAGTATCTAATTTAGCTCCATCAACCAACTCAACACTATCAATGCTCATTCAAGCCAAGATAGAATTTAAGTATAATGTGCTATTATGAGTCGAGAATGAAATTTCCGATTAAAGAAGAACCAATCAATTCCCTAACAAAGTTACCGAGTAAAGAGTTACCGAGGATTATTGAGTTACTGACAATTAGATAGTTACAGAAGATTACGAAGTTTCTAATTCTTGGTTCACTATATTAGTTGCTGATTTCAAAGTTTATGGACAACATATTAATGGTAGATTCTTTATTGTGGCCATTCATCACAAGTAATTCTAAACCTCTCGTGATACCAAATTCTCTATTGGAGTCTTCACCACAAGTTATTCTAAACCTCTCGTGATCAGTAATTCCTTGTGTGTCCTATGAGATAAGTACAAGCTTTTATTGGGGCCACTAATATTCTAAAGCTCAACTAATTAGCAATTCCTCGTGTGTCACATAAGATAAGTATTAGATTCTTCATTGGAGCCATTCACTACAAGTTATTCTAAAACTCTCATGATTGGGAATTCCTTGTGTGTCACACAAGATAAGTACTATTTTTTTCATTGAGGTCATTCACTACAAGTTATTAAACCTCTCATGATCAACAATTCCTTATGTATCATATGAGATAATTACCAGAGTCTCCATTAGCGCCATTCACCACAAGTAATTCTAAACCTCTCAGGATCAGCAATTTCTTGCGCGTCATATGAGATAAATACTAGATTCTCCAGTAGGGCCATTCACCGCAAGTCATTATAAACCTCTTGTGATCGACAATCCTTTGTGTGTCATATGAGATAAGTACTGGATTCTCTAATGGAGAAGATTCACCACTACTTATTCTAAACCTCTCGTGGTACTAGATTCATCATTGGGGCCATTCACCACAAGTTATTCTAAACCTCTCGTGATTGACAATTCCTTGTGTCATATTGGATAAGTAATATATTTTCTATTGGGGCCATTCATCACAAGTTATTCTAAACCTGACGTGATCGGCAACTCCTTGCATGTCACATGAGATAAGTATTGGATTCCCCATTGGGGCCATTCATCACAAGTTATTCTAAACCTGACGTGATCGGCAACTCCTTGCATGTCGTATGAGATAAGTATTGGATTCCCCACTGGGGCCATTCAACATTGTTGCGACCTTAGGGTACACCACCTAAAGTTCGGTTAATGTATTATCAAGCTTAGACTTAATTCAGGCTCTCTCAAGCCTATACCAATTTGTAACTTATGGCTCAATGTCTTAATATACATATGATTTTTAATAAGGAGAAGCCACTAATTAGTTTGCAATGGGTTGATTAGATACCAAGTAATGGGAGATTTATTTTATTATTGCGAACCAAAGGTTTTGAGTACAGGGACTTGATTGTACTAGATTTCTTTAAAGCCCTTTCAGTACCGTTCTTTTTATGGAAAAATATTTAGCAATCGGCTTGAATTGATTTTATTATTTCCTAACATGTGAAAAGATCATGTGAGTGCACAAACCACTAAAGTAACACCTAATAAAGTAACACCTAATAAAGTAATGAATAAATTGCAGGGAGAAAGTACCGATCTCATATCAACGAAAGCATTTATGATGTTAGTTAAAAAAATCACATCAACAACCTAAATAGGATTTCCAATCAACACACAATTCACTCAATATTTTTTTAGGGTTTTCACTTAATTAAATAAAATCTGAATTACGTGCAATGCAAGAAAGGAAATTATTTTAAATGCAATGATGTACAAAATGTGTCCATACTAGAATGACATTCAACATTTTATTAAATAAACCTAACGTGCAAACTACATGTCATGCAATTTTAACTAAATGACCTAACTCTAATGACGTGCAATAATTAAAATGTAACTATACTAACAAGTCATGAGTTTTAATTTAATAATCTTAAACATGTCATTATTAAATGACGCGTATTTGAACAACCTCATTCTATATGACATACACATGATATTTTTCTAATGTTATTTTAATTAAAATTTGCAATGAAAAATCCAATATTTAAACATGCAATTTAAATTTAGAAAGATAAATCTAATCTATAATAAGGCAATGTTATGGTAATTATTATTTTTAATTTGGAATAAGAAAATTACTTAATTTAAACATGCAGTCTAATCTAAAACATGCAATATTGTAAAAAAAATCAATTCAAATTCTACCTAATCTTTTTTTGGATTTTTTTATAGAAAAAATAAAGGAAAAGATTAATCACTCAATCAAAAAACATCAACGCAATCCACAAATATAGTCATGTTCATAAAATTATAAATAATACCAACGGACTTAAAGATCGGTTGATAGCGATGTTTGTATCGATGTTGAAGATATCATGTCATTGGTGATGTTGGAATAATGATCATCAAGGGATGTCTCATGAAGAAGTCAAATATAGTCTTTGTCGTTTGGGGATGCACAACGGAAGAATCGGAAATTGTCATATAACAGAAAAATAGACTTTTGTCAGTTTTGTCAAAGTCATCAGCGACAAGACAATAATAGCAAAACCTAGTTTGGGACAGTTAGCAAATGTTGAGGAAAAAAGATTATATTAGTGCCATCTCTGGACAATAGCACTAGTGGACTTCTAACAACTATTTGTTTCTTTGAAATATTTCCAATGGGAAGATTAAAGATGCTCATGTAACAAGAAGATATTAAAAGTCAAATGTTAGACACGCAATACAAAGAATCCAAAATTTGCTCGAAGCCATGTCCTCCACTAATATTGTTTTACTCTCATGATGTTTCCAGTTTAGAGTCCTTGTCGTACATAGTTGTGTGAAAGATCAATTGGACAAGAGTGATAGTAGCACCTGATTTATAATAGCATGATCTATCGTCTAATATGATCGGCACTTTCTGAGTGTAACTTGTCTAGCAAACTAATTGTGCAATCCAGCCCAACTTATGGCTATTAGTGTGGAAAGCAGACGTAAGTTTTGTGAAAAAGCCGAACCATTATATATCATTATATGCTACTGTTTATTTCACTTATACTTGCTTTAGCAAACAAACATTTCACGATATTTGAAACATCTGCTTGACCTGATTTTCATAGTGGTTACCAAATTTCTATAGATTTGTCAAGGTTTTTCTATAACAACTTATTCACCCCCTTCTAGATCACATTTGTTACCCCAACATTTACATGTCCAATTGATGCAGGAGCAACCGAATTTAAATCTTCCAATGATTGCATGACCATCCCAATCAAGCTTCATCAATCCATCAAACCAACTTGGCAATTATAGAAACCCATAGCAAATTCATCCTCAACATGGTCCAATGGGTCCAAGGCACACAAGATAGCATTTGCTGATTATTGGTCGCTTAAATGCAAGGTTGAAGAAGCAATGGATGTGTTCCTTTTGTTTGGTGTGCTTTGTTTGTCTTCTTGTGTTTTAATTGCTCTAATGTACTCACTTTTTCTTCATACATTAGAGAGTCTTTAATGTAAGGCCAGGATGTCAAAGAGTCTTTATTGCAAGTTTGAAAGAGTGGGGAGCTAGTCTTTATTACTAGGCTAAAGCGTAAGATGTAAAGTGTGCTTAGTTTGTCTTCTTACATTAGAGAGTCTTTAATGAAAGGCTAGATTGTCAAAGAATCTTTGTTGCGAGCTTGAAAGAGTGGGAGCTAGTCTTCATTACTAAGATGGAGTGCAAGAAAGTAGAGTATGTTAGCATTTGTTAAGAGAGTCTTAGTACAATAGATATGGCTATATATAAAGATGTGATTTCATATGCAAAGCAGACTTGAGTTGCAATGCATGATATTTCCTCTTTATCCGTGGTTAGTGGATTGTTCCTTTAGGTCTTGGTGGTAAGCTACATCTATTCCAACATCATCCTCATTCATAAAACACTCCATTTGGCTTTGATTCCTCAATTTCGCCAAGTTCCCACTTTAATAGAAAATAACATCACATTTCATCTTCCTCATCCCAACAAAAATTTATCCATACACTTTATCCTTAAGACACTAGCCCAAAAACGAATTTCTCATCCCTCCATTCCCGTCATGCATCACCAGTGATATTGGTATACAACATTAATTATTGCACTCTTATGTTATAAAATAATGCAGAAGTTAACAAATCTTACGATTAAATTAAGACAAGATAATGAAATTACCGAGCATAGGTATTTACTCCACGTGGAAAGCCAGCGCAAATAATTCACTAATCAATTGAGGGATTCCAAAATTATAATCGCTCACACAGCTTCAATTATTTCCCAATTCTAAATTATATCAAAACCAACCGTGCTTACTTTTGCGTAAATGCTCGAATATCGTGGCCACTTTTCTTCAAGTCACGGCATGCACACAGGACAGACAGAGCACTTAATTCACATCAACATTATTGTTGGTCAAACCATGAAGGAACCATCCGTTTGTGATATGTCTCTGAAGGTCCGCCGATTGCCAATGCCAAATAATGACTTTTTGTTTTGCACGCAACAGAAAAAACAGCAACAAAGGGAACTTTCCTAATTAGCATTGGGTCGGATTTGGTTAATGATTCAAACTTGAGACATAACTTAGTGCCTTTTATTTCTTGAATTTCATTCTTGTACATCAACGAGATACTGAAAACAACAATTCTCATCTCAAAGCTGGTATTTAAAGCATCAACAACGCATAAATCACAAATCTGTCCAATTTATAAATGCTGAACCACCACCGTTCATCGGGAATTCACCCTTATCTCTGCCATTTCCGGGTCGTGCATTATTTGGAAGTGGTCAGTCAGCCCATAATGAGCCATCAGAAACCAGACATGGGTTATAAGCTCACCGCCATGCGGCATCTGCTGAACATGATCAATCGCTTTGCACTTGTTAGCCGCGTACAGCAGCATTTCCACCCACACTTGGCTGATCACTTCCCATTTCTTACTCTCGGATTTGATTGTACTCTCCAGCTCCACCGCAAGCTGGCACCCACTAGATAGCATGAACTCGAATTTGTCCTCCATCACACTCACTTCGGCGTCAGTCTTCGCTTGGCGACGCAACCCGGCACAAGCCTCTTTGATCTCAGGATTGTTCTCTCTCTCCTCCTCGCGTCTCTCATTGTAGCCAAAAGCAGGTCTCTCTGGAGCGGCTTTAAGAAATGCAAAGTACTTCTTGGCTTCCTTATAAGTGTCTTGAAACCTGATGCTTCCAATTCCAGCGAGACGACGTAACCAGGCACAAGCCTTTTTGATCTCAGGATCGTTCTCTCTCTCCTCCTCGGGTCTCTCTTTGTAGATGCGAGCAGGTGTCTCTGGATTGGATTTAAGAAATGCAAAGTACTTCTTGGCTTCCTTGAAAGTGTCTCGAAACCTGATGCTTCCGATTCCGACAGGGCCACACAACCAGGCACAAGCCTTTTTGATCTTAAGATTGTTCTCTCTCTCCTGCTCGGGTCTCTCGTTGCAGCTGCGAGCAGGTCTCTCTGAAGTGGATTTAAGCAACGCAAAATACTTTTTGGCTTCCTTGTAAGTGTCTCGAAACCTGATGCTTCCGATTCCAACTGGTAACATCGAGGGATACATAAATAGGAGATAAAGCATGTATCGAGATAAGTGCAAACTCATCAAGGAGTCGTTGTTAACCTTCCTCCACTCACCTTCATCTGACTCATTGATGCTTTCGTTACTGGAGTAATAGCATAACTCCGTCGCTATGTGCCAGACTAGGATGCTCATGTCAAAGTCCAGCTCGATGCTCCATTTCAACTTATTTAGTGAGTTGTCTGTGCTCAATGTGGGGCCTCCCCTGTCGTTCCATGAGCAGGGGAGTTTCTGCACGTTCCTTTCCTTCGTTCTGATCTTATCTAAAATTTGTTCTCTGATATAGTGCCTCACGTCCTCACGGCCTTGGCAGTGAAACTTCAACACCATCTCATCTGCATGCAGTAGCTTTAGGAATTTCCACCGGTAGGAGTCATTTTCTTTTGTGGAGCAGCTCATTAGGCTGTATTGGCCCATGGAATTGGACCACCTGCACCTTTTCGTTAGTGGTCGGATTTGGTTGATGAGATCAAAGACAGCCAATTGCTTGTTCCTTATGAGCCAATAGGTGATCCGGTCGGAGACAATAATGTGAAACAGTGCATAAAACTCAAGGAAAATGGCCCCTCCTAGTAACAGGAAGGTCAAGTATAGATCTGATCTTGAGTATCGTCTTTTGTCAATACAAATGAAGATCACCAGGGTGACAGAGATCGAGAACGTGATGGCAAGCCTACAGATAAGGCCCCAACTCGTATAGATTGCCTTCGCCTTCGCATAAAACACATCAAAGATGAAGCCCAGTTCGATTTCAATGACTTTGAAATCCCATTTGCTGCTGTTTAGTATTGACAGGCAAGTGTTGCGTTCATCTAAGCTGAACAAGTGATCTGCAAAAAGGCACTGACTAGTGTCAACCAAGCTGTGAGCCGCTAGCAGTGCGCGCACACTGCATTTGTTGTGGTCGGCCTCGGATTCCTTCCAGGATCTCAGTTTCTGAGATGAAAGATTGGCAACCACATTATCGATCATAAGTTTGGCATCAGGTACCTCGATGACTTGATAAGGCACAACGTCATACCCCTCAATCCTCTTCAACTTGCATTCCTCCATAATCTTGTTGGAAAACTTCTGCCTGGTTGGGAACTTGGTGAGGGACTCCTTGAAGTGCTCATTGCTGGCGGCCCGGAGAACATAAACCCTCTCTCCATACTTATAGAAACCCGAGAGCAGTATCAGAATGGCAAGGAATAACAGGCTGGGGTGAGTGTCTGCTACTACCAGGACATATACTGTCCAGGCCGTCTGGTTCAGCAGTGTCAGCAAGTGCCTGAGCCAGAACTCGTTGTCTTCCCTCGCATAGGCGCTGATTGTGTCGGGGCCCCCCAAGTGCAGCAGTAGGAAAGGTGCCCAAAACACGCTTAGCTCCGCATGGGGGTTCATCTTTCTCACCGATTTGAAGGCCCTGATTTCCAAGATCATGTTGGAGATCATCCCAAGCGCGTAGATTGCAACTGAATCGGCCAATAGGTAGGCCAACCAGGTAAGCACTTTGATCCAAGGTTGGTGGACGTATTTGCGGTGGTTGCCAAGACAAATGAGGACGATTTGGAGGGCGAGGCTAAAGAAGACCATGCTTCTCAGCTCCCACTCCTTCAACACATTCCTCTCAGAGAACACCCCCGACGGCCCCTGCGCCCTCATAAGGACCAAGCTGGTAACGACTGCAAGAGATGTTGCCGATAACTAATAAGCTGATATAGAGTGATTCAGAGATAAGAACGAAGGCCTGATGGAGAGAGAAAGTAAATGACTAAAGCATGAAACACGGCACGCAGTCGCAGCCTATAGAAGTAATAGAGGACGATGCATCAGTTAAAAAATGGTACTCATGGCTCAGCTATGTGAAGAAGGCATACAGACAGTGAATCAAACATTACTGAGCTGATGTTAACATCTCCTTCAAGCTTACTCAAAAGCATCATTGCATAGTATTCATTGATTCCTGACATACCAATCTTTAGCATGCTGTGCGGTTGAATACGCTGCCCTCAATGGATGGATGAATTGTCTCTCCACGACAAACTGTGCCTTCTCGGGCAACACACACACACACACAGAGAGAGAGAGAGAGAGAGAGGCACGAAAAGCGTCAATGGTGTGCACCCGTGACGTCAAGGCCCGGCGAGCGACATTGGTGATGACATGCAACAAGTGACAGAGGCCACAATGACTATAATTACATAGCCAGTGTACCCTTCATCATCAACTCGTTTAAATAGCGTCACCACAGAAGGATTTCTTCCAACCACACCCAGATAAAGTGGGGAGTTAGAATCTTCTTTTCCCCCTTTTTTTTCTTCACGTCACTCCTAACTTGGAATTACTCAAAAGAATATCCGTCAAGCTTCTCATAGGCTTCTCATCAAGAGTTATCTGTTCCTCTTCTTCATAATTATAGTCACCTAGTTGACAATAATCGAAGTCGTCGTCACCTTCCTCGAAACGGAATTCACAATCTTCGATATAGTAATCTTCCTCATCTCCTGCTGTATTCTCCATCTCATTGCTCCTCTTTATTTTCACTCTGCTCATGATCAAGGACACAAACTTATATTCATAATGAGCCATGATACTCATGATTACATCATCACTGACCTATAAAAGCTTAACTATGTTCTATGAGGTAAAGTCCGACGCATAACCAAGATTTTGCAAAGTCTTTTAAATCTTAATTTTTTGCACCCAAGCAATGTGTACGTGCTTTTGCCAGTTGTTTTGCCGAGAAGTTTTTGGACAAAATATATTTCACCAAAGGATGGTTCTTTGATTTTTCATTTGTATCGGGTCCTATGTCATTTCAGAAAAGAATCTATGGATTCTACTACAATTATGATAAACAAAGGATAAATCTAAAGCGATTGAAAAGTAAATGAGAAGCATAGACACTAAAGAAAGATAGTCAAAACTGAGTATATTTAGGTTTCTTGTTCAAAGTTGGAATCCTTTACAATGGGGTTTCTTCGGCTATTTATAGTCATACTAAGAAAATAACCGCCCTGACAATTATGTATTTAATTTTAAATCACCTGGCATATTCAGCGCTTCGCTGATAATTGTATTGCTTTATCCTTGATTGGAACCGAGCGTTTCGGCAACCGGCATCCTCCTCATCTCCTCACTCCCGAGTGATTGCCGGTACTGAACCGTTTTAACTGTGACAGCGATTCTGCCCTAATTCCCGTGGACCTGAGTGTTTGATTTGAGCCCGGTGGGCTTCATCAGATGTCCCCAGCCCGGTGGGCCATTTTTTATGTTAACAAATCCCCCCCTTAAAAAGAATTGGAAGGTATCCTTCAACTCTAATTTTAAATGCTTTTGACCACGCTTACCCTTTTGAATTGCCGCGAGAAGTCGATTCGGTTCGAGCTTTCTCCATCTAATCACAACCTAGGGTTTCAAGTCTTCACCACTTATAAAACCTCATAAACAAATCTTTTGACCTTCTTCTTCTGAATCCGTGCGTTCATCCTAAGATTCAACTTTTACCTTCTTCAATCTTCTGCTCTGGACTTTTCCTTTGGTGTCTCTCTCTTGGATCCGACCATGTCTCCTTCCTATGCCCCTCTGCCTTCTTGGCCTGTTTGGATCTCCTTCGGCAACCTGAGCATTAAGACAATTCCTTTTTTTCTCTACTAAATTGCCCTGAGAAAGCACTAGACGAAATTGTCAAGTTTTCTCACACTGCACATCCCGCCGTTCCTCCGTTGTTGCTTTCCCAACATTCTTCAGAGGTTCTCCCGTTCCAAAAAGAACATATAGTTGAGTATGTCTATACTCCGGCTTCTCAAAGACTCAGGTCTTTCATGTCACATCCTAAATTTTCACCCACTTATTTAGCGAAAAATAAAGTAAAGATTAAGGTCGGCAATGATTGAGGTGGAAACATAAATTCCTTGAGATGTTTTTGAAAATTCATTCGATGTATTTAGATCCGAGAACATTGGAAAAAAATTCATCAAACAATTGTAAAATATAGTTCCAACTATATTCTTATGATAAATAGAAATATTATGGCCAATTGAATTAATATGGCCATTATACCCTAAAGTATGACTTATGTAACATCCCAGTTTCGACCTACTAGAAATGGCTATGAATCTGGTGTACCGGTGGCAAGGATAGGTCATGTACAGGTTGATCAATGGATGACTACCCGACCGTCGGGGTTGATCAAGGGATGGTCACAACCACCACAGTTAAAGATCATGGATCGGTCCAAACGGTCATGTACAGGTCAAGGGCAATTCTACTCGGTCATGCACTGGTTGTGAATGACCATGATTCGACTCTCTACGATCGTGTGTTGGGTATGAACCTAACCGATCTTGAATGGCCATATGACAATAGGGAGTTAGCCTAGATGAAGCCTATGGCGAATCGAGGATCAGATTCAATCAACCGGAGTCAATCTAAGGGCCGGTCATTGAGCCCACGCTCTATGCCACTAATCTAGCCAAGAAAGGCAACTTTGCCTATGACAAGCACACCCAAGGAGGCTTACCCACGAACCTTGGGCATGTTTGAATGGTCGTTAGGAGATATACGCAAAAAGCCCTTGCCTAGTCCCGATTGCATTTTCAATGGCCCATTTCTTTATGATTGCCATGTGCTTAGAAATGGACAAAATAGAATTCTCTAGAGCACCCTAACTTCTTCATGAAGGAGGGTGACTCATCATTTCTCCTAGATCTTTCTAAATTTGGCCATGATTACCAAGTATCCATCTTGGAATTTAAGTAAAGAATCTAGGCCAAATGTCCTAATAGAAATGAGATACCTTGGGGCAAATTATAGCTATCCTATGGCTGAGGTGCCACCTTATCCTTCTAGGGTGCCACCTATCCATAATGATTTGTCCCTTAACAATGAGGCAAGTGCTCATGTGGCCTAATAAAAAGAAGAAAAAGAAGCCCTCAAATATTGACACTAGACCATTAGATCTCCACCTTATAAGCCTAGGTCTCCACTTGAAGATTTAGTAATGATGACTTGAGATTTGCTTCGGAGAAGAACTCAGTGACTCATAAGCTTAGGTGTCCTCTAGAATCTTAGGTTATGATGAGCCTAAAATATAACCTTCGAGAACAAGGCAAGAGCCAACCAATTAGAAAAGGACATTAGGCATCATGGGGTCTTATGTGTCCCCTAGGCACCTTAGGCAAGAATGAGCCTAAACTGAGCCTTAGAGGATAAATAAATAGGTGGACCAATTATAAATAAACACAAATAATTATAGGCACCAACTAAGAAGGCTAGATAGGCCAACTCATATCTTAGACCTAATCATAAGTTTGCATCGATAATTGAGGATGTGGAGGCCTATAAATAGGAGAAGCTTGTTGATGCTAGTATGAACACCTAGAGGAGGGTGAATAGATGTGAAGACAATTTTTTCGCAAGAACAGTAGAGATATTTTGTTTCCAAAACGGAGTTTGAAGAACAATAGATTTTGAGCTAGTTTAGACTTTAGCAGTTAAATAGAATTACTAACAAAGTAAATGAGTTTAGGGAAGAGAATAAGAACACAAGGTTTATAATGGTTCGGCTTAGATCAAGCCTACGTTCACTCTCTCACGCTGACAGCCCACTGGCTGGATTCCACTAAGAAACAAAAGAGATTTTACAACTTGGTGATCTCAACTTCACAGTGAAGAGTTTGCTTCTCTTTCATGAAGTCACACTATATGTTTTTCTCTCTTTTGAGTACAAATTTGAGCTCAGTATTTGGAGTAACAAGGAAATGAAAAGCTTCAGATTTTGAAATTTCTCTTTCACGCACGATGTCAAACAACTGGAGAGTCATCCTTAAATACTCCTTCATGCCTTTTCAACCGTTGGCACTTTCCAAAGGAACTATTCCAATCTACCCGTTGGACAAAATCAATCAAGGAGATCTCGAGTCGTTAGAAGATTATGATGAAAGCCCATAAATCATGTTCGCTCATACAATCAGGATCTTGGTTTCCATAAGTAGATACTTTCCAAGTTTACTTGCAATCCGAAAAGATTGGAGTATCGAAATTGATTCCCTTAAAGATAGCCAATCATGTAGGTGCTAAATCCAACCAAAAAACCATCCATAAGCAATACGAACCAAACCCTTGAAGAAAATCTCGCATCTGGATAAGTCTTTATTCTTTAGTAACGTTTAGTCTGGAGTTTGTCAGTGTGGGCAGACTCTGAACTTAGAGTCTGGCGGTCTTCAGACTTTAACACTAAAGTCTGAAAGTCTTCAGACTAGACTTTTGATAAGTTTTGTCAACTTTAAAACAATTAAGGAGTTTTCTCCAACAATCTCCCCCTTTTTTTATGGTAACAAAACTATCCTGCAGATTTAAGAACTTTTGACCTGCAAAACAACTCTTAAGCAATACGTGATATCTTATAGAAATAAGTTGATTAGGAATTGGATAGCATCGATTCTGCAACCACAGAAAACAAGTTAATCTTGAAAATAAAAAACCAATATCAAGATTTAAACAACTATCCATTCATAATCATTACCACAAAAGTAAGTTGCTACATCAAAAGTCAAACATAATAAAAGTTCAACCAACAAAAGTTCATGTCAAACAAGTCAATTCAAGTCAAATCTACACGTTCTCCCCCTTTTTGTCAACAACAAAAAGTGGAGAAATTTAAAAGATATAAAGATAAAGGAAATCAGGTTTGTTTGGGAATTCGAACGAGCTGGAAATCCCCCATCAACTGAACTGTCTCCTCCATCTTTCGTATTGACTCCTTCAGCTTTTCAACATCTTCAACTTTGGCAGTCTCTTTAACTTGCTGTTGTAAAGCTTGAACTTGAAGATTAAGAGCCTGTACCTTCTCATGAAGAGAATCTGAAGTAGATTTCAAGTCAGATTGAGGCTTCTGAATCTCACACTCCATTCCATATTGATGTGCTTTTACCTCCACAAGGAGCTTGAGCAACCTTTGAAAGTCTACATTAGGTTCTAATTGCGCACTAGCCTCAGCACGTTCAGTTTGTGGAGTGTTGAGAGATTAGGGGACATAAGCTCCTCTACTTCCAAGACTTGGAGTTCTTCAATATTAGCTTCAGGAAAATGTGAAGCATAGACATCCTCTAGATCGGCAGGAGATCTACTAACATCATCACTTGTAAAAAGAGGAAAAGGATAAGTACCTCTTTTCTCACGAACTCCCCTTGTTTATGTGGCTACAGGTGGAGAAAGGAATGCTTCTTCTTGTTCCTTCTCAATTGTAGTACCAGAGTGATGTTCTTTTTCGGTTTGAGCTCCTACAGTTCCACTCCTCGTCTTTTTTGAATCCGTAGACAAGGATATTGCAAATGTTGGTTCATGAGTGTCATCTTGACCCTCATCTTCTTCTCTTCATGCTTCTTCTCTTTCTTCTCTTTCTTCTCTCTCCTCTCTTCCTTCTCTATCCTATTGCTGCTCAAAACTTACAAAACTCCGAAGATTCTTCAAGGCAAATGCAGAGAGAGTAAGATCATCCTCATCCTCTTCGTTCTGCAAGATAAGAGATCTTCTCTTCTTTGTGGGTTCACGCATAGGCTCCTTACCTTTCATTTTCTTTGCAGCAGAGTCTTGTTTGGTTTTGCTGGGGGACTTTTCCTTCAAGCGCTCCAAGGCCTTGTTCAGTTCCTTCAACCTCATTTTAGACACCATCTTTAATCCTATAACCATGGGAGCAATAGTTCTAACATAGAGATAGGCTAGAAACTGAATATTAAAGTGTTTGAACAGTTGTGTGATCAATGTTGAGTAAGGAAGCTGTCCCTTATCCTTCACAACAGTCCTGTACATATGCATTAGGATTGTGTGTGGCAGAGAGAACTTCACTACATTATTGATAGCAAACATCAGTTTGGCTTTAGATCGAGAAACATCTGTCTTTGAAGTTGACTTTGATCGAATGTAGTTGATCACGACTTTGTGCAACAAAATATTTGAGGCAGACAGTCTGGAATAAGTAATGCCACCTTCAGAAAGTTTGTCCCTAACAGGAAAACTTGTTGCATGACCAACAGAGACATTTATTGGTTGAAAACCACCTCTTTCCACACCAATAACATCAGCCAAAGTGTCAACATCCACCATGTACTCTTTCTCTCTCACAGTAAATCGAAATCTATTCGCGTCAAGAAAAGACAGGTTCAAATAGAAATACGCAGTTAACTCAGGATAAGCAACAGAAGTTTTAGAACAAAATTTTTCAAGTTGAAGGAGAGTCAGCTTCTCCCTCAAATTCACCTTTATTGAATCCAAGAAATCAAAATCGACCGATCGAGGGTTCATCACCCCTCTTTTTAGCAATTTGGAGTAAACCTTTTTGTGATCCTTAGAATGAAATAAACTCGTTCCAACACTACGCACTTCAGCAGCAATGCCAATTTTAGGCTGAAAATTCGAGTACATTCTCTCATCATCATCTTTTATCTCTAGCTAATTGAAAGAACTAAAATGGGGATCAACGGGAAAGTTAGCAAACATTCTATCTGTTGTTCCTTCAGGCGCTATGCCTAATCTTTCCATTGTTCGCAAAAACAAAGTCTCATTCTTGTAACCTATTTCTTTCAGAAATTCAGCAATAAAGGTCATAGCAGTACCACTTTGCTTCAACTAATTGTAAAGTTTAAAAAAAACCTGGGGTTTCAACGTCCTAACAGGTTCAACATCTTCCACGATTTCCTCTTCTACTGGTTGGCGCGGAGGATTTTGAGTAGCACGCTGTGGAGAATGTTGTGGAGTATCTTCTTCCTCGGTTAGATCAAAATGTGTAAGACCCTCAGGCATATTCCGTGGTCCCCTGCTTGAGATCCGAGATGACTTCCTTTGGAAAGACATCTTCACAGTCTTTGAGGATTTCCAAAACATGTTCGAGTGAAAAAGATGAAAACTTGTAGAACAAGCTTTAGAGTAAAAATGAAGGAGTAGAACTTCTGTATTCTAGGGTTTGAGAAAGCGTAAATGAAGAAGGAAGACACGACGGTATATAAAGAAAGTAAAATGGGGTAAATGAACTGTCATAAAGAAAACTGCCTTTTTCAAAAAATAAAAACTACCGAAAATTTAAAAATTCGAAAAAGATAATTTCTAAAAATAAAATAATCAAGCAACGATTCAAATATCAATATACCTATTCGGAATTTTCATACTAAAATTAAATTACTTGCATTGAAGAGATATTAACTTACAGAAGTAGTTTCTGGACATTCTGAGTCTAACCAACTTCAGACTTTAACCGGAAGGAGATAAAATATTCAGTCTGGTGCGAATAGATTCAAATAGATTTTTCTCTAGAGGCTTTGTAAATATGTCCGCCAACTGATTCTTCGAGTCAATGAACTGAATCATAATCTCCCCATTTTGGACATGATCTCTTATAAAATGATGTCAAATATCTATATGGTTTGCCCTTGAATGAAGAATAGGGTTCTTCGTGAGATTAACAGCACTGGTGTTGTCACATTTGATTTCAGTGCACAATTTTTCAATTCCAAAGTCTCTTAGCTGTCGTCTTATCCACAAAATTTGAGAACAACAGCTCCTAAGAGCCACATACTCTGCTTCTGCTGTTGATAGAGCTACAATACTCTGTTTCCTTGAGAACCAAGATACTAGCATGCTACCAGTAGTTGACAAGTACCAGAAATACTCTTTCTATCGACTTTACAACCTGCTAAATCCGTGTCTGAATATCCAAGGAGAGTAAAGTTTCATTCTTTGGGATACCACTGACCTAGCTTTGGAGTAGTTGCAACGTATTTGATGATGCATTTTGCAGCACTTAAATGAGATTCTTTGGGATCTGATTGGAATCTAGCACAGATGTAAACACTAAACAAAATGTCAGGTCTAGATGGAGTAAGGTAAAGAAGTGAACCAATAATGCTTCTGTAAAGCTTCTAGTCTACTTTTTTTCCTCTTTCATCTCTGTCTAGCTTTGAAGAACTTGACATTGGTGTCTTTATCTTTTTTGCAATTCTCCAATCTGAATTTCTTAATGAGATTTTTTGCATACTTCTCTTGGTGAACAAACATACATTTCTTTGATTGTTTAACTTGCAATCCCAGAAAGAAAGTTAACTCACCCATCATACCCATCTCGAATTCATTCTACATACATCTAGAGAATTTCTTGCATAGATTTTCATTAGGGTATCTAAAGATAACATCATCAACATAAATTTGAACTAACAGAAAGTCTTAACCCTTTCTTTTTATGAACAAAGTAGTATCTGTTGGAGAAAACTTCCCTATTTGTTTTGAAGTTGACAAAACGTTTCCATCAATCTAGTCTGAAGACTTGCAGACTCTATCGTCAAAGTCTGAAGACCTCTAGACTCAAGATTTACAATCTGTCATCACTAATAGTTTCCAAACCGACGAAGAAAATTTTTATCCATTGAAGAAGATTTATCCAAATGCGAGTATATCTTTAAGGATTTGATTCGTAAGATTGAAGAAGATCTCACGGTTGGAGATGGCATCTCGTGATCTATTATTCGTATTGAAATCAATTTGGATAATTAGATTTTTTGATTGGCGAAGTATACTTAGAAGATTCTACTTATGGAAACCTAGATCCTGATTGTATGGGCGAGCAAGATTGGTGGGCTTTCATCACATTCCTTAAATAACTCGAGATCTCCTTAATTGATTCTGTCCAACAGGTTGATTGGAAGAACTCCTTTGGAAGGTGCCAACGATTATGAAGTCATGAAGGAGTATATAAGGAAGACACTCATGTTATTCGAGAGTGTGTGCGAAAGAAGAATTTCAAAGTCTGAAGCTCTTAGTTCTTTGCTATTTCGTTTGTTAAGCTCAAATTGTACTCAAAAGAGAGTTTGAATACTTGTGCCGGCTGGTGCTCTTACTAGCCCTATCTATTGGTATCAGAGCCTGTGTACTCATTTAATTGAAGTGTTTTTACTTCCGAGTTAAAGATTCATGGCTAGTATATTGGCTCTAGGTTTGGTTGAAGGCCAAAGCAACACCAGACCACCATATTTCAATGGAAAGGATTACAGTATATGGAAAAACAAGATGAAGGCATTCCTAAGATCGAAAGATCCTCTGGAATGGTGTGGCACCCTCTCGGCATGGCCCCCGATTCGTTAGGGTCGCCACAGGTACCTATCACTTATCCTACTACATACTAGTCTAATACCTTTTTAATTAAAGTGGAACCATAGTTCATGGGGGTTGATCAATTGAAAAGTTTTTTTTTTTTTTGAAAAGGTCCCAGCGCAAATCATTAAAATAAGCATAATCGAGTCTCACCATCCTTTACTCCAATAACAATAACGCAATGCACACCAACTACGCACCAAATGAAAAGATAAAGCCAAGTCACTTTTATTTACATTTTCAAGATGGACATCTTGGGTCGGTACAGCAAAAGGCCAAGACTTTTAATTGTACTTGGCTATAACTCAAAAGAGAACTCGACCCTACATCGGACATGTACACCCCTCCATCAAGCAAGTGTCGGCTATCCCAAAAAGTGTCGGCTCCCACCAGTCATACATGCCATCACACCCAACTCGGTGCATCGGGCAACGGTGGCGGCAGCATCCCTAGCATCACCCCATCACGTCGAACGTGAACAGACAGAAACTCTTGGACAACAGGGCCCCCAGTCAGGCCCACATCATACATAACCAACACACGGACTCGAACAGACACCAAACTAGGAGCACTGACACAGATGTGCTTCGCGCACTCAACCTCAACATCAGACGGTAAGCTATAGAAGGTACCACGCGCGACCGGTGGCAAATGCATCTTTTAATCTGAAATGTTAATCCCCAAAGGGGTGAGTACAACCACTCAACAGTAAAGATCCATCAAACTACACAGTGCAACAAGCAGAACAATTAGGATGTCATGAGTAAAATACATATCATCCATGCTATCGAGCATACATTACCATGTAGTCATGCATACATCACCGTGCAGTCATGCATATATCACCATGCCATATGCACATACCCATGCACATGATTCCATTTTCAATTTTCAAGAGGATCTCATTTCATCTTTCTTCCCAGGGATCAATATTTGCATCCCCCTTTTATCGCTCACACCCAACCTAGCATCGCAAGGAGCCTCCGGCACACACCTTTGGGCATCTCGAAACTCCCGAGGACATCCGGCACACACCTCTGGGCATCTCGACACTCCCGAGGGCATCGTCGACTCAAGGGTCCGATGGTATCATCATTTTCGCAATTTATATTCACATGTGTGCTTTACTTTCAACATGGCATTTGATGCGATAATGTCAAAGGTTTAAACCAATTTTTTGATGTTATATGACATGCCAAATTTCACCACATGTGTAGCAAAAGCAACCACTCAAGACATTACATCACATAGAGAAATTCATTCATTTTTTTTTTTGAAAATGCATCAATTTTTGGATAAAACAGAATGAACTCTTTTAGTTAAAACTCTAGGAAAATTAGTAAACGGTCTTAGTAAATTCTGAAAATTTGACATGTTATAGACAAGACCTAGAGGAAAATATCTCATGCGAACACCATACCAAAAGAACTTCATACAATTCGGTACGGTCCATGAATCGCAGCTTTCAAAATTTCAGCATTACAGTTTGCATAGTTTCGAAAATAATTTCGATTAAATACCCAAACGAACTCCCAAAATTCTGAATTTTTGATATGTTATAGAAAACACCTAGAGGTAAATATCGCATGAAGAAATCAAAATCCAATTCGTTCTAGATTAATAGCTATAGACGATTTAATTCCTCTTATTCTCGGTACTGTTTTTCCAGATTAACTCCTTTCAAAGAAAATTCGTTTCACCGACCTACACATGTCCTTCTTCTCAATGTTCAGTATGTTATTCCTCAGAATGTCATCTACAACTTTCATTAAGGACACAAGATCAAATTGCAACTGGAAGATTTTATAAAAATTCACAGAATCATACTAGGTCAAAGTAATGTTTCCCAGATTCAGTTTCTTCAAAGAAAAATGGTTTCACCGAACTATAATTGTTCATTTCCTCTCAATTTTTGATATGTTATACTTCAAGAAGTCCTATACAATTTTCATTAAGAAGCCGAAGTGAGATTCCAACTAAAATGTTACTTTACAGTTCACGAAATCACTAGAGGTCAGCACAACAAATTCCAGATCTAGTTTCTCAAAAGGAAAATCATTTCACCAACCAATACTTGTCAGTTTCATCTCAAATTTTATTATGTTACTCCTCAAGATGTCCTCTACAACGTTCATCAAGAGATTGAAGTGAGATTCTAACTAAAAAGTTACATGCAGCTCACGAAATCATCAAAGGTAGGACTGCCTTTTTAGAAAACAGGATGCTAGGCTAACATACTTCTCCTCAAAGCTTCGAAATTTCTTCACTTCTACCACAATTGAAATTTACCATCCCTCACAACACATAAAACAAAGGGTAGATTAATGGACTCTACTTGCCTCTAGTCCAAGCAAATTGCAGCAAGCAAATGGTGGGGCAAGGCGGGCTCAATGGCAACCAGTCTTCTTCCTTCCTTCCTCTCTCGCACCCCCCCCCCCCTTTCTGTCTTTCTCTCCTTCTTCCTTTCTCTCGTGCGACACCCCTCTCTCTCTTGGCTACTCCTCATTTAATCCGCCCCCTCTCTCCTCTCTAATTTTCTTTTCCCTCATCATTAGCTTTGCATGGCATTAGCCACTTGGCTAATCTCCCTAGCCACTTGGCATTTTTCCCATGAATTTGATGGGCTTCACCATCTGCTCCCTCCTCCTTCGGTCGACGGTCTCATGGGCTCCTTTGGGCTTCATGGGCCTGGCTTTGGGCCGGGCTTGATTGGCCGAAGGGTGGGTGATCGTGGGCTGGGTTTTTGGGCCGGTTTGGCCTAAGAATTTCGGCCCACTTCTCCTTTTAATAATCTAACCTAAATTTCCCACTTATAAAAATACTTAATTGCAATTAGTTGGCCATAAAATTTTGTAACACAAATTAATAAAATCCAACTTATAAAATGCATGGCCAAGAATAGAATTTTTCCCTATCAAATAATTGTCCATTAGAATGCTTGGCCTTAATTTGTTGTGATTCATTGGTCTAAAGGCCATACATCATCCTATGGCACTTCCATCCCCTTTCCATAGGTTGTAAAGCATCTAGAGGTCGCCATGAAGTTTTTGGGATGCCACAATTCTCCCATTCTTAGAGAATTTCGTCCTCGAAATTAGACATTACTTATGCCTCTTGAAACAAGTGGGGGTACTTTTCCTTCATCTTATCTTCACTTTCCCAAGTGGCTTTCTCCACATCATGATGTTGCCATAATATCTTAACCAGTGGAATTTTGTTGGTCCTAAGAACTTGCTCCTTTCGGTCCAGCACTCGCATAGGCTCTTCGATGTATCTCACTTTCTCATCCACTTTGATGGCTTCATGATCGAGTATGTGACCAGGATCCGGCCGATATCTCCTTAGCATCGATACATGAAACACATCATGTAAATTTCCCAATTTAGGAGGCAGCACCAAACGATAAGCTACGTCTCCTATTCTTTCAAGTATCTCAAAGGGTCCAACAAATCTGGGACCTAACTTTCCTTTCATTCCAAATCGAGATATTCCTTTCATTGGAGATACTTTAAGAAATACGTGATCTCCCACACTAAACTCCAAATGTCTTTTAGGCCTATCCGCATAGTCTCTTTGTCGATCCTGGGCTGTCTTAAGTCTTTTCCTGATTATCTCGATTGCTTCTGTAGTAACTTGCACAATCTCGAGTCCTGTCAGTTTTCTTTCACCTATTTCACTCCAACAGACAGGGGTTCTGCATCTTCTTCCATATAATGCTTCATACGAAGCCATGCCTATACTTTTCTGAAAACTATTGTTATAGGTGAACTCTATCAGGTGCAAGTTTTCATCCCAGTTCCCTCTAAAGTCAATAGCACAGGCTCTTAGCATATCTTCTAGAGTCTGGATCACTCTTTCTGATTGTCTGTCTGTTTGAGGATGGAAGACAGTACTAAATTGAAGCTTTGTCCCTAAAGCATTTTAGAGACTCCACCAAAAATTTGAAGTAAACCTAGAGTCTCGATCAGAGGTGATCGTTACAGGAATACCATGTAAGCGTATTACCTGGCTTACATATATTTCAGTAAGTCTATTCATTGAATAGTTTATGCGGACCGCTAGGAAATGGGCAGATTTAGTCAAGCGATCCACTATCACCCAAATTGAATCGGGACCATTTGATGTCCTTAGCAGTCCTTGCACAAAGTCCATCATTACATGCTCCCATTTCCATTCTGGTATGTCTAACGGTCTCAATAGTCCTGCAGGTTTGCAATGTTCCGCCTTTACTTGTTGGCACGTTAAACATTGAGAAACGTGTTTAGCCGTATTTGCTTTCATGCCATTCCACCAAAATTGCTGACGCAAATTCCTATACATCTTTGTACTACCTGGATGAATACTATAATTACTCCTATGTGCCTCCGACGGAATTTCCCTCTTCACTTCTTCATTGTCAAGAACACAAAGTCATCCTTGGCATCTTACCACTCCATCTTCAGAGATTTGAAATTATGGTCAAAGACACTACATTTTTCACTTTCATAATTTCCGGGTCAAACTCTTGCAGGATCTTAACTTTCTGTATAATTTCGGGTTCAATTCTTAATGCAGTAAGCATATCGGTAAGGCGATCCACTTTCAGTTCAAACTCTGAGTCTGCTACAGACTTTAATAGGTTCCATTCTACCATTCTTAAACCGGCCATCTCCATAGCTGACTTACGACTAAGGGCATCCGCTACCTTATTCGCCTTCCCTGGATGGTACCGTATCTCACAATCACAATCCTTCAACAATTCCATCCACCTCCTTTGTCTCATGTTCAACTCCTTTTGTGAAAACAAATATTTTAGGCTCTTATGATCTGTATAGATCTCAAACTTTTCTCCAAACAAATAGTGCCTCCATATCTTCAAAGCAAACACTATAGCTGCCAATTCTAAATCATGCATTGGGTAGTTCAGTTCATGAGGTTTCAATTGTCTAGATGGATAGGCTATGACCTTGCCGTGTTGCATCAAAACACATCCCAATCCTTTGTGAGATGCATCACTATACACTGTAAAACCATCAGATCCAGATGGTATAGTCAGGATTGGAGCCGAGGTCAATTTTCTTTTAAGCTCCCGAAAGCTCCTTTCACATTCTCCACTCCATTCAAACTTCACATTCTTTCGAGTCAATTTTGTTAAGGGGCCTGCCAGTCGTGAAAACCCTTCAATAAACCTTTTATAATAACCAGCCAGTCCTAAGAAACTCCGTATTTCAATGGGTGTTGTCGATCTCAGCCAATTTATTACCATCTCAACTTTCGCCGGGTCCACTGCAATTCCTCCTCCTGACACCAAGTGCCCCAAAAATATTATCCAGTCCAGCCAAAATTCACACTTGCTTAATTTGGCATACAGCTTATGATCTCTCAGAGTTTGCAAAACTATCCTCAAGTGTTGCTCATGCTCTTCAGGCCCTCTAGAATATATCAGGATATCATCAATAAAAACAACCACAAACTGATCTAAATAAGACTTAAATACCCTATTCATTAGATCCATAAATGCAGCTGGTGCATTCGTCAATCCCAAAGGCATGACAAGGAACTCGTAGTGTCCATAACGAGTCCTAAACACAGTCTTAGGAATGTCTTCTTTCTTAATCTTTAGCTGATGGTATCCCGATCTCAAGTCAATCTTAGAAAAGACCGAACTTCCCTGTAGTTGGTCAAATAGATCATCAATTCTAGGCAAGGGATATTTATTTTTAATGGTCACTTGATTCAGTTGCCTATAATCAATACATAAGCGCATCGACCCATCCTTCTTTTTCACAAACAAGACTGGTGCACTCCAAATCGAAGCACTTGGCCTAATGAATCCTTTATCAAGCAACTATTGCAGTTGCACTTTCAACTCTTTTAGTTCCATTAAGGCCATCCTATACGGGGCTTTCGATATTGGTCCTGTTCCAGGCATTAGTTCAATTTCAAACTCAATTTCTCGTTCCGGCGGTAATCCAAGCAACTCCTTAGGAAATACATCTTGAAATTCATTGACTACTCAAATTTCATCAAGCTTAGGCTCTTCCTTAGTATAATCTTTAACCATTGCTAGGTACCCTTGACATCCTTCGTCAAGTAATGCACGGGCCTCTATCGCTGAAATAAGTGCTATAAATAGGTAGGTCTGACCTCCCGAAAATTCACAACTAGACTGATTAGGTAAAACAAATTGGATCACTTTTCTATAACAATCCATTTTGGCCCGATACTTATGAAGCCAATCCATTCCTATGATAACATCAAAATCATACATAGCCATTACGACTAAGTCTATTTCCATATCCCTTCCTCCTATTATTATCTTACACTTTCCATACACCAGTGTAGATAACACAAAGGGGCGTCCCAAGGGACATAGTTTCTATTTTACTCAACAGTCTATATCTTTTAGACACAAATGAATGCGTAGCACCCATATCAAACAATGCATATGCCTTCTTGCCATTTATGAAAATTGTACCTGAGATAACGTTTTTGAAAGCTTTTGTTTCCTCTTGGGTGATCGCATACACTTTTCCTTGTGCTGGTGGTCTCTGTGGATTCCGTTGTGGATATAGTCCAGTAGTACGTTGTGGTACTCGTCACATTGGGTTGATACTTTTCTGCGACCTCTCTTGTGGACAATCCTTCTTAAGGTGTCCTACCTGTCCACAACCATAGCATTTCAGCCATCCATTACAAGGTCCTGGGCCATGTCGCCCATCACACCTTCGACATTCTTCATTCCGATAAGATGCTTTTCCCAGATTCAGGCCATCCATGGCTTTTCCAAAATTCCCAAAATTGCTCTTCTTCTTAGACTCCCAGGTCTGACCTTGACCTGTATAGGGTCTCTTACCCCGTCTGATATCACAAAAAGTTGACTGCCTCTTATACTCCGATTGCTCTCTTACCAACTCCTGCTCCACCAACTGTGCCCTTTCATAAATCTCATTATAATATCTTATATTCAAAGGCACCAGTTGTTTCCTGATATCAGTTCTCAATCCCTTCAGGAATCTCTTATCTTTTTCTTCTTGATCTTCAATTAGTTTGGGAGCATATCTAGATAGTTCATAAAACTTCGCCTCATACAGATCCATTGTCAGCTCCTTTTGTTCTAACTGAACAAATTCTGTAATTTTCTTATCCCTAGCACAATCAGAGAAATGCTTTCTATTGAAAGCTCTGACAAACTCATCCCAATTTACATCAGTACCCGGTGGAAAGATCGTGTCTCTCGAAGCTCTCCACCAAAACTTTGCATTTCCCTCCAACTGGTACTCTGCCAAAGTTATCTTCTCAGTATCATTACAGTTCAACACCCGGAAAATTTGTTCCATCCCATCAATCCAATGCTCTACCTCCTCAGGACTTCCCATTCCACTGAACTTAGGTGGTTTTAACTTCAAGAATTGCTCCACCAGTCCTTAAGTACAGCGTTCTGCTCCGGGTTGTTGCTGAGCTTGTCTTTCCATCAGATTTCCTATATTGGCCAATGCCTGTAGGATATCTTCCATTCGGGGTTCAGCCCTTGCTGTAGAGACTTCAGCCCTCGATGGATGATGACCTCCAGTTCGTACCATGATTTTCCTGCAGTTTCCAAGCATTTGCCTTAGGAATAATCCGTGACTCAATGTCTCCATTTAAAACAACTGCAACTATGAAAATAAGTAACATAACCATGTTACTGGCACCTAAAAGCAACTCATAAAACGGACTAGGGGTCTACGAGTGAATACCCATCACCCGTTGTTCAAAGTTAGTCAACCATTCTTAGTCAGCATCATAAGGTGTGCATTGTCATTATCTTCCTCAATTTCCAAATAAGGTTCCTTATCACTCCACATATAAGCCTTTAGCTCTGATACCAACCGCTATGTCACCCCCTCGGCATGGCCCCCGATCTGTTAGGGTCGCCACAGGTACCTATCACTTATCCTACTACATACTAGTTTAATACCTTTTTAATTAAAGTGGAACCATAGTTCATGGGGGTTGATCAATTGAAATGTTTTTTTTTTTTTTGAAAAGGTCCCAGCGCAACTCATAAACGGAAGCATAATCGAGTTTCACCATCCTTTACTCCAATAACAATAATGCAATGCACACCAACTACGCACAAAATGAAAAGATAAAGCCAAGTCACTTTTATTTACAATTTCAAGATGGACATCTCGGGTCGGTACAACAAAAGGCCAAGATTTTTAACTGTACTTGGCTATAACTCAAAAGAGAACTCGACCCTACATCAGACATGTACACCCTCTATCAAGCAAGTGTCGGCTATCCCAAAAAGTGTCAGCTCCCACCAGTCATACGTGCCATCACACCCAACCCGGTGCATCGGGCGGCGGCGGCGGCAGCATCCCTAGCATCACCCCATCGCGTCAAACGTGAACAGACAGAAACTCTTGGACAACATGGCCCCCAGTCAGTCCCACATCATACATAACCAACACACGGACTCAAACAAACACCAAACCAGGAACACTGACACAGATGTGCTCCGCTCACTCAACCTCAACATCAGACGGTAAGGCGTAGAAGGTACCACGCGTGACTGGTGGCAAAGGCATCTTTTAATCAGAAATGTTAATCCCCAAAGGGGTGAGTACAACCACTCAGTAGTAAAGATCCATCAAACTACTTAGTGCAACAAGCAGAACAATCAGGATGTCATGAGTAAAGTACATATCATGCTATCGAGCATACATTACCATGCAGTCATGCATACATCACTGTGTAGTCATGCATATGTCACCATGCCATATGCACATACCCATGCACATGATTCCATTTTCAATTTTCAAGAGGATCTCATTTCATCTTTCTTCCCAGGGATCAATGTTTGCATCCCTCTTTTATCACTCGCACCCAACCTAGCATCGCGAGGAGCCTCCGGCACACACCTTTGGGCATCTTGAAACTCCCGAGGACATCCGGCACACACCTCCGGGCATCTCGACACTCCCGAGGGCATTGTCGACTGAAGGGTCCGACGGTATCATCATTTTCACAATTTATATTCACATGTGTGCTTCACTTTCAACAAGGTATTTGATGCAATAATGTCAAAGGTTTAAACCAAATTTTTGATGTTATATGACATGCCAAATTTTAGCACATGTGCAGCAAAAGCAACCACTCAAGAAACTACATCACATAGAGAAATTCATTCATTTTTTTTGAAAATGCATCAATTTTTGGATAAAACAGAATGCACTCGTTTAGTTAAAACTCTAGGAAAATTAGTAAACGGTCTTAATAAATTCTGAAAATTTGACACGTTATAGACGAGACCTAGAGGCAAATATCTCATGCAGAAAACCATACCAAAAAAGCTTCATACAATTCGGTACGGTCCATGCATCACAGCTTTCAAAATTTCAGCATTACAGTTTGCACAGTTTCGAAAATAATTTCGATTGAATACCGAAATGAACAAAAAAAATTATGAAATATTTATATGTTATAGAAAACACCTAGAGGTAAATATCTCATGAAGAAATAGAAATCCAATTCGTTCTAGATTAATAGCTATAGACGATTTAATTCCTCCTATTCTCGGTACTGTTTTTCCAGATTAACTCCTTTCAAAGAAAACTCGTTTCACTGACCTACACATGTCCGTTTCTTCTCAATTTTCAGTATGTTATTCCTCCGAATGTTATCTACAACTTTCATTAAGGACACAAGATCAAATTTGAACTGGATGATTTTGTAAAATTTCACAGAATCATACTAGGTCAAAGTAATGTTTCCCGGATTCAGTTTCTTCAAAGAAAAATGGTTTCATCGAACTATACTTGTTAATTTGCTCTAAATTTTTAATATGTTATACTTCAAGAAGTCCTCCACAACTTTCATTAAGAAGTTGAAGTGAGATTCCAACTAAAAAGTTACTTTACAGTTCACGCAATCACTAAAGGTCAGCACTTCCAGATCTAGTTTCTCCAAAGGAAAATCATTTCACCAACCAATACTTGTCCGTTTCATCTCAAATTTTAGTATGTTACTCCTCAAGATGTCCTCTACAACTTTCATCAAGATATTGAAGTGAGATTCCAACTAGAAAGTTACATGTAGCTCACGAAATCATCAAAGGTCGGACTGCCTTTTTAGAAAACAGGATGCTAGGCTAGCATACTTCTCCCCAATGCTTCGAAATTTCTTCACTTCTACCACAACCGAAGTTTACCATCACTCACAACACATATCACAGCAAGCAAAGGATAGATTAATGGACTGTACTTGCCTCTAGTCCAAGCAAATCGCAGCAAGCAAATGGTGGGGCAAGGTGGGCTCGACGGCAACCGGTCTTCTTCCTTCCTTCCTCTCTCACACGCCCCCCCCACCTTTCTCTCTTTCTCTCTTCCTCTCTTTCTCTCCTTCTTCCTTTCTCTCGTGCGACACCCCTCTCTCTCTCTCAGCTACTCCTCGTTTAATCCGCCCCCTCTCTCCTCTCTAATTTTCTTTTCCCTCATCATTAGCTTTGCATGGCATTAGCCACTTGGCTAATCTCCCTAGCCACTTGGCATTTTTCCCATGAAATTTGATGGGTTTCACCATCCGCTCCCTCCTCCTTCGGTTGACGGTCTCATGGGCTCCTTTGGGCTTCAAGGGCCTGGCTTGATTGGCCGAAGGGTGGATGATCGTGGGCTGGGTTTTTGGGCCGGCTTGGCCTAAGAATTTCAGCCCACTTCTCCTTTTAATAATCTAACCTAAATTTCCCACTTATAAAAATACTTAATTGCAATTAGTTGGCCATAAAATTTTGTAACACAAATTAATAAAATCCAACTTATAAAACGCACGGCCAAGAATAGAATTTTTCCCCATCAAATAATTGTCCATTAGAATGCTTGGCCTTAATTTATTGTGATTCATTGGTCTAAAGGTGATACATCATCCTATGGCACTTCCATCCCCTTTCCATAGGTTGTAAAGCATCTAGAGGTCGCAATGAAGTTTTTGGGATGCCACAATTCTCCCCTCCTTAGAGAATTTCATCCTCGAAATATATATTTGAAAAATGAAATTTCAAATATCTCAAAAAGGTTTTCTATAGGATCTGAGAAATTGGAAAAGATTCTTTTAATACAAAGACCTTACTTTAACAAATCAGGCTTGGGAATGACTTATGAAACCTTTCCTCTAATTGATTTTCCAAAAGTAAAGGAAAGTATCAAATAAAGACCTACAAAAGCCTTTTATAGAAATCATTTTGAAAAAGTCTTTGTAAAACCTATTTGCTGAAGTGCTCTTAGATGTTCTAAGTGTAACAGCTCAGAACACTTTGAAAAAGAATGTCCTATGGTTTGGAGACCTATTAAGAAGGATTGGACAAAGACCGTATATTGCACTATCTCTACTGGACCCAAGAAAATGTGAGTACCAAAGAAAGCTTGAGTTTCTTTTTTAATCGCAGGTCACTATCAAGAAAAAGGTCAAATGGTACTTGGACAGTAGCTGCTCAAGACATATGACAGGAGATTCAAGTTGTTTTATAAAGCTTGTTCAAACAAATGGAGGAAAAGTCTCTTTTGGTGGAAATAACGAAGGAAGAATTGTTGGATGCGGAACAGTAAAGATTGGAAGTCTCACAATCAACAATGTCTCCTTGGTGAAAGGACTAAATTACAATCTACTCAGCATACGCCAATTGTGCGACACTGGATTTAAAATCAATTTTTAGGAAAGAATATGTTCGGGAACTAGTAAAGATCTTTATCAATATTTTACTAGACGAAGACATGGGAACATCTATCTTTTGGATATCAAACCAGAAAGATCTCAATGCCTAATATCAATTCAAGACGAAGCGAATCTTTGGCATCGAAAGCATAGTCATATCAATATGAAGCAAATTGCCAATATCTCTTCCAATAAGCTTGTTCGTGGACTATCCAACCTGAAATATAAAAAATCTGACTTATGCACACCTTGTGTGTTTGGAAAACAGGTTAGAAGTTCTTTTAGACCAATAAATCAAGTTTCTACTAATCGTGTTTTGTAGCTTCTGCATATGGATCTCTTTGGACCAACCAGAACTCAAAGCATTGGTGAAAAGAGATATTGCCTAGTAATAGTGGATGATTATTCACGATTTACTTGGGTTTACTTTCTGGCAAGTCAATCTGAAACCTTCTCTCACTTTTCAAAGTTTGCAAAGAAAGTACAAAATGAGAAAGGGTATGCTAGTTCAAGCATACGAATAAACCATGGAGGTGAGTTTGAAAATCAAGACTTTGCCAAATTCTGTGATGAATCTAGTTTTTAGCATGTGTTCTCCTCTCCATACACTCCTGAACATAATAGAGTTGTGGAAATGAAGAATAGATCTTTGCAGGAAATGGCAAAAACTCTATTAATTTAAAGTAGTATTTCTTCTCGTTTTTGGGCTGAAGCAGTTTCTATAGCATGCTATATAAGTAACAGAGTATTCTTAAGGCTTATTTTGGAGAAAACTCCGTATGAGTTATTCAAAGGAAAGAAGCCAATTGTTTCTTATTTTCATGTGTTTGGTTGCAAATGTTTTGTCTTGAAAAATGCAAATGATCGAATTGGTAAATTTGAAGAAAAATCAGAAGAATGAATCTTCCTTGGATATTCAACCTCCAATAAAGCTTACAGAGTATACAACAAGAAGACTCAGTCTGTGGAAGAGTCGATGAATGTCAAATTTCAAGACTCTTTACAAAATCAATCCGATTCAGACTCAACCTGAAGAATCTGAACTTGCTCCAGACTCTATAAAGTTTGCCTCCCTTGAAGCAGCTCAGACTTCAGAAGGACAACAACAAACGAATGTTGAAGAATCAACTAAAGCAAAAGATCTGCAATCTGTCAGGCCAACCAGCAACTAGAAGCACAAGTCTAGTCATCCCAAAGAACTCATCATTGATGACATTGATGAAGGGATTCGTACCAGATTCAAAAGGCATGAAGAGTCTAGCGCTGTGGCTCTTATTTCTGAAATAGATCCCAAAAGCATAAAAGAAGCTTTAACTAACGAAAGCTGATTGAAGCTATGCAAGAAAAGCTCAGCAGTTCAGTGTTAACGATGTTTGGGAATTAACTCCTAAACCAAAAGGTAAATTTGTTGTTGGAGCTAAATGGGTTTTTAGGAACAAGATAGACAAAAAAGGAAAAGTGGTAAGAAAAAAGCAAGACTTGTGGCCAAATGATATATGCAAGAAGAATGAATAGACTATGATGAGACCTATGCCCCAGTAGCAAGGTTAGAAGCAATTAGATTATTATTTGCTTTTGCTTGTTATAAGAATTTCAGGTTATTCCAAATGGACGTCAAAAGTGCATTCCTGAATGGATTTCTCCAAGAATGAGTCTATGTGGAACAACCTCCCGGTTTTGAAGATCCAAGGAAACCAGTCTCAGTATTCAGACTGAAAAATGCTCTATATGGATTAAAGCAAGCACCTCGAGCTTGGTACGACATGTTAAGTAAGTTTTTAATTCAAAGTGGTTTTGTCAAAGGAAAGGTGGACACTACTTTGTTTATTAAAATAGAAAGTAAAAACTTTCTACTTGTTCAAATCTATGTTGATGATATTATATTTGAATCACCTAATGAAAACCTGTGTAAGAAGTTTTCTAAATCTATGCAGGATGAATTTGAAATGAGTATAATGGGTGAACTATCCTTCTTTCTCGGACTAGAAGTGAAACAATTGAAAGAAATAATTTTCATTCACCAAGAAAAATATGCAAAAGAACTTATTAAAATGTTCGGATTGGAGAATTGCAAAAAGACTGAGATACCAATGTCAAGTTCTTCGAAGCTAGACAGAGATGAAGGAGGAAAGAAAGTTGACTAGCAGCTCTACATGAGTATCATTGGTTCACTTCTTTATTGGGAGAAGTACACCATCAGTGCCATAACTTGTGTACGATGCTCACTTTGGTGCCAAAAGTTTCCGTCGGATCACTTAAATGCCAAATCGGAGGAAAAACGATCACTTTGGTGCCACCGGCGAAAGATTCCAGCCAAAATGATTATGTGGCTTTTAAAAAAAATAAAATCAACAAGGCCTTCAAACGACGTCGTTTTCGGTCCTCCTTAAGAAAACGACGTCGTTTTGCCATCCTACATGGATGGCCTCACAAAAACGACACCGTTTAACTCATTTGGGGATTTTTCTAACCTAGCTTGCTCGGCCGTCATCGCTCCGCCTCCGCCGTCGCTAGGCCGCCGTCGCTCGCTTAGCCACCATTACTCGGCACTGTTCGGACGCCCTCGACAGCACATCAGGGAGCACCAACCCTAGTTGCCGGTGCCTATGTACTGGAAGACACAAGCCAGGCACTCGTTAGGGAGATCGGAGATGGAGAGGGAGACATCAATGGCGGCACACTCGTCAGCAGCCTCCTCGAGCACCGGATAGATCATAGCCTTCGACTTGGCCGCCGAGTGGCCATCTTTGGGGTTGGGGTCGAGGTCGGGGTCGGGGTCAGAGCTGCGGCCATCAAGTGGCCATCGTCGGGGTCGGGGTCGAAGCTGCGGCCGTCAAGTGGCCATTGTCGGGGTCGAGGTCAGGGTCGGAGCCGCGACCTTCGAGCACGGGGGCCGTCGAGATTTAGGGTTTGAATTGGGGGAGACACAAAACGGCGTCGTTTTAGTGTTAGGACGCTAAAACAACGTCGTTTGAAGGCTTAAGCAATCCAAGGAAACTCCGGCAAGCCACATCAGCATAAGAAATTAATAAAAAAAAGGCTACGTCGGATTTCCAGCCAATCAGATCGACATTGGCACCAAAGTGAGCGTTTTTCAAATTTTTTGGCACTTAAGTGATCCGACGAAAGCTTTTGGCACCAAAGTGAGCGCCGTATACAACTTATGGCACCAATAGTATACTTCTCCCCTTCTTTATCTTACTACTTCTAGACCTGACATTTTGCTTAGTATTTGCATTTGTGCCAGATTTCAATCAGATCCTAAAGAATCTCATCTAAGTGCTATAAAACACATCATCAAATACGTGGCAACTACCTCAAAGTTAAGTCTATGGTATCCTAAAGAAGGAGACTTTACTCTCCTTGGATATTTAGACGTAGATCTAGCAGGTTGCAGAGTTGATAGAAAGAGTACTTCTGGCACTTGTCAATTCCTTGGTAACAGGACAGTATCATGATTTTCAAGGAAGCAAAGTACTGTGGCTCTTTCTATAACAGAAGCAGAGTATGTGGCCCTTGAAAGTTGTTGTTCTCAAATCTTATGGATAAAACAACAACTAAGAGACTTTAGAATCGAAGACTCTTGCATCAAGATCAAATGTGACAACACCAGCGCAATTAATCTCACAAAGTATCCAATTCTTCATTCAAGAGCAAAGCACATAGAGATTCGACATCACTTTATTAGAGATCATGTTCAAAATGGAGAAGTTATAATCCAATTCATTGACTCAAAGAATCAACTAGCGGACATATTTACAAAGCTATTGGAGAAAAGCCTATTTGAGTCTATTTGCACTACACTTAACATCTTATCTCTTAAAGTCTGAAGAAGCTCAGACTCAGGGATAAGGTCTGAAGTTGTTCAAACTCAAAGACCAAGAGTTAAGACTGTAAGTTATTTAGATATTGGTAATTTAATTTTTGGAAAGGTATGGTTACTCATTAATCGCTGATTAATTGAAATTATTTTTCCAAGTTTCCTTTACGGCATTTATTTTCAAAAAGGCAGTTATCTATTTTCAAAAAGACAGTTATTCTTTTTCGAAAAGGCATTTTTACTTTTTCCTTTTATGTTGCTTCGTTTACCTCACTTCACTTGCTTTATATACTGTTGAAATCCGTCTTCTTCGTTTTCACTCTCAAACCCTAAAAGCTCTAAACTCCCACTTGCTCTCAATTTCCCTATTGTTTAATCCAAAAACTTTTCACCTTTCGAGCAAGATTGTGAATTTCTACCTTGAAAAAGACAATGTCTTCGAGAAAGTCTTCAAGAATTGCAAGCAAGGGACCACGGCACATGCCCGAGGGTCCTACCCATTTCGACTTGACCGAAGAAGAAGTTTCTACCCCTCAATAATGACAAAGACAACAACAACCGACTTAGCAGTGTCAAACTCCACCATTGACTCATCCAGAAGAAGTAGTGTTGGAAGAAGTGGATCCTGTAAGAACATTAACTCCTCAAGTTTCTTTCAAACTTTACTCTAATTTGAAAAGGGGAGGAACTCCGATGTCCTTAATTGATAAATACCTGAGAGAGAGAGGTTATAAAAACGAGACTCTATTTCTGCGTGACATGGAAAAAATGGGTATTGCCGAGAGAGGATCGGCTAAAAAAGCATTCACTCACTTTCCTAGTGACCCACGCTTTGGGACTGCTAATCAACCACAAGGACAGGACAACGATGAACGGATGTTTACTCATTTTCAGCCTAGATCGGGAGTGGCTGTAAATGTTGAGTGTGATGGTTCAAGTCTTTTTAGATCGAAAAGCCACGAAAAGGTTTACTTGAATTTGATGAAGAGAGGGGTCATGAACCCTAGGAGTGTCGATTTTGATTTCCTTGATTTGGTGAAAGCAAGTTTGCGAGAGGAGTTCACTCTACTGCAATTGGAGCGATTTTGTTCTAAATCTACTACTGCTTATCCTGAACTCACAGCATACTTTTACTCGAACTTATCTTTCTTGGATGCGAACAGTTTCTCTTTCACTGTGAGGGAGAAGGAGTTTTTGGTGAATATGGACACTCTGGCAGACATAATTGGGGTGGAAAGATTGAGTTTCCAACCAATTAGTGTATCTACTGCTCATGCTACTCTGTCTTTGGTGAAAGATTGAGATGTTGAAGGCAAGATTTCCTATTCAAGGATGAATGCCTCTAACATCTTGTTACACAAGATTGTCATCAACTGCATCTGTCTAAAGTCGACATCCAAGACTGATGTCTCTCGGTCTGAAGCGAAATTGATGTATGCCATCAATTTTGTTTACAAATTCTCTCTGCCCCACACCATTTTTTTTTCACATGTACCGATCAGTGGTGAAGGATAAGGGACAACTTCCTTATTCGGCTCTTATCTCGCGTCTTTTTCAACATTTTAAAATTCACATCCCTGCTCCATTATGTTTGACAACTATTTCTCCAATGGTGATTGGATTCAAAATGGTCACAAAGATGCGCTTGAAAGAGCTGAACAAGGTGTTGGAGCGTATGAAGGAGAAGTCTCCCGTGAAAGCAAAACAAGACTCTGCTGTAGCAAAGAGGAAAGGCAAGGAGCCCATGGCTGCTCTAGTGAAGAGGAAAAGAATTCTCATCTTGCAGGATGAAGAGGATGAGGATGAAATGACTCTTTCAGCCTTGCGAAATTTGAAGAGTTTTGTCAGTTTTGCAGATACTCGAGAAGAGCCAGAAGAAAGAGAAAAAACGAGAGGAGAGACAGAGAAAGAAGATGATGAATAGAGGAGGAAAGAGGAAGAGAGAAGAGAAGGCAGAGAAGAAGAAGAAGAAGAAGAAGAAGAAGAAGAAGAAGAAGAAGAAGAAGAAGAAGAAGAAGAAGAAGAAGAAGAAGAAGAAGAAGGAAGAGAAGAGGAAGAAGAGGAAAAATAGGAGAGAAAAGGAGATGAAGAAGGAGAAAAGGAAGAGGAAAGAGGACAAGAAGGAGAAGAAGAAAGAAACAAGGGTCAAGACGACTCTTTTGAGCCAACTTTGCCTGTCTCCTTGTCCAGTGACTCTAAGATGGGAGGAACTAAAACTGGTGACGTACATCACTCGAAGGCTGAAGCTAATCAAGAAGAAATCTTACCTACTCCACCTAAAGGCAACCAAACAGGGGGAGCTGTTGGACAGAAAT
The DNA here is from genome assembly GCA_007663325.1 of Eucalyptus pauciflora. Lineage (NCBI taxonomy): Eukaryota > Viridiplantae > Streptophyta > Magnoliopsida > Myrtales > Myrtaceae > Eucalyptus > Eucalyptus pauciflora. The sequence continues at coordinate 461,197 of VMYD01000317.1, read as the reverse complement.
GTACTTCTTCGCCTATCTTTACTAGTGGTGTGAGTCGTTCTGTAGCGGATCCTGAGAAAGTGTATGCCTCTCATTATTCGAAAGCCTCCACTCATAGTCATAGTGGACAATCTATTGAAGTTCCATCCATTCTCAAAACCCCTAGATTTGAGGAAGCAGCAATATGCTATGGGGTATGAGATGCAAGATCTCAAGAACGCTTTCATGGCTACTTCAGTATCTTTGCACGATCAATTACGAGCCCTAAAGGATCAAGTGAAGTCTTCTGTGCAGGGTGAAGATTTTCAGTCACTGAAGGCGAGTTGTGCAAGGCCTGAGAAGACAGTCAACTCAATGGGAGAATTCAAGCTTGTTCGCCTTCCAAAACAGCCATGATTCTGACTCCATTTTTACACATCTCTTTTATTTGTTCTCCACTTTTTGTTGTTGACAAAAAGGGGGAGAAGTTGATGCAAATTTCTTTTGATTGGTTTTGACCTTGGACTTATCTTTGTTTGGTTGTGACTTGGACTGGTTTGGACTATTTTGATCTTGATCTTTTTAATGCTTGCAGTATCTTAAGCTTTGTTGATGATTATGGTAAAGATAGTTGTTTTTACAGGACTAACTCATTTTCTGTGAGTGCAGAATTGCTACTATCTTTATCCTAATCCACTTATCTTTTATGAGATATCTTGGTTTGCTTAAGTGTTGTCTTACAGGTCAAAAGTATCCAAATCTGCAGGAAAGTTTTGTCACCATAAAAAATGGGGAGATTGTTGGAGAAAACTTCTCTATTTGTTTTGAAGTTGACAAAACATTTCCATCAGTCTAGTCTGAAGACTTGCAAACTCTATCGTCAAAGTTTGAAGACCTCCAGACTCAAGATTTAAAGTCTGCCATAACTGATAGTTTCCAGACCGACAAAGAAAAGTTTTATCCGTTGAAGAAGATTTATCTAGATGCGAGTATATCTTTAAGAATTTGATTCGTACGGTTGAAGAAGATCTCATGGCTGGAGATGGCATCTCGTGATCTATTATTCGTATTGAAATTAATTTGGATAATTAGATCTTTTGATTGGCAAAGTATACTTGGAAGGTTCTACTTATGGAAACCTAGATCCTGATTGTATGGGCAAGCAGGATTGGTGGGCTTTCATCACATTCCTTAAATAACTCGAGATCTCCCTAATTGATTCTATCCAACGGGTTGATTGGAAGAACTCATTTGGAAAGTGCCAACGGTTATGAAGGCATGAATGAGTATATAAGGAAGACGCTCATGTTATTTGAGAGTGTGCGCGAAAGAAAATTTTCAAAGTCTGAAGTTCCTAGTTCTTTGCTATTTCATTTGTTGAGTTCAAATTGTACTCAAAATAGAGTTTGAATACTTGTGAGACCTTGAGGAAGTGTAGTAAAAGTTTTACACTGTGCAATCAAGGGCGTGAAGCTGTGATATCTCTTTTCGTTCTTAGTGAAATCCAGCCAGTGGGCTATCAGTGTGGGAGAGTGGACGTAGGCTTGGTCTAAGCCGAACCACTATAAACCTTGTGTTTTGATTCTCTATCCCTAATCTCTTTACTTCAGTTCATAGCTCTATATATCCGTTTATAGTCTTTTACATTTTCAGTCTATCATTATTAAAAGACAAATTAATTTGTTAAGTTTTGCGTAAACATCTTTGATCACCTATTCACCCCCCTCTAAGTGCTCTTACTAGCCCTATCAATATCTACCTTTCCTTTAACAAAACCATTTTGGGTTAGGAATTTACTTAACCTTCCATACCAGGCTCGAGGTACTTGCTTCAATCCGTACAAGGCCTTTTTAAGTATGTAGACTGAGTCTGGCTTTTTTGGATCTTCAAATCTTAGTGGTTGTTCCACATAGACTTCTTCTTGGATGAATCTATTGAGGAAAACACTCTTTACATCTATCTGGAATAACCTGAAATCTTTATAGCAAGCAAAAACAAGTAATAATCTAATTGTCACGCCCCGATCCTTGGGCACGCACCCATCCCTCACCTTCGTCGATTAAATAGCAACGTCCCAGGACGCATCACCGATCCTTTCTTTTTAATACGCATGCAGAATCATATAAAATCCCTAGACAATAAAGCAATGGGATAGGAAAGTAGGATTAAATTCCAAACTTTCAAAAACAACCACACTTATATACATTGCAAACCAATGCACATATATATGAGGCGGACTACTAAATCAGATTCAACTTAAACAAAAGAAGAAGAAGGTACAACATAAACAGTATCAATAGTTTTCCATAGCTGTTTGAGTGGTTTCTCTATTGATACTGATCAAAGGATGGTTCTTACCTTTTGTAGTCCTGTGCAGCGAAAATAACTCGTTTCTTTTCCAGGTGAAGAACAACCCTACTGCATTTCCAGATTCTTTCTCCTTTTCTTTGGTAGGAGGAATAAATCCTTTATCAGAATGACTGTTCTGTAACTATAAGTAAGGAGAAAATATGGGCCTCCATCTTTCAAGATTCTTGCTCTTAATGCATTTTATGATCACTTGTGTTTTGTAGATGGGAGAAATATCAAAGTGAGGAGGAAGCTGCTCTTGGTTGGGGAAAGCGTGTCAGAAAAGCTGTTTCTTACAAAGAAGCATAGGCAGCACATCCAAGTGAAATGGCCAACGAGGTATTTTATCTGAATTGCCTTCTCTTATGCTGTTAGGGTTGGAAACTTTAGAATAAGAGTGCACCTGATGGTGTTAAATATTGACCAAGGGATTATGATGGTGATCTAATGGTTATTTCTTTAATATGCTGAAGAAACTCTCTGTTGTGCTGAAGAGCAACTTCATGGATCCACTTTTAACCATGCTCCTTTGATGGAAAGGGCAACTAAATAAATCCCTTTGTCGTTGTTCTTTATTTATTTTGGTCCTGGGAGTTGAAATTTGGAATATGAAGTTGCAAATGTCTTTCCTTTTTTAATTTGTTATTATTCCACTAATGAAGGAAAGTTCAATCACAAACACTTGTAAGGAGGACTCACGCATTGAACATACTGCTTATTTTCCTCCTTAACTTTTGTGCATGCACGAGTTTGCTTTCAAATTCCTGTCGAAAGATATATTTTTTCTCTTCATCTTGTCCTACCATTGCTTTTAGCTTGAATTGCTGACATCCTTGAAGGTAGGATGATGGTTTGTATTTTGATTTTTTCACTGAGTATATTAAGCTATTTGATCCATTAGAAAAATTATGGGCAATAAAATCAAATTTGTTCCTGATCTCAATGGTGCTAAGGTTTTCATGCATTGACTTGCACTTATATAGGGTCATAATTTCATTATTTGTTGGTTTACCTTTGAAACATAAAGCAAAGTGGTGATGAAGAGGAACGGGTGCTAGAGCAAGAGCCGGAACGGGAGTATACACCCGCTGGACTCACTCTAAAGCAATACCTTAAAGCAGAGAGGCCTTCCACAAGTCTGCAGAGCAAATATCTGCTGAGAAATTGCTGCAATATTGTCCCAGTCAGCTAGCCGGGTCCCAGATGATGGTGGTGCAAGTAATGCACTTGCACTAAGGAAGGCTAGCCAATCTTCCATACTAAGCCTATCTTTCTTACCAACTTGCACCCCATCTGACGTTTCAGAGTGAAATTCATGGCAATAACATCATATTTATGGACAACCGAAGTATCTCTCTCCTCAGACCAGAGGTTATTGCAATAACACTTTATGCTCATGCATAATTTGGTTGGATCATTTCTCTTATGCAGCCAAAAATTGGTTTTCCTTCGGTTAAGTTGTATAGATTGCGTATAGCACATTGACAGTTATGTGATACGTTAATTTGATTTCTTGGCTAGTTCTTTATTTGTTAGCTTTTGAAACATTACAAATCAAGCATGTCATTGGTGATAAGGCTATTAAGAGCACCTAGAGGGGGGTGAATAGGTGATTAAAAAAGTTTTTGCAAAACTTAACAAACTAATTTGACTTCCGAGAATAATAGATTGAAGATGTAAAATACTATAAACAGTTATATAATGCTAGGGCTAAGTACACTATCAGTGCCATAAGTTGTGTACGGCGCTTACTTTGGTGCGAAAAGTTTCTGTTGGATCACTTAAGTGCCAAAAAGTTTGAAAAACGCTCACTTTGGTGCCAACTCCGATCCGGTTGGTCGGAAATCCAACGTGACACTTTTTTATTAAATTTTGAAGCTGATGTGGCTTGCCAGAGAGTACAGTTAGCATCCTAACACCAAAATGACGCCGTTTGGTGTCTCCCCCAATTCAAAACCCTAACACTAAAACGACACCGTTCGCCGTCCTCGACGGCCCCCGCGCTCAGCGGCCACGGCTCTGACCCCAACCTCGACCTTGACGATGGCCACTCGGCGGCTGCAGCTCTAACCCCGACCCCGACCTCGACCCCGACCGCGACGATGGCCACTCGGCGGCAGCGGCTCCAACCTCGACCTCGACCTCAACGATGGCCACTTAGTGGCTGCGGCTCCGACCCCGACCTTGACCCCAACGATGGCCACTCGGCGGCCGCAACTCCGACCCCAACCCCGACCCCGGTGCTCCCTCGTGTGCCATCGAGGGCGTCCGAAAAGCGCTGAGTAATGGCGGCTGAGTGAGTGACGACGGCTCAGCGACAGCAGAGGCCGAGCGACGAAACCCTAATTTCAATCCCCAAATAAAAAAAAAATCCCCAAATGAGTTAAACGGCGTTGTTTTTGTGAGGCCATCCATGTAGGAGGGCAGAACGACGTCGTTTTCTTAAGGATGACCAAAAATGACGTCGTTTAAGGCCTTGTCATTTTTTCTTTAAAGCCACGTAATCATTTTGGCCAAAATCTTTCGCCGGTGGCACCAAAGTGATCGTTTTTCCTCCGATTTGGCACTTAAGTGATCCGACGAAAACTTTTGGCACCAAAATAAGCGCCGTACACAACTTACGGCACTGATAGTGTACTTCTCCTATAATGCTACAAATTAAAGTAAAGAGATTAGGGAAAGAGAATTGAAACACAAGGTTTATAGTGGTTCGGCTTAGACCAAGCCTACGTCCACTTTCTTGCACTGACAGCCCACTGGCTGGATTCTACTAAGAACCAAAAGAGATTTTATAGTCTCACGTCCTTGATTTCATAGTGTAAAAACTTTACTACACTTCCTCAAGGTCTCACAAGTATTTAATCTCTCTTTTGAGTACAATTTGAGCTCGACAAATTAAACAGCAAAGAACTAAGAGCTTCAGACTTTGGAATTTTTCTTTCACGCACACACTCGAATAACTTGAGCATCTTCCTTATATACTCGTCAATGCCTTCATAACCATTGACACATTCCGAATGAGTTCTTCCAATCTACCCGTTGGACATAATTAATTAGGGAGATCTCGAGTTATTTAAGGAATGTGATGATAGCCCACCAATCATGCTCGCCCATACAATCAGAATCTAAGTTTCCATAAGTAGAACCTTCCAAGTATACTTTGCAAATCAACAGATCCGATTATCCGAATTGATATCAATTAGAATAATTGATCACAAGATGCTATCTCCAACCATGAGAACTTCTTCAATCGTATGAGCCAAATCCTTAAAGATATACTCTCATCTAGATAAGTCTTCTTCATCGGATAAATCTTTCCTTCGTCTATCTAGAGACTATCAATGAGGGTAGACTTAAGTCTTGAGTCTTGAGGTCTTCAGACTTTGACGATAGAGTCTAGAGCTCGTCATACTTTAATACTTGAGTCTACAAGTCTTCAGACTAGACTGATGGAAACGTTTTGTCAACTTCAAAACAAATAAGGAAGTTTTCTCCAACAATCTCCCCCTTTTTTATGGTGACAAACTTTTCCTGCAAAATTGAATACTATTGTCCTACAAAACAATACTTAAGCAAAATAAGATATCTTAAAAGAGATAAGTAGATTAAAATATGAATATAGTAGCGATTCTGCAACCATAGAAAACGTATTAGTCTTGCCAAACAACTACTCTTTCCATAATCATTATCATAGCTTAAGTTACTACAAGTCAAAGCATCAAATGAAACGGTCCAAATCACAACCAATCAAAAGATAAGTCCGACAATAAGTCCAACAATTCAAGCAAAAGTTAAATCAAATATGCATCCAAACTTCTCCCCCTTTTTTTGTCAACAGCAAAAAGTGGAGAACGAATAAAAAGAGTTGTTGAAAATAGAGTCAGAATCATGGCTGTTTTGGAAGGCGAACAAGCTCGAATTCTCCCATAGAATCCATAGTCTTCTCGAGCCTTGCAAAACTCTGCTTTAGTGACTGGAAATCAGCACCCTGCACTGTAGACTGCGCTTGATTCTTCAGGGCGTTCAACTGATCATGCAAAGACACTGAAGTAGCCATGAAAGCATTTTTGAGATCCTGCATCTCATATCCCATAGCATATTACTGCTTCCTTACATCGAATAGAATCTCTAACAACCTCGAAAAGTCTGTTGTTTCTTTTGTCGCAACACTAGATCCAGCTGAGTCATTTCCAGGGACTTTGAGAGCGGAAGGATCTTCAGCAGATTGTCCATCATGACTATCTTCTGGGTAATATGAAGCATATACATCTTCTGGATCTACAGCAGAGCGACTCACATCACTAGTAAATAAAGGTGGAGAAGTACCTTTTTGTTCAACAGCTCCCCCTATTTGTTTGCTTTTAAGAGGAGTATAAACAACTTCTTCAACCGCAGCTTCAACTTCAGAGTGATGTTTAGTTGTGTCAAGTGCTCCAGTAGTCCCAGTGTCAGCCATTTCATATTCACTGGACAAAGAGACAGCCAAAGTTGGCTCAAAAGAGTCTTCTTGACCCTGGTCTCTCTCTTCTTCTCATTCTTGTCCTCTTTCTTCTCTTCTTCCTGCTTCTTCTGTCTCTCCTCTTCTTCTCTCTCTCCTCTTCTTTCCTCTTCTTCCTCTTCTTCTCTTTCTTCCTCTGTCCTCCTCTGTTCTTCAGTTTCTTCCTCTATCTCTTCTCTCTCATTTTCTCCTTCTTGTGGCTCTTCTCGAGTCTCTTCAAACCTGACAAAACTTTTCAAATTTCGTAAGGCTGAAAGAGTCAGCGCATCCTCATCCTCTTCATCCTGCACGATGAGAACTCTCTTCTTCTTCACTAGAGCATCCATGGGCTCCTTGCCTTTTCTCTTGGCTGTAGTAGAGTCTTGTTTTGCTTTGACAGGAGACTTCTCCTTCATGCGCTCTAACACCTTGTTCAGCTCTTTCAAACGTATCTTTGTGACCATTTTAAATCCAATCACCATTGGGGAAATAGTTGACAAACATAATGGTGTAGAGATTGGAATTTTAAAATGTCTAAAAAGGTGCGTGATAATAGCAGAATAAGGGAGTTGTCCCTTATCTTTCACCAATGATCGGTACATGTGAAACAAGATGGTGTGAGGCAGAGAGAATTTAAAGCCAGCATTGATGGCATACATCAATTTCGCTTCAGATCGAGAGACATCAGTCTTAGATGTTGACTTAGGACTAATGCAGTTGATTATGATCTTGTGCAGCAAGATATTTGAGACATTCATCCTACAGTAGGAAATCTTGCCTTCAACATCCTAATCTTTCACCAACAACAAAGTAGCATGAGCAATAGACATGCTAATTGGTTGGAACCTCGCTCTTTCCACCCCAATTATGTCAGCCAACATGTCCATATTCACCAAGAACTCCTCATCTCTCACTGTGAAAAAAAGGCCGTTTGCATCCACGAAAGATAAGTTCGAGTAAAAGTAAGCTGTGAGTTCAGGATAAGCAGTAGTGGATTCAAAACAAAAGTGCTCCAATTGTAGTAGATCAAGCTTCTCTTGCAGATTGACTTTTACCGAATCAAGGAAATCAAAATTGACATTCCTAAGGTACATAACCCCTCTCTTCAGCAGATTCGAATAAACCTTCCTGTGGTTCTTCGATCTAAAAAGATTGGAACCATCAACAATATTTGCAGTCACTCCCGTTCTAGGCTGAAAATGGATAAACATTCTTTCATCGTCATCCAGTCCTTGAGGTTGATTTGCAGTGCCATAGAAAGGGTCACTCGGGAACTTTGCGAAAGTCCCTTCACCCGTCCCTCTCTCTACAACTCCTAACCTTTCCAACTTCCGCAAGAATAAGGTTTCGTTCTTGTATCCCCTATCTCTTAAGAACTCGTCAATCAAAGACATCGGTGTTCCTCCTTCCTTCAAATTAGAATAAAGTTTGAAAGCAACCTTGGAAGTTAGCGTTCTTACAGGTTCAGCTTCTTCGATAACTTCTTTTTCTAGTTGAGTTGGTGTAGAAGATGGGCGTTGCTGAGAAGGTTGTTGCTTACTTGGACGCAGTGGTGGAGAAGAATCTTCTTCCTCGGTCAAGTCGAAATGCGTAGGCTCCTCAAGCATATGTCGTGGTCCCCTGCTTGCAATCCTTGAAGACTTTCTTGAAGACATTGTCACATCAAGGTGAAAACTTTTGGACAAATCGAGAGTGAGAGTGAAAGCAAGTGGGAATTTTGTATTCTAGGGTTTCAGAGTAAAAACGAAGAAGACGAATCTCAGTTGTATATAAAGTAAGTGAAGTGAGGTAATCAAAACGACATAAAAGGAAAAATAAAAATACCTTTTCGAAAAAGAATAACCGCCTTTTTGAAAAAGAATAACTTTTATAAATTTAAAAACTCAGAAAAGATAACTTCTAAATATAACAATCAATTAGTGATTAAAAGTAATCATACCTTTTCAAATTAAAATAATGAAATAAAAATAACTTACAGTCGTAACTTCTCAGTTATTCTGAGCCTGAACAACTTCAGACTTTACCTCTAAGTCTTAGCACTTCTAGACTTTACTGGATAAAAGATATGATGTTCAGTCTGGTGCGAATAAACTCAAATAGGCTTTTCTCCAAAGGTTTTGTAAATATGTCTGCCAGTTGATTCTTTGAGTCAATGAATTGAATCATAACTTCTCCATTTTGAACATGATCTCTAATAAAGTGATGTCGAATTTCTATATGCTTTGCTCTTGAGTGAAGAATTGGATTCTTTGTGAGATTAATTGCGCTGGTGTTGTCAAATTTGATTTCGATGCATGAGTCTTCAATTCCAAAATCTCTCAGTTGTTGTTTTATCCATAAGATTTGAGAATAGCAACTTCCAAAAGCTACATACTCTGCTTCTGCTGTTGAAAGAGCTACAGTGCTTTGCTTCCTTGAGAACCACGATATTGTCCTGTTTCCCAGCAATTGACAAGTACCGGAAGTACTCTTTGTATCAATTCTACAACCTGCTAGATCTACGTCTGAATATCCAAGAGAGTAAAGTCTCCTTCCTTGGGATACCACAGAACTAGACATTGGTATCTCAGTCTTTTTGCAATTATCAAATCCGAACTTTTTAACAAGTTCTTTTGCATATTTTTCTCGGTGAATGAAAATTCATTCCTTCAATTGTTTTACTTGTAATTCAAGAAAGAAGGATAATTCACCCATCATGCTCATCTCAAATTCATCCTGCATAGACTTAGAAAACTTATTGCACAGGTTTTCGTTAGGTGATCCAAATATAATATCATCAACATAAATTTGAACAAGTAGAAAGTTTTTACCTTATCTTTTAATAAACAAAGTAGTATCCACTTTTCCTTTGACAAAACCATTTTGAATTAAAAACTTACTTAACATGTCGTACCATGCTCGAGGTGCTTGCTTTAAACCATATAGAGCATTTTTCAGTCTGAATACTGAGTCTGGTCTCTTTGGGTCTTTAAATTCTAGAGGTTGTTCCACATAAACTTCTTCTTGGATAAATCCATTTAGGAATGCACTTTTGATGTCCATTTGGAATAACCTGAAATTTTTATAATAGGCAAAAGCAAGCAATAGACTAATAGCTTCTAACCTTGCTACCGGTACATAGGTCTCATTGTAGTCTTTCCCTTCTTCTTGTATATATCATTTGGCCACGAGTCTTGCTTTGTTCCTGATCACTTTTCCTTTCTCGTCCATCTTGTTCCCGAAAACCCATTTAGCTCCAATAATGGATTTACCTTTTGGTTTAGGAGTTAATTCCCAAACATCATTGATGCTAAACTGTCTGAGTTCTTCTTGCATAGCTTTCATCCAGCTTTCGTCAATTAAAGTTTCTTCCATGCTTTTAGGTTCTACTTCAGAAATAAGTGTCACAGCGCTAGACTCTTCTTGCTTTTTGGATCTAGTACGAATCCCTTCATTAATGTTACCGATGATGAGTTCTTTAGGATGACTAGACGTGTACTTCCAGTTGCTGGTTAGTCTGACAGAATGATGTTCTTCTACTTTAGTTGATTCTTCAACTTTCGTTCATTGATTTTCTCCAGAAGTCTGAGTCACTTCAAAGGAGTTAGGCTTTGTAAAGTCTGGAGTAACTTCAGATTCTTTAGGCTGAGTCTGAATCAGTTGATTCTGCAAAGAGTCTTGGATTTGACATTCATGGATTCTTCCACAAACTGAGTCTTTTTATTGAATACTCTGTAAGATTTACTAGTGGTTGAATATCCAAGAAAGATTCCTTCGTCTAATTTCTCCTCAAACTTACCAGTTCGATCATTTGCATTTTTCAAAACAAAACATTTGTAACCAAATATATGAAAGTAAGAAACAATGGCTTCTTTCCTTTGAACAACTCATAAGGAGTTTTCTCCATAATAGGCCTTAAAAATACTCTATTAATAATATAACAAGCTATAGAAACTGCTTCAGCCCAAAAACGAGAAGAAATATTACTTTCAATTAAAATGGTTCTTGCCATTTCCTGCAAAGATCTATTCTTTCTTTCCACAACTCAATTTTGTTCTGGAGTGTATGGAGAGGAGAAAACATGTTGAAATCTAGATTCATCACAGAATTTGGGAAAGTCTTGATTTGCAAACTCACCTCCATGATCTGTCTGTATGCTTGAGATGGCATATCATTTCTCATTCTGTACTTTGTTGACAAACTTTGAAAAGTGAGAAAAGGTTTCAGACTTACTTGCCAGAAAGTGAACCCAAGTAAATCGTGAATAATCATCCATAATCACTAGGCAATATCTCTTTCCACCAATACTTTGACTTCTGGTTGGTCCAAAGAGATCCATACGCAAAAGCTGCAGAATACGATTAGTAGTAACTTGATTTATTGGTTTAAAAGAACTTCTCACTTGTTTTCCCAACATACATGGTGTGGATAAGTCAAATTTTTTAAACTTCAGGTTGGGTAGTCCACGAACAAGTTTCTTGGAAGAGATCTTAGCAATTTGCTTCATGTTGATGTGGTCAAGCTTACGATGCCAAAGGTTCGCTTCATCTTAAATAGAAATTAGACATTGAGGCCTTTTTGGTTTGATATCTAGAAGATTAATGTTCCCATGTCTTCATCCAGTAAAAAATTGAGAAAGATCTTTACTAGTTCCCGAGCATACTCCTTCTTGGAAATTGATTTTGAATCCAGTGTCGCACAGTTGACTTATGCTGAGTAGATTGTAATTTAGTCCTTCCACCAAGGAGACATTGTTGATTGTGAGACTTCCAATCTTTACAGTTCCACACCCAACAATTCTTCCTTTGCTATTTCCACCGAAAGAGACTTTTCCCCCATTTATTTGAACAAACTTTATGAAACAACTTGAATCTCCAGTCATGTGTCTTGAACAGCCACTATCTAAATTACATTTAACATTTTTCTTGATAGTGACCTGCAATTAAAAAAGAAACTCAACCTTTCTTTGGTACCCACATTTTCTTAGGTCTAGTGGAGTTAGTGCAATATACAGTCTTTGCTCAATCCTTCTTAACAAGTCTCCAAACCATAGAACATTCTTTCTCAAAGTGTTCTAAGCCGTTGCACTTAGAACATTTGAGAGCACTTCGCCCAACAGGTTTTACAAAGACTTTTTGAAAATGATATATATAAAAAGTTTTTGTAGGCCTTTGTTTGATTCTTTCCTTCACTTTTGGAAAATCAATTAAAGGAATAGTTTCTGAAGTCATTCCCAAGCCTGACTTGTTGAAATAAGGTTTTTGTGCAGAAAGAATCTTTTCCAACCTTTCAGATCCTATTGAAAACCTTTTTGAAATATTTGAGATGTCATTTTTCAAAAATGAATTTTCTTTTGAAAGAGAGTCTACAATTTCTTTTAAAACAACAAAAATGTTGTCGAAATTTTCAAACTTTTCTTTCCAAGAAATTTCCTATTGCTTCAGTGCAGAATTCTTCCTTTTTAGCTCGGAAATCCTCTTAAGAGAGGTTTTGAGACTAAGACAAAGCTCATCAATGTATTTTGAGACTTTAGTAGGAATTTTTAAATTACTTACCTCGAATTCGCTATCTGAGTCTAAGTCTGTATCTGTCTCAGAGTCTGAGTCTGATTCTGATTCTGATTTTGCCATCAAACAAATATTGGCATAATCTTCATTACTTTCTTCGCATTCAGTAACACACCATGTTTCTGCTTTGAGAGCTTTTCTGTATTTCTTAGCTTTTCCCTTCTTTTTCTTCAACGGAGGACAATTGGGTCTGATGTGTCCATTTTTCTTGCATTCAAAGCAGATAACATCTTTGTTGGTTCATCGTCCTCAGTTAATTTGTTATGAAACTTTTGAGTGTTTTGTTTCTTCCAATTGAACCTTCTTCCTTTTTTGTTCAGTTTTCTGAACCTCTTTATCATAAGTGCTAGCTCTTCATCGTCTATATCATCTTCAGAGTTTGTAACATTAGAATCATCGTTAGACTTTAAGGTAATTGACTTCTTACCTTTGGGATCTTCTTCCTCATTGATTTGCTCTACTTCATAAGACTGAAGTGTCCCAACTAGTTCGTCTACCGAAAGTGGCATGATTCTTTGTGTTTCCCTTATTGAAGTCTTTATGTGATTCTAGTCTTTGGAGAGTCCACGTAGCAATTTGTTGACCTTCATTGGTTCTGAGATTGGTTGTCCCTGATACTCTAAACCGTTTACAATTTATGTAAAACGACTAAACATGATAGTAATAGATTCTACTGGCTTCATCTTAAAGGCTTCATACTGTCCAAGTAGAATATAGATCCTTGTTTCTTTTACTCGATCAATTCCTTCATATGTAATGTGCAGCCTATCCCAGACTTCTTTGGCTGTTTCACAAGAAGATATTTTGTTATACTTAGTAGAAGATAATGCACAATATAAGGAGTACATTGATGTAGGAACTGTAGATTAATTGAGCATGTCCACACTGTATGTGCTTCCTAGATTGTAAATCCTTTGGCAAGTAACTTATCATTGTACTACTTTTGTCAAATAATCACAAACATAAATGTCAAGGCCTGTTTGGGGGTGGCTGTGAGTTTCAGCTTGCCTTTCTGGTTTTAGCTGTGGGTTTGAGTTTTTGGCTTTAGATTTGACTTTAAAGAAATGAAGTTGGTAGAAGACATAACTTCTAACTTGAAAGTGACTGGCTCATTTTGAGAATTTAATAGTACTGAAAGCTGAACCTTAAATCATAGATGTTTGGATTCTTGGATAATTTTACTTCTAAAATGAAGCATATAATAACTTTTAGTGACCAAAAGCCATAATACCTGATGTGTAGTCCCTATCATCCCCCCCTCGGTGCAAAAAACAAAAACGAAAAAAAAAAAAACGAAAACACACACAAAAGAAGAAGAAGTTACAACATAAGCAGTATCAGTAGTTTTCCGTAGCTGTCTGAGTGGTTTCTCTATTGATATTGATCAAAGGATGGTTCTTGCCTTTTGTAGTCCCGTGCAGCGAAAATAACTCGTTTCTTTTCCAAGTGAAGAACAACCCTACTACATTTCCAGATTCTTTCCCCTTTTCTTTGGTAGGAGGAATAAATCCTTTATCATAATGACTATTCTGTAACTATAAGTAAGGAGAAAATATGGGCCTCCATCTTTCAAGATTCTTGCTCTTAATGCATTTTATGATCACTTGTGTTTTGTAGATGAGAGAAATATCAAAGTGAGGAGGAAGTTGCTCTTGGTTGGGGAAAGCGTGTCAAAAAAGCTGTTTCTTACAAAGAAGCATAGGCAGCACATCCAAGTGAAATGGCCAACGAGGAATTTTATCTGAATTGCCTTCTCTTATGTTGTTAGGGCTGGAAAATTTAGAATAAGAGTGCACCTGATGGTGTTAAATATTGACCAAGGGATTATGATGGTGATCAAATGGTTATTTCTTTGATATAGCAATAATGCAAGACGATACATTAGGATCCTGATTCTTTCTCTAGAATCTTAAATGGATCTACGTACCTCGATTTCAGTTTTTCCCTCCTTGCCAAGGCGCAAGGTATCCCTCATTGGTGACACCTTCAGAAAGATGTAATCACTAATTTAGAATTCTAAGGTTCTTTGATGCTCAACAATACAACAATTCTAGCAGCTCTTCGCGGTCTTGAATCTGTCTCTGATCACGGCAATTGCAATTACTGACTGCTAAACAGACTCTGAGCCGCGATCTTTCATTCTCTGACCTCATCTCGACAAACTAAAGTTCTGTACATTCTACCCTATCCTATTTCCATAGGAATCATCTGACCGTTCAATTGAAACTGGGAATTCTCGGGTTTAGATCTGATATAATCATCACTGGCACTTCATGTAGACGAACTATCTGTCGCACAAACACTTCCGCATGCCTATTTAAATCAAGATCCTTCCATATGGCGATAAAGTGAGCCGACTTCATCAATCTATCGACCACTGCCCAAATGGAATCATTACCCTTCTGACTTCTTAGTGAGTTCGTCACAAAGTCCATCGTGATGTGCACTCATATCCACTCTGGGGTCTCGAGAGTTTGTAACAGTCCTCCCGGCTTACAAAATTGTGCCTTAATTCCAATCTGATTATCTGGCTCAATTCTGAGAGTGGCTATAAGATTTGGAAGGTAGCCCATCTCAAAATTGAAAACCGAACCTCGAACTTTCTCACGTGAGGTCCATTCTTTAACCAGCATATGTGCAATTGAAGACTCCTAACTCAGCACATATGTGACTTAATTCGCCTTCCCAGGGTGATACAAAATATCACACCCTAGTCCTTCAAAAGTTCTGATTCACAATTCTAACTCACATTCAATTCCTTCTAAAAGAATAAATACTGGAGACTTTGTTGATCAGTGAAGGTTCAGAATCTTTCCCACATTACTAACGCCTCCAAGTCTTTAGTATGAAAAATTTATGTTGCGAGTTCCAACTCATACATCGGGTAGTTCAACTCATGAGGTCTCAACTAGCGAGACGCGTATGCAATACTCCTACCATGTTGCATCAGCACGCAACCCAGTCCTCTGAATGACATACTACTATAGATCTCGTACCCTCCAGGATCATATGGAATCATTAGCACAGGTGTGATAGTTAGCTTTTGCTTCAGCTCTTGGAAATTACACTCGCACTTGTCTATCCATATGAATTTTTCTTCTTCCTTCAGATGTCGAGTCCATGGTGACACTGATGCTGAAATTCCTTCGCCTGAATTCACGTGGCCTAGGAACGCAACACGAGTCAACCAAAACTCGCGTTTGCCAAACTTAGCGTCCAATCCATGAGTCCTTAGGGTCTGAAGTACCATTTTCAGATGACTCTCGTGCTCATCAGCACTACTCGAATACATCAGAATATCATTGATGAACATGATCATGGACTGATTTAGGTATTTCTCAAATACTTGGTTCATCAAATCCACGACAGCAACTGGAGCGTTCGTCAAACCAAATGGCATTACAGTATTCTCATAAAAGCCATATCGAGTATGAAACGTTGTTTTCAGTACAACCTCCTTCCTGGTTCTCAACTGACGATAGTCTATCCTTAAGTCAATCCTCGAAAATATCGACAGTCTTTATAACTAGTCACACAATTGGTCGATCTTCAACAATGAACACTTGCTCTTGATAGCCACCTGATTGAGTTGGCGATATTCGATGTACAATCGCAACGAACCATCCTTCTTCTTTACAAATAGAACTGGTGCTCCCTAAGGTGGTGCACTGGGATGTATGAATCCCTTATCCAACAATTCCTGCATCCGTACCTCCAGTTCTTTCAACTCAGATAACGCCATCCAGTAAGGAGCCTTAGAGATTGGCTCTGTCCCGGGTGCTAACTCAATCACGAACTCAATTTCTCTCTCTGGCGGCAATCCTGGCAATTCCTTCAAGAATACATCTGGAAATCCTTCCACAATTGAAATATCTTCAATTTCCAGTTCCTCAACTATCGTATCCACGACAATCACCAGGTAACCTTGACAACCCTCGTCTAACAAACAGGTTACCTCTAGCGATGAGATTAGGGAAATCAAGGGTCCTTCTCGACTTCTTATAAATTCAAAATTTTCCTCTGTCGACAGATTAAACTGTATCGTATTGCAACAACAATTCATTACAACAAAAGCTCCTCGAGCCAAACCTTTTTATATATGGTATCAAAGTTATACATAGGCAAACCTGTCAAGTACAACTATAGTCAGATATTCATCTTTCTACCACTTTATTACAACAACAGGAATTTTACAACCTTCACTCAAAATCTTGTTGCGCTACTTTGATAAAAACACCTCAAAAACATTCTTCCTTTACTCGGTGCCTAGTCGATCCATTCCTGTTCCTTTCATCATCCTAGTGGTGTTCTATCTACGGTGCTTTCCCTTTGTCCAGTCCTTCGGTGATGGCTTACACTGTGCCCAAAACTGGTGGTCTCAGCTGACCTCCTTGTGGCACGTTCTAAGGCACATATCCCCTAATCTGGCCCATTGGTGGCAGCGGGGGTAACTAAGGTTGTCCTCTTAGACGCCTAGGACAATTCTTAGCTATATGGCCCTGCTGGCCACATTCAAAACACACACCCAGCCTAGATGTGCATGGGGCTGACCTGTGTCGTCTTCCCCAAAAACGACACATTTCATTCCTATTGGGTATTAACCCGCTAAATCCACCCTTCTTGTTGGGCGGGGCTTGGAATCTACCTCCAAGCATAGGCCTCTTTCCTTGGCGAATTCCTTCTCGATGAGAAGTAAACCTCGATCCAAACGAGGTGACTTGCTTAGTCAGGCTATTTTCGAGCAGCTGTGCTCGACGATAAACCTCTTGACAATCAATCAAATCAAATGGCACCAATAATTGTTTCAACTCACGTCAAAGGCCATCCTTGAACCTTCGAGCTTTCTCCTCAGGGTCCTCAATCAGTCTCGGAGCATATTGGGATAGCTCCACAAATTTGACTCAATATTGGTCAACAGTCATTGACCCTTGACGGAGTCGCAGAAATTCTTCAATCTGCTGCCGTCTTGTGTTCCTCAAGAAGTATTGCTCATTGAATGCTCTGAGGAATGCATCCCACAATGGGACGACTCCTTCAGGAAACACTGCCTCTTTGGCGGCTCTCTACCAAGTGTTGGCATTGCCCTGCAACTAATATACTGCCAAGGTTACCTTCTCTGCCTCAGTGCACATCAGGAGTGCAAAGGCTTTCTCCAAATCTTGTATCCATAGTGAGGCGGCCTCGGGGTCTCCAGTACCCGAAAATCTTGGCAGACTCAATTTTAAGAACTGCTCCACCAGCTTGTGGATTGGTCTTTCTCGTTGCACCTCTATGTTCTCAACTAGAACATCAGCAAGCGCTGCAGCAGGTGCAGCGGCAGGTGCGGCAACGGCTATGGCCTCAGTGGCGGCGACGACGACAACAGCAATAGCGGCAGCTACAACGGCAGCAGTACAAGCGGCAGATTGATCCCGAGCCTGTTGCCCCATCAATTCTCTCATGGCATCCAAGGGTTGATCCATCCTGATAGTTCCCTGATCCCATGGGGCTATAACCCCAGCACCAACAGGAGGTGGTGCTTCACCACTAGCACTAGCCTGTGCTGACGCTTTACCGCGGCCTCCTCAAGTACCAACCCTAATCGGCGACCTGACTCGAGTTGTAGGCCTAACGGTTCTCTTACTTAGAGTTCTCTGCTCCGGCTAGCTCATGGTTCAGTCTTTTCTACTGAAATATGCCTTCCAAATCCACATTGGATTAGAAGATGAGCGACACACAACTACCATTGACATGCACTAGCATGAATTTTAAATGTCCTTTCTACCATTATCCCATGGTCCATCGCACCTCCCTAACCATTGCTCTGATACCACTTAAACGGGGATGTCACGCCCCGATCCTCGGGCACGCACCCATCCCTCACTTTGGTTGATTAATAGCGACATCCTAGGACGCATCGCCGACTCTTTCATTTTAATAAGCATGTGGAATCATATATATAATCCCCAGATAATAAAACAATGGAATAAGAAAGTAGGACTAAATTCCGAACTTTAAAAAACAACCACTTATATACATTGCAAACCAGTGTACATATACACAAGGTGAATTGTTGAGTCAAGTTTTAAACCACAAGTTCCGAAAACGAAGTCTGCAGAAAGGAATAAACTTCCATCAAAAGAGGCTTGTCCTATGACTAGCTAGTTAGACAGGACAGTCATTTCTTCAAGCTTCACCTTATACTCTTTGGGCCTTTGGTCCTTCACCAACACCATTTAAGGACCTGAAAATGGTTATTCAATAACCAGTGAAATAACGTCTCAGCAAGTTCTACCCCCTAAGACCCGATTAGGAAGCCAATACACCTTAGGGCTGCCTAAACACAACACGAGTCAGAGGACTTACCTTGGCCCCAGTTCCTTCCTGCAAGTCAGTATATATATCAAATATACACGATTACATCACATCACATCAATCAGATCGAATTATCGATTAATCCACTTAGTCGATTACATGTCATCTCGACCTGTTTTCTTGGTCGGCTCATCTCAATATCATCTACTCTCCAAGATGGTATATCTATTCATCGAGCCCACATGCATTCTCCAAGATGGTATATTTAGTCATCGAGCCCACGTGCATTCTCCATATTAACGTACTTAGTTACCGAGCCCACGTGCATTCTCTAAGATGGTATATGTAGTCATCGAGCCCATGTGCTTTCTCCAAGCTAACATACTTAGTTACTGAGCCCACGTGCATTCTCTAAGATGGTATATCTAGTCATCGAGCCCACGTGCATTCTCTAAGATGGCATATCTAGTCATCGAGCCCACGTGCATTCTCCAGGTTAACATACTTAGTTACCGAGCCCACGTGCATTCTCTAAGATGACCTGCCTAATCACCAAGCCCACGTGCATTCTCTAGGTTGACATACTTAGTCACCGAGCCCACGTAATATCCACAAGTCACGTGCATTCTCTAGGACGACCTTTTTGGTCTTCAAGCCCATGTAATATAACTTTCTTTCTCACCACTTTATATAGCCTATTAAAATATTAAAGGTGTTGTAGACCCACGCTCGGTCATTTCCAATCAATTACTGAAATTGAACAATTTAGGAATAAAATCCTGAAAAAACAATTAATTCAATTCGGCACAAACCAACACTCAAATAAATAAACGGACTGCACCACAATGATTAGCATAAAATTCTGGTGGTCGACTATCCCAGCCTAATTCCCAGAAAATAAATAAATAATTAAATAATTCCGAAAATTATTAAATAAATGCAATAAATCCAATTTAGGCCTCTTATAGCCTAATTAGAAGCCGAGATGAGCCCAGAAAATTACCAAGACTCGTTCAATAAATAATATGACTTATCTACTCGATAATTACACTAACCATTCTCCTAACATGCATAGGTAAATC
The DNA here is from genome assembly GCA_007663325.1 of Eucalyptus pauciflora. Classification (NCBI taxonomy): domain Eukaryota; kingdom Viridiplantae; phylum Streptophyta; class Magnoliopsida; order Myrtales; family Myrtaceae; genus Eucalyptus; species Eucalyptus pauciflora. The sequence goes on along the minus strand of VMYD01000317.1, from coordinate 441,491 downwards.
CCTAATTTAATTATTCTATTCTAATCTAACAACCTAATTGCACTTAATTAAATCTAATCAACCCATAAGCATCATTAGCCTACTAAGAAGGGATTAGTTAGCAAAACTCACCGGTTTAGCGTTCCGATGAGTCCACGGCGAAGCCGACGCCAAGGCGGTCAATAAACCTTGAAGCAGCGACACCAAGCGAGGCCGGGAAGACACCTAAAACGGGCCTCGAAGACCAAAAACCCTTGCTGTCCTTGGTTTCTATTCTTGAGCTAAGAAGCTGGAACCGGCGGCGGTTTGGCGCGAAAACGGCGAGTGGTGAAGGTTCGGTGGCTTGGGGGCAGCATACGGCTGATGGACTGCGGCAAGGAGGCTCGGGAACCTCAACCACAACAATCCAAGGTGGTCCCAAGGCTGAAATAGCAGCCACAAATTCGGACTCCCTCTGCAACTTGGAAAAACTGGTCACTGAAGGAGAAGCAGAGCTGAACGGGCTTGGCCGGAGCTCCGATGAGGGATTGGCCGGGAACCAGCGGCACCTGAGGGTCGAGGGGGACCTACTGGTGGTTGGTATGGGTGGAGGAAGGGTCGAAATGGGAGAAAACACGAAGAAAAAGTGAAACAGGTGAAACCGTGCAGGCTGTGAGGCGGACCGACGGACCGGCTACCGGAGGCTTGTGATGGCCGTATAGGACGGCCTGCGGCTCCATTTGGGACGAGGTCAAGCTTGATGGAACGGTATGGATGTCCTCTTCACGGCGATGGGTGGCTCATTTTCCGATTCATCTGGGAAGTTGACTTTTTACCCGGATCTTTGGAGAAAGGTCGATTGGAGCAAAAACTAGAAGGAGTGAAAACAGAGGAGGAAAACGGTCCGACGGTGGTGTGGCTGCTCCGTTGACTTCCTTGGCTGCTGGTGGGATTCGAACAAGGTGAGAGGAGGGAGATGGAGAGGGTTTTGGCCGGTTGAGAGAGAGAGAGAGAGGGAGGATAGAGATGAGGGAAAGAGAGATGGAGGGTCCCTTGGCCAAGCTTTTCCACCAAGTTGTCTCCCCTTTGCTTGCCCATGAAGCCAGCAATCCTTGATTGCAATTGAGCCACCAACACACTCTCCACAACCTCTCGAATGGTCCAAAATTGCTAGGGTAAGGGGGGGAGCTACGAAATTGGCACTCATCTCTCTCAGTTGGACACCATTCCTCACTTGAATAAATCTCAATTGGCTTTAATAAAATCAATTGGCATCTCAATTATCAACTTGATAATTTTCCTCACCCATGAATCCATCTTGCATTCCAACTGTGCGGCTAAAAACAATCCTCAGCCTTTTCTGCACAAAAATGATCATAAACCGACTTTTTCCCAAAAAGTCTCGATTGTCGGAAAAATCTTCTGAGACTGAGTCGTGGGTCCTAGAATTTATTGTGACATGACAGAATCTTATATTTCTGAAATCGGACTTGAATTGGCGGTTAATTTCCATTCAACGCGTTTTTAGTGTGGCATAGTCTACCGGGTAGTTTTTAGAACTTTTTAGGGCAAATGACCCGTGGTCAATTTTCTTCGAGCCACACTAAACCCACTTGACTCAATGGGGACTCTTAATTATCGTGAAAATCTCGAGGATTCAATTATAGATACAGGGTACCAAAACAACAGTAAAATCAAATTAGTGCCAGTCGACGAGAATTTTCCAATTTAGTGAAGTAACCCACGATCGGCCGCACATCTCAGTCAAACTAACCTATCTCTGATCTCAAATCGATTTTTAATTGTGCCGTAATGGCCTCTAAAGATAAGCACGGTCGAGAAGCCAATTCTTGGTCGAATTCTCAAGTCTATTTGCCTTAAAGTCCTTAATAGCTTCCCTAGATAGTCTAGTTATCTCGAGAGTGATCAGCTCTGAGAACAGCCTTATAGGCACGTCAATGAAATGCCCGATTAATTCAGTAGAAAACAAGTTGAAAATTTAGGATGTCACACACATTCTTTGAATTTTGCTTTTATGCTGTCGCATTTAGTTGTGAACTTGACACGGACAGTGAGGTCTTGATTGAAGGAGAAACAAGAACAGAAAACCTTCATCAATCAGGACACATGACTCTCTCCTTTCACCTGCTATTCATCCCAACAAACCTCAACTTTGGTGCGGATGGGATCTTGAAGGGAGCTGTCAAGAAGCTGATCAATACCAGATGACTGTCAGGCAGCTCAGACTTTATGGAATACGCAAGTAGAATTCCTGTGTGCAGTTCCAATGAAGTACTTGTTCGAAAAAAGTAATGTTAAACATACTTGGTAATGGCTTATCTCTTTGCTTGGAATTGATAATTCCAAAACTATTATTTTCATCTCATTGTTGTATGTTTTACCATTTCGTGATTTGTTATTCATTAATATCTATGGAACTTGTCTCGATTACTATATTAAAAAGATGCAGGTATTGTTTTGGTCGGTTTGACATTGGGCTTTCATGCATATTTTTTCATATATTCATAGATTATCTGGATATTCTATTGGGTCTTGAGTTCTGGCTAGTCCCTCTGTTATGCTCTCCAAGTCACATCGATATATGAGTTCAAGGCAGTTTCACATGACCTTGATGCATGGTTCTTCTGGTTGTTAGCATTCTTTAAATCTCTCCATTGCAATTGCTTGATGCTCTCCAAAGGGCCACATTCAAATTCACAGACTGTCTCCATTCATTTGGTGATTGTGTGATTGATTCCGAGATCTTCTGGAATTATTATAAAATTCCTTTCTCTAAGATTAACTAGCTACCCTCATTTATGTTTCAACATTTTCAGAACATACTGTGAGTAGTATGTGCCACTTGTTGACCTAAGCATATGCCTACCTATATAAACCATTGACTCAACTCCTTACCTTTCACACTTTTAGAGCCAAACTTGGTAAAGCCTCTACTTGTTTCTTGTTTCCTTGTATTGCCAGTTAGGGAAACTATCAAATTGCACAAAGAAATTTCATCTTTTTGTGATTTGTTTGCAGAAATGTTTCTGGTTGTGATTTATGCAAGTCGTTTTGGTACATGCACCAATAAAGGATAATAACCAAAATAAAGATTACAGCATCAGTGGACTTTATGGATTTTGTTTGAATGGCTTTCATCTGTGGCACCTGCAATTTGCTCACAGAATCTGATTTCTATGTAAACACAAAGGAAACTTAGTAATTAACTGCTCTCTACGAGACCAAGCTAAATCTGGCACAGCATGCGACTACTATATAAAACAAATACAACTTTGCTATTAGGAACTGTGCAGTCCCTGAATCAGCATATAGAGCAAGGCAGAAGTCCATCGCGGACAAGACCCATGAGTATCCTTAACATGGACATTGCAGAGTCTGACCCTTCCCTGTTCCAGAGTCTCTTCCACTAGGTGAGAAGAGATAGTAAGTTCCTGATGGCCAAAGTTAATATTTGCTCTATATAGTAGTCCCAGTTCTTTGCCAGATCTTACTCGGTTGTTATGGGGTAAGAAGTTGATTGCTTATTTTCCTCCTTGCTCTACAATGTAACCCCAAACGTAATGCAAAACTTCCATATTAGGCTCATTTGACCTGCTGATTTGGCTTGGATATGGTAATTGGTGTGCAAGAGTCGGGATATCTGCCATTTGACCATTTGGTCTGCAAGTTTTGCATCGGTTTCAGTCAACGGTGCTTAAGAAATGGATATTTTCCCTTCCGTGCACTGTAGCCATCTGAACTGGTTGTTTTTTATTAGTTATGACAATAAATGCCCGGAAGAGAGGATTTCAGCAAGATATATCTTCTTTCTTATGGTGTTATTTCTTTGTATTAGGAGTATGGAGTCACAAGATAAATTATGTTGAAGCACTAATGCATCCTCTAAAACTTGCTATCAAGTTGCTGCAGCATTAAATGGTGAACTTTTTGCAGATGGCGGGGTAGAGATTAGAGGAATGACCGTAGCAGGTGATGAGACGGATCACAGGTCTGGGAAGGTGTTTGAGTGGAGAATTGAAAGCCTTTTCCCGACTGGCTTCTTCTCTCTCTTTTGAGCTGCCCAGACCCATTGATCACACAGTTCACCGGCAACTTCAGTGCGGATGGGATTTTCCAGTGATTCATAGAGAAGCGGATGAACAATCTGTAAATCTGGCAACTAAGGCTTCATAGGAGTATTGACTTCATAAAGGGAAAATGTCAGAGCGTTTCCGGGCACCTAAGGCTCTTTAGTTATGCTTTTGTTAAGTAGACCTTTCAAAAAGTTCTTCGTCTCGTACATTTTCCCTTTGTTAAGTAGACTTTTCATAAAATCATATTATGCAAGCAAGTCCCTTCATAGGAGTATTGACTTCAACCTATTTTCCACTGAATTAATCGGGCGTTTCATTGACGCGCCTATAGGGCTGTTCTCAAAGCCGATCACTCTCAAGATAACTAGACTATCTAGGGAAGCTATTAAGGACTTTAAGGTAAATAGACTTGAGAATTTGACAAAGAATTAGCTTCTCAACCGTGCTTATCTTTAGAGGCCATTACGGCATAGTTAAAAATCGATTTCAGATCAGAGATAGGTTAGTTCGAATGAGATGTGTGGCCGATCGTGGGTGACTCCACTAAATTGGAAAATTCTCGTCGACCGGTACTAATTTGATTTTACTGTCGTTTTGGTACCCTGTGTCTGTAATTGAATCCTCGAGATTTTCATGATAATCGAGAGTCGCCATTGAGTCGAGTGGGTTTAGTGTGGCTCGAAGAAAATCGACCACGGGTCATTTGCCCTAAAAAATTCTGAAAACTACCCGATAGCTTAGGCCACATTAAAAACGCGTCAAATAGAAATTAACCGCCAATTCAAGTCCGATTTCAGAAATTGAAGATTCTATCATATCACAATAAATTCTAGGACCCATGACTCAATCTCAAAAGATTTTTCTGACAACCAAGACTTTTTTGGAAAAAGTCGGTTTAGGATCGTTTTTGTGCAGAAAAGGCCGAGGATTGTTTTTAGCCACACAGTTGGAATGCAAGATGGATTCATGGGTGAGAAAAATTATCAAGTTGATAATTGAGATGTCAATTGATTTTATTAAAGCCAATTGAGATTTATTCAAGTGAGGAATGGTGTCCAACTGAGAGAGATGAGTGCCAATTTCGTAGCTCCCCCCCTTACCCTAGCAATTTTGGACCATTCGAGAGGTTGTGGAGAGTGTGTTGGTGGCTCAATTGCAACCAAGGATTGCTGGCTTCATGGGCAAGCAAAGGGGAGACAACTTAGTGGAAAAGCTTGGCCAAGGGACCCTCCATCTCTCTTTCCCTCATCTCTATCCTCCCTCTCTCTCTCTCTCAACCGGACAAAACCCTCTCCATCTCCCTCCTCTCACCTTGTTCGAACCCCACCAGTAGCCAAGGAAGTCGACGAAGCAGCCACACCACCGCCGGACCGTTTTCCTCCTCTATTTTCACTCCTTCTAGTTTCTGCTCCAGCCGACCTTTCTCCAAAGATCCAGGTAGAAAGTCGACTTCTCGGATGAATCAGCAAACGAGCCACCCATATCCGTGAAGAGGACATCCAAACCGTTCCAGCAAGCCCTACCTCGTCCCAAACGGAGCCGTAGGCCGTCCTATACAGCCATCGCAAGCCTCCGGTCGCCGATCCGCCTCGCAGCCTGCACGGTTTCGCCTGTTTCGCGTTTTCTTCGTGTTTTCTCCCATTCTGACCCTTCCTCCACCCATACAAACCACTAGTAGGTCCCCCTCGACCCTCGAGTGCCGCCGGTTGCTGGCCAATCCCTCGTCGGAGCTCCGACCAAGCCCATTCAGCTCTTCTTCTCCTTCAGTGACCAGTTTTTCCAAGTTGCAGAGGGAGTCCGAATTTGTGGCTGTTGTTTCAGCCTTGGGACCACCTTGGATTGCTGTGGTTGAGGTTCCTGAGCCTCCTTGCCGCCGTCCATCAGCTGTACACCGCCCCAAGCCACCGGACCTTCGCCACTCGCAGTTTTTGCACCAAACTGCCACCGGTTCCAGCTGCTCGGCTCAAGAACAGAAACCGAGGATAGCAAGGGTTTTTGGTCTTCGAGGCCTGTTTTAGGTGTCTTCCCGGCCTCGCTTGGTGTCGCCGCTTCGAGGTTTATTGACCGCCTTGGCGTCGCCTTCGCCGTGGACTCACCGGAACGCTAAACCGGTGAGTTTTGCTCACTAATCCCTTCTTAGTAGGCCAATGATGCTTATGGGTTGATTAGATTTAATTAAGTGCAATTAGGTTGATAGATTAGATTAGAATAATTAAATTAGGGATTTACCTATGCATGTTAGGAGAATGGTTAGTCTAATTAGCGAGTAGATAAGTCCTATTATTTATTGAACGAGTCTCGGTAATTTTTCAGGCTCGTCTCGGCTTCCAATTAGGCTATAACGGACTTAAATTGTATTTATTGTATTTATTTAATAATTTTCGGAATTATTTATTTATTTATTTATTTTCCGGAGCTTAGGCTGGGATAGCCGACGACCGAAATTTTATGCTGATCATTGTGGTGCAGTCCATTTATTTATTTGAGTGTTGGTTTATGCCGAATTGAAATAATTGTGTTTTTAGGATTTTATTCCTAAATTGTTCAATTTCAGTAATTGATTGGAAATGACCGAGCGTGGGTCTACAGCACCTTTAATATTTTAATCGGCTGTATAAAGTGGTGAGAAAGAAAGTTATATTACGTGGGCTCGGAGACCAAAAAGGTTGTCCTGGAGAATGCACGTGACTTGTGGATATTACGTGGGCTCGGTGATTAGGCAGGTCATCTTAGAGAATGCACGTGGGCTCGGTAACTAAGTATGTTAACCTAGAGAATGCATGTGGGCTCGGTAACTAAGTATGTTAACCTAGAGAATGCATGTGGGCTCGGTAACTAAGTATGTTAACCTAGAGAATGCACGTGGGCTCGATGACTATGCACGTTAACATGGAGAATGCATGTGGGCTCGATGACTACATATACCATCTTAGAGAATGCACGTGGGCTTAGTAACTAAGTACGTTAACCTGGAGAAAGCACATGGGCCCAATGACTAGATATACCATCTTGGAGAATGCATGTGGGCTAGATGAATAGATATACCATCTTGGAGAGTAGATGATATTGAGATGAGCCGACCAAGAAAACGGGTCAAGATGACAATCGACTAAGTCGATTGATCGATAATTCGATCTGATTGATGTGATGTGATGTAATCATGTATATTTGATATATATACTGAATTGCAGGAAGGAACTAGGGGCAAGGTAAGTCCCCTGACTTGTGTTATGCTTAGGCAGCCCTAAGGTGTATTGGCTTCCTAATCAGGTCTTAGGGGGTAGAACTTGTTGAGACGTTGTCTTACTGGCTATTGAATAACCATTTTCAGGTCCTTAAATGGCGTTGGTGAAGGACCAGAGGCCCGAAGAGTAGAAGGTGAAGCCTGAAAAAATGACTGTCCTATCTAACTAGCTAGTCATAGGACAAGCCTCTTTTGATGGAAATTGATTCCTTTTTACAAACTTCTTTTTAGGAACTTGTGGTTTAAAAGCTGACTCAACAATTCGCCTTGTATATATGTGCACTGGTTTGCAATGTATATAAGTGGTTGTTTTTTAAAGTTCGGAATTTAATCATACTTTCCTATCCCATTGTTTTATTATCTGGGGATTATATATATACTTCCGCATGCTTATTAAAATGAAAGAGTCGGCGATGCGTCCTAGGACGTCGCTATTAATCGACCAAAGTGAGGGATGTGTGCGTGCCCTAAGATCGGGGCGTGACAATGTGTCATTACCTTCAGATCACCATATGAATTGAAAGTCTCGAGAATGAAGAAATAACACCATACAATAAAAAGAAAATATCTTTCTGGATTCCTCACTCTGGTGAATATTAGTTGTTATCATGACTTTGTTGAGTACCTATGAAGTTGGGTATTAATTACATACTGGATATTTTCTTGCCTTGGCAGAGACACCCGACACAGGTAAGAGTCTTGGGACTCTGCAAGGTCCACTTTAGCAGATCCTATTGGCCCTATAAATAGTTAGGAGAATGATCGCTTTCAAAATGAGCAGAAGTGAGAATTTAAGTCAATCAAATCTACAACATGCGACGTATGTCATTAATGTTCATGCAATATATCTGCTGCCAATGACATGCTTGATTTGTAATGTTTCAAAAGCTAACAAATAAAGAACTAGCCAAGAAATCAAATTAACGTATCACATAACTGTCAATGTGCTATACGCAATCCATACAACTTAACCGAAGGAAAACCAATTTTTGGCTGCAAAAGAGAAATGATCCAACCAAATTATGCATGAGCATAAAGTTTTATTGCAATAACCTCTGGTATGAGGAGAGAGATACTCCGGTTGTCCATAAATATGATGTTATTGCCATGAATTTCTCTCTAAAACGTAAGATGGGGTGCGGGTCGGTAGGAAAGATAGGCTCAGTATGGAAGATTGGCTGGCCTTCCTCGGTGCAAGTGCATTACTTGCACCACCATCATCTGGGACCCGGCTAGTTGACTGGGACAATATTGTAGCAATTTCTCAGCAGATATTTGCTCTACAGACTTGTGGGAGGCCTCTCTGCTTTGAGGTATTGCTTTAGAGCAAGTCCAGCAGGTGCATACTCCCGTTCTGGCTCTTGCTCTGGCACCCATTCTTCTTCGTCACTACTCTGCTTTATGTTTCAAAGGTAAACCAACAAATAATGAAATTATGACGCTATATAAGTACAAGTCAATGCATGAAAACCTCAGCACCATTGAGATCAGGAACAAATTTGATTTTATTGCCCATAATTTTTCTAATGGATCAAATAGCTTAATATACTCAGTGAAAAACTCAAAATACAGACCAGCATCCTACCTTCAAGGATGTCAGCAATTCAAGCTAAAAGCAACATTAGGACAAGATGAAGAGAAAAAATATATCTTTCGACAAGAATTTGAAAGCAAACTCGTGCATGCACAAAAGTTAAGGAGGAAAATAAGCAGTATGTTCAATGCATGAGTCCTCCTTACAAGTGTTTGCGACTAAACTTTCCTTCATTAGTGGAATAATACCAAATTAAAAAAGGAAAGACATTTGCAACTTCATAATCCAAATTTCAACTCCTAGGACCAGAATAAATAAAGAACAACGACAAAGGGATTTATTTAGTTGCCCTTTCCATCAAAGGAGCATGGTTAAAAGTGGATCCATGAAGTTGCTCTTCAGCACAACGGAGAGTTTCTTCAGCATATCAAAGAAATAACCATTAGATCACCATCATAATCTCTTGGTCAATATTTAACACCATCAGGTGCACTCTTATTCTAAAGTTTCCAGCCCTAACAGCATAAGAGAAGGCAATTCAGATAAAATATCTCGTTGGCCATTTCATTTGGATGTGCTGCCTATGCTTCTTTGTAAGAAACAGCTTTTCTGACACGCTTTCCCCAACCAAGAGCAGCTTCCTCCTCACTTTGATATTTCTCCCATCTACAAAACACAAGTGATCATAAAATGCATTAAGAGCAAGAATCTTGAAAGATGGAGGCCCATATTTTCTCCTTACTTATAGTTACAGAACAGTCATTCTGATAAAGGATTTATTCCTCCTACCAAAGAAAAGGAGAAAGAATCTAGAAATGCAGCAGGGTTGCTCTTCACCTAGAAAAGAAACGAGTTATTTTCGCTACGCAGGACTACAAAAGGCAAGAACCATCCTTTGATCAATATCAGTAGAGAAACCACTCAGATAACTACGGAAAACTATTGATACTGCTTATGTTGTAACTTCTTCTTCTTTTGTGTGTGTTTTCGTTTTTTTTATTTTCGCTTTTTTTTTTGCATCGAGGGGGGATGATAGGGACTGCACATCAAGTATTATGGCTTTTGATCACTAAAAGTTATTAGATGCTTCATTTTAGAAGTAAAATTATCCAAGAATCCAAACATCTATGATTTAAGGTTCAACTTTCAGTACTATTAAATTCTCAAAATGAGCCAGTCACTTTCAAGTTAGAAGTTATGTCTTCTACCAACTTCATTTCTTTAAAGTCAAAGCTAAAGCCAAAAACTCAAACCCACAGCTAAAACCAAAAAGGCAAGCTGAAACTCACAGCCACCCCAAACAGGCCTTGACATTTATGTTTGTGATTATTTCACAAAAGTAGTACAATGATAAGTTACTTGCCAAAGGATTTACAATCTAGGAAGCACAAACAGTGTGGACATGCTAAGTTAATCTACAGTCCCTACATCAATGTTTTTGTGGATCTTCTGACACAACATACAAGTTAGCAATATCTTGGACAAGAAAACATAATTAATTCCTAGACTTACATGGGACTATATCCTTAAAGAGAATTTTATTTGATGCCAGATTTAATACTGCAAGCGAAGAAAGGAATTACAATCTAGGAATGCAAACAGTGTGGATATGCTATCGGTCCCCAAATGAACATTCATCCATAGCTTGTAACTTTACTTAAATCTGATGCGCAAAATCTAAAAATTTACTAGCGCTTTTCAAATTCCGAATCAAAAGACGAAGACAAAAGACCATTGCGCATAAGTGAATCAAGCAGCATATACACTTGCTCCAGATAATGGAAGTGAAACGCAAGCAAATATGACAGCAAACCAATTCAAAAGAAAAGAAAAAAAAACGCAGGGAACTACAGCCTCTCTTACCACACGGAGGGCAACAACAATAGGAATTCCATAACTGACCTAACCGCTGACCACGTCGATAGCGAAATTGCAGACGACATCGAGCATGCTCTCAATCTGCGACTTCAAGAACCAAGTCAGCGTGAGCTCCGAATTCCTCAACCAGTAGTGCCCGACCATGCGGCCCTCATCCAGGTTGGCGATCACACCCTTCTCCAGCTCCTCCATCACCTTGAACGTGGCCTGGAACTAGGGCTCCATCTCCTCCACAAACTCGTCCGTGAACCTGATATGGCTCACGTCCAGGAAAAGCCCTAGCTCTCGGTGCTGGTACAGCCAGTCCATGTACCTCCCCTATAGCGAGCGGGAATCCTTCTCCAGCTCGCGCCTCTCCTTCTTTGCCGTGTCGTCCGCCCTGCCAAAGTCCGCTGAGATCTCCCCCGCGACCGAGCGGGCCAGCATCAAGGACAGCGCTCACTAGCGAACAAGACCGAGGCCGTCTCCCTTAGGCCAAAGGCCAACCACTTCGCGGTAGAGGCCGGCGGCATCTTCGGCCTAAGGGACGGGGAGGACGAGCAGATGCCAGAGACGGAGGACGCCATTAGTGGCGGTGGCACGGAGTCGAAGTTGATAACGAGTTCGTCAAAGGGATGCAATCGGACGGAGGTCCAGAAGTTGCCGAGAGACCAACACGAGCACAAAACTTGTGCTCGATCTCCGCGTTAGAAACGATTGGAGGTGCAGGGGGTTGGGACCAGCTGCGACTGGCGGCGCTCTTACACGAGGCGACGTGCTAGAGGCAGATGGCGACAAGGCTTTTGGGGAGCTAGAGCCGGAGCCGGAGCCGGAAGTGGAAGGGGTGGGATGCGCGGAGAAGAAACGGAGGAAGTCTCGATTGTTCTCTGTTTGCGAGGAGAGAGGAGAGAGAGAAAAAAAAACCAAGCAAATTTAAGTGAGGTGAGAGAAAAATTTTGAGCGAGAGGAATACGCTGACTGTCCTTTCGTCTGTGGTGGAGACGAGCCGAGCTGAGCTGACCAAAAATGAGCGCCTTCCTTTTCCAGCGGGTCCTGCTTGGGGACACGTGCCGGTGTATTATTGGTATGTGTGCACCAGGTCAGCGGATGACATGGCACGCACATACCACTGAATATTTTCTCTCTTTATGGGAACCGTAAGATGCCCCCAGAAACTTTACCCAAGACCGTAGAGAGAGAGAGAGCAGGGTGGTGATTATTTCTCCCTTTATGGGGAACGGGAACCGCAAAGATAACTTCAGAAACCTACCCATTAGGGCCGTGACCAGCACATTGAAAGGTCATTGCACAAATCGTTCACCTCAAAAGTGCATCATTTCACCACATTATTATTTCTTTTATTTTTTCCTTTCGATTATCAATCTAAGCAGAACTCGTTTTCTCTCACTTTTTTTCCGGGAATGTCCCTATATTAATAAACACTAAGGCATTGTTTGAGGCGAATGATACTGCAAAGGAAATGAAAAAATGACTGAAATTGCAATTAAACCCTTAGAATAAAAACTGAAGAAAAGCCCTCAAAAAAGCTATAAAAAGAGAGACGGAGAATCACAAGTAAAAAATATCATTTTCAACATACACGACAGCACAAAATTCAAATATACTATGAATTCATTAAGAAAAATTTTAAATTCGACAAAATGTGACATGATAAAATTGAAGTTAAAATTATCAAGATTTGGCATAATTTTAATTAAAATCATTTTACAATCACGTTAAATACTATGACGATCATACAAATTAACATGGAACCATGAGTGCCACTACGGTTTCCTCATAGGATATTCTATCCCTAGTCACATGCCTCAAAACGGACTGGGAGGAATCCTAGCTCACCATCTCTTTATTTTATGCTTTTCTTTTGGATAATTCACCGCGTCTTGCTTCTGCCATGTTTACATTCTCTCTTTTTCTTTTTTTCTTTTGTCATAATTATTTTTTTAGTTAATTTTGCCTTTTTTCTTACTAGAACCTTTTCTAAAATTTTTGTTTAAAGCAATCAATATATAGTCCGACGTTGGCACTCTCCCGTCTCTTCCTTTATTCTGATGATAAAATGCCCAAATGCTAAAGATGAAATAGAAGGGCATTGATTTGAATGGAATGAGCTATTAAAAGGAAGGGTTGCTTATAAGAGCATTTGATGCATAAATGATAGGATCTCACAAATTAAGTTAATGCGAAAACATCAAAGAAACAATCAAAAAATAATAAAGGACATTAGAAAATTAAGTTCCTTAATTTGAGTATCAATATCCACATCCATATAGAGAGTTGGCTACAAATAATTCATTAGAATTGAATAATCAGACAGTCCCTTATAAATTGAGTGTTTGTTAAATATAAACTTAAGTTTAAACTCAAGATATTTATAAATAAGCAATCCAATTTAAACGTACACTCATGAGCGCGCGTTTAAGGTCTTCTCAAACGGCAGAAATAAGGACGTCATCCTTCTTGGCAGCACGGTTCTTATTTTTCAAGGAACGTACGCCTGCGGTTTTTTCCCTCGCGCGGCCGGAAGAAGAAAACCCTTTTACCGTTCGGCAATATATAAAATATATGTAGGGCAGAGTCCTCCTTTTGTACCCCACTTTCATCGGGAGGAGTTCATGTACGGCTGGTGCTTCTGCAGGAGAAAGAAATGAAGGCCAAAAAATCTCTTGCTTTGTTTCTTTCCCGCACAATGACCTTTTTGCCCCTCTTGGTGAACGGATTTTATGAGGGGAAGTGCGCCCCTTATTTGTCTTTTAGTGGCAGAGCTCTCCCCGGCCAGCTTTTATAACTTATGACTCACAGCCAATGTATAATTTAAAAATTATAAAGCTTATGAGAAAGCAAAGGCATTAGCTAAATATGTGCGTCGCCCTCTAACCGTTTCGGAATCCCATGAAATCAAGATCGAATCATCAATTACCTAGATCCTTTTCTTATTTATAATTTCTTATAGTACACCATGTGTGGGTGACAATTCATACAATATAGTTTTATGTGGACAATATTTGAAGATTAGCTCTGTCGCGACCAAATTTTCGGATTCATTACCTAAAATTAGGCTAATGAATTACTAAAACTAGACTTAGTTCGAACCCTCCCAAGCCCATACCAACTCGCGACTTAGGTTCAAATATCTAGCATGCAAAAGTGAGTCACCACTAATCAGTTTACGGTAGGTTGACTAAGCACCTAAGTAAAATAATGAGAGAATTATTTTACTTTTACGAACCAGAGACTTTGGATACGGGGACTTGGTTACACTAGACTTTCCTAGTACCTTTTCGGTACCTTTCTCTTTCATTTTAAAATATATATGGCAATTGAATTGATTTTAATTTTGTTCCCTAACATGTGAGGTGTTTATGTAGGTGCACAAACCACCAATTTAACACTCAAGAAAGCAAAAAATTGCAGGACTTACCTCATAGCAACGAAAGCATATGCAGTGTTAAACCAGAATTCACATCAGCAATCTTAGATATGATTTCTAATTAACAAGCGATCACTCAATTTTTGCTTTCACTTTTTAACGAGAATATAATACATATGCAATGCTATGCTTCTAACATAAAATAAAATAATATGGCATGGCAAAATGTCTCAAACTATATGAATGAGTAAAAAAAACTAATGATTTCTTAATGAACATTCAATAATTAAATATGCAATCTAAATTAACCAAAATGACCTAATTCTAATAACGGGCAATTTCTAATTAAATGACTCTAGGAATAATCCCTAAATGACGTGCATTTCATGAACTTAATTCTACTTGACGTGCTTTTCGTGAATCTAATTTTATATGACGTGCACATGATTTTTATTTCTGTTTTTTTTTAATGAAAATTCATAATTAAAGTCACTAAAGAAACTAAAAGTCTAGCTAAAGTGAAAACTAAAGTAAAATGCTATCTATTCTAAATGCCTTCTAAACATGCATTTAAAAAAAATAACTAACCTATCATGCAATTCATCTAAAGATCTATCTAGACCTAAAATTAAACATGCAATTTTATCTAATATGCAATGACGTGCAAAGAATGCCCTAATTCTAATTTTATGAAATTCGAAATTAAAATTAAACATGCAATTCACATAATAATGGAATAAAAAAAAACTAACATCTTAAATGTATGCACCTTTTTCTTTTTCTTTTCTATGATTCAAAATAAAATCCCTACTCTTAACATGCAAGATAAAAAAAAAAAAACAAACCTAATCATAATTCAAACTTTTTTTGGATTTTTTCTTTTACGAAAATAAAAATAATTCAACCAACACCACGGCAAATCAGACGGGATAGGATTGATATCCAAAAATTGGCGAACCGTATCTCGCGCATGAGATCGGGTGACCAATTTTAAAATTAAATTGCGAATCGAATCTTGGGCGTGAGATCGAATTGATGATTTTACAAAGGATTGCGAGTCGGATTTTGGGCGCAAAAATCGAACTGTTAATCCCTAATTTGAGGACCTCTTTCATGTTGGAATATCAATCATATATTCAAGGAACAATTATACTAAAAAATTAAAATAAAATAAATAACATAAAAAATAGAATAAAGGAAATAATTAAAAAAAAAAAAGGCTACCTAATTAGGTTTTTTTTTTTTTTTTGCCCTTTTTTTCACGGGTTGGCTCGTGGGTCTCCAAGGGGGAGCCGACCGTCGATCCGGTGAAGGGCTCCAGCAAGGGTGAACCGGCGGCAGCAGCAGATCACGGATGATGAGCTGCAGGCGTCGAGTCACTAGTCGGAGCAGCACAACGGTCGGATCGAGCTCGGACGAAACAGCAACAACGTCGGTGCAAGGACGTGGGCTCGGGAGTGAGGCAGAGCACAACGGTGCTGGTTTGAGCTGCTACAGGGAGCGTCATGGGTCGTCGCAAGGGCTGCAATGCTCGGCGCAGGGGCTCGAACGGTAGCAGGCTGCCAGAATCGCGGGATTTGGACGAGGCAAGAACAACGACGGCAGGGAGCTCGAGATCTGCGGTGCTGCTAGGCTCACGCGGCGGTGATTCGGAGCTGCAGGGAAAGCCGGCGTCGTAGGAGAGCGGATGCAAGCGGCATAACGATGACGGCACAAGGAGCGGTGGCACGGCGTCGTGGCTGGATGTCGGGCTGACGAGACGGTGGCGTCCAGCGAGCAGAGGGCGACGAACGGAGAGGACCAACAGGGCAGAGAATCAGTCACGACAGCAGGTGTTCACCCAAGGAAGAAGAACAGTGTTCTTCTTGTTTTTTTTTTTTTGCTTTTGTTTTTCCCCCCCTTTTTCTACCGCACGTCTCCTCTGTTGGCCTCGTACTTTTCTGTCTTCTGCTTTTCAACAGAAAAACCCAAAGCCCCTGTTGAATTTTCTTCTCTTTAGAGCTCGAACACTCTGTTCTCCTTTTGTGACAAAATTTTTACTTTGAAAAAAACCGAGAAAAAGCCCCCTTCTGACCTTCTGCAACAATTTTGCAGAAGGGAAATAGCAAAACCCTTTTTTTAACACCCGCCTACTCGGCATACGAAGCTCTTCTCCTTTTTGTTGTGCTTGATTTCTTTTTTTCAATCGAAAAAAGAACCCCCTAAACCCCTCTCATGCACGGCCTTTTATAGGGAAAGGAATTGGATTTTTCAAATTCTTCCTCGAATCAACATTCGCAAATATTTTTCACAAAATTCATGCCATACTGAAAAGGATTCAAGATTAAGATGAATTTTTTTTTTTAAATCCAAATCTTTCAAAGACAAATCGCAATATTTTTTACCCATCGGCCCTATCCAAAAAAAACAATCATTATATCCCAGAAAAATTTTGAATTTCAAATTTCTCACAATATAATTTTCAATCATTAAAAAAAAAAAAACACGGGCTTGGTTCAACCTACTCGCTTCGTGGGCTCAATCCAACTAATTTGAACCCATCCGCCACCGGTCCAATAAAATGCAAAAAATGCAAATCAAAAGTAAATGCACCTAAATCTATATAATATGCAATTAAATTTATATTTTTTTAGGGATAAAATTAACCCCTAATTTTCTATACAATAAATAAATAAACTAAATCGCCAAAATTGAGGTGTCAACAGCTGCCCCTCTTTGATGGTGAGGTCGTAGAGGTTTCGCTCAAAGACAAATTGAGACCTAAATTTTGACCATGCATATGCATTGAATGATTTTTTTCTCGGGAAATGAATCCCATTTAAAAAAAATTGCAATTTATATGATGCATGACAATACTAATGCAAATGCATGATGCGAAAGAAAGGAACGCACCTACAATTACTTACCAATCAGTGCGGTAAAGTATCATGAAGTACATGATAAATCCCCATTTACTCCACAAGTACCCAACTCTCACTCAGGTTCCTTGAAGAGTCAAATAGCTAATAGATTGAAACATTGAGATTGAGAAGAACATTTACATCCAAAGTGAAATGTTCAACGAAAGAATTGAGACATCTAGATCCAAACTGAGATGTCAAGAAGATTTTTTTTAAAAAGCTCGAAATACCTAAATCCAGACTAAGGTATAACGAGAAAACTCGAAAAACATTCACATCCAAAGTGAAATGTCCAACGAAAAGAATCAAGACATCCGGGTCCAAACTAAGATGTCAAGATATTTGAAACTCGAAATACCTAGATCCAAACTAAGGTATAACGAGAAAGGTTGAAAAAACATTCACATCCAAAGTGAAATGTTTAGACGAAGATGATCAAGACATCGGGGTCCAAACTGAGATGTCATGATTTTTGAAATTCGAAATACCTAGATCCAAACTAAGGTATAACGAGAAATATCGAAAAAACATTCACATCCAAAGTGAGATGTTTAGAAGAAAATAATTAAGACATCCGGGTCTAGATTGAGATATCAAAATTTTTTGAACTCGAAATACATAAATCTAGACTAAGGTATAATGAGGAAAATCGAAGAACATTCACATCCAGAGTGAAATGTTCAACAAAAGAATCAAGACATCCAGGTCCAGACAGAGATATCATGATTTTTAAAACTCGAAATACCTAGATCCAAACTAAGGTATAACGAGAAAGATCCTTGGGGGACAGCTCGATTGAGCTGAGTGTCGGTGCACTTGAGGGGGAATACCTATGCAATGACAAGTATTCAAGGTATGGATAGAGATATACTTACCTGATAACATCTCTGATTCTCGGGGATATGTCTCCTGCAAAACATGGTCATAGGATAGGTAACATGCATTTGTAATCACAAACATGCATTAATCCAAATAAGGTTCATGCGTAATGACTTCTATTAATCATGCATCACCTAATTTCCATTGGGAAATATTTCAAAAGAATATTCCAATCTGAACACATGAGTGTCATGGATGTGTCAAGTGAGAGATCTTTTAGTCTGAAAGAACATTTCACTCATCCTCATTAAAATGGCCATTTCATCCTAACCTTTGATGCAGGATCTTGACAGTCACTTTATCTCACCATCATCATGTCAAACAAGGGTCTGAGCAATCTCGCAAGTCATACGACATTCCCAATCTAAGAGCTCTTTAATAGAGACCGTAATATAGGCTTGGTCAACGGCTTAACAAATGAGACTCCTTGAGTCAGGGTTATTGAAAAATGAGTGATATTCCACAATCATTTTAAGGTTTACAAGTCAAGGCAGCATACGAACTGAGGCAAAAATTGTCTTGCTCGCACTTCCTCAAGCGATGCTTTCAAATATATGAACTTTTATGTTAATTCAAGTGCCATAATCTGAAGAGACTTTGCAAGGGACGTAACATAGGCTTGGTTCATGGGTTGAGAAACGAAAGGATCATTAGGCTCAAAAAGTGTTTAGGGGGTCAAAGTTGGTGATCATCTTGACATTTCCACCAATTTTCTTTCTCCACCGCCAAAGATTTTCTTCACATCACAACTCCATTGATTACAACATCTCAGCATTTGATTTTTTCAGTATCGCCTTGTTGGGGATATTACTCCAAATAATGTTTGACTTTTTCTTTTCTGGGCATTGATCTTGCTTTTACCAGGCACACTGTTTTTCATGCCCTATTTTTTGCACTTATTTTCTTTGGACAGAGTCTCCATTTTTGTCAATATTCTAGTTCATGTCACTTGAATGTTTTTGTCTTGCCCTAGTGTGGGGGATGATCACCAACTGGATTTAATATGAAATGAATTCATAAGCTCAAGTAGGCTATGCAATGGATAAAAGTGTATAGGATAAAGAAAGAACTGCTCTTCGTTGTCTTAAGGCACTTCAAATTATCGCACAAGTTACACTGCGAAAAGCAATACTCGAAGATTGATGCAAGTGTGAGTAAGAAAATTCCTATCATTCATTTCAAATTTTGTCCCAGTATGGGACGATCCTTAACATAGATAATTTTAAAAGCTTTTCATGTGTGCGAGCTCAAAGAGCTAAACAATGGGTATACTTGTAGTGTTTCGGGTAGAAGAAGAAACTGCCTCTCATCATCTCGGTTAGCATACCCTTTGTGAGATCACACTTTTCCTTGCAGGCATGGAATTTTTCCACACAACTCACTGGGAGTTAGTGTATGAAATAGTGTAGGGAATAAGGTTTGCCTTTCGTCATTCCAAAGTATCCCATTTGACACATTCAATTTATCTCACACAATTCATCAAAGAAAACATGCAAGATTTGCAACAAATATGAACAATTCAACTCACTGAAGCAATTTATTTATCACATAAATGTTTGCAGTTCAAAACATGACACGGCAAATTCTATCATGGGTAATATTTATTGACAGTATCAAAATTCACTGGAGTGGAAAACTCACGACTATCCATTTCTGCTAGGATTAAAGTACCACTGGGAAGCACCTTCTTCACTATATATGGACCACTGTAGTTTGGAGCGAACTTGCCACCAGGATCCGGAAAAATCGGCAACAGCTTCCTTAGAACAAGGTCATTTACCTCGAAATGTCTCGATCTCACCTTTTGATTGAATGATCTAGCCACCCCCTGCTGATAAGCTTGGCGATGGCAAAGAGCCTTCAGTCTTCTTTCATTAATCAAGTTTAACTGTTCAAGTCTTTGTTGTGTCCACTCAGCCTCAGACAACTCCATTTGGGATAAAACTCTTAGAGAATGAATCTCCACTTCCACAGGCAGAACTGCTTTCATACCATACACCAGAGCAAAAGGGGTTGCCCCAGTAGAAGTACGGATCGATGTCTGATATGCCATTAGTGCGAAGGGTAACCTATCATGCCAATCTCGATAATTCTCAGCCGTCTTAGCCAGAATCTTCTTAATATTCTTATTGGCTGCTTCAACAGCCTCGTTCATCTAAGGGCGGTAAGGAGACGAATTCAAATGCTTGATCTTGAACTCGATGAACAACTCATCGACAATTTTGTTGTTCAAATTTGTCCCGTTGTCAGTGATGATTGCTTCAGGAACGCCATAGCGAGCAATTATATCTCGTTTGACGAACTTTGCAACATTGCGAGCAGTGACATTTGCAAAGGATGTAGCTTTGATCCATTTGGAGAAATAGTCTATCGCCACCAAAATGAATCGATGCCCATTGGAAGCCTTCGGATTTATTGGGCCAATTACATCAATGCCCCACATTGAAAAAGGCCATGGCTCAGAAAACTGGTGTAGCTCAATTGGAGGAACATTTATCCTATCACCATAGATCTGGCAACAATGACAACTTCGAACATGTTAAATACAGTCACCCTCTAGTGTGAGCCAGTAGTAGCCTAATCTCATAATCTTCTTAGCTAACATGTGCCCATTCATATGAGGGCCACATACTCCTTCGTGCACTTCTTGCATGATTTGAGTGGCTTCGGCTGCATCTACACACTGTAACAAGATTGAATCATAAGATCTCTTGTACAAACTTTTATCATTGATGAAGAATTTTGATGCCATTTTCATGATATACTTCCTTCGGGGAATTCCTATTTCTGAATGTAATTCATGATATCATAATACCACGGCTTTCCATCTGATTCCTCAGCCACGATCATACAATAAGCCGGCTTTGGTAGAACCTCTATTTTCAAAGGCTCAACTTCTAATCCGTCAGTAACTTGCAACATAGAAGCTAAAGTTGCGAGTGCATCTGCGAATTGATTGTGATATCTCGATAAGTATTCGAATGAAACTTCAT
The DNA here is from genome assembly GCA_007663325.1 of Eucalyptus pauciflora. NCBI lineage: Eukaryota > Viridiplantae > Streptophyta > Magnoliopsida > Myrtales > Myrtaceae > Eucalyptus > Eucalyptus pauciflora. The sequence continues at coordinate 420,644 of VMYD01000317.1, read as the reverse complement.
CGAATTCTTTGACTAGATCCTCTGGATACTCGTGATACGGGAGCAGCTTGGCATCTTTAGTCTTCCATTCACCTACAGTCTGTAGTATGATTAGCGCAGAATCCCTGAACACTTTTAGCTTGGCCACACCCATCTTGATTGCGGCTTGAAGCCCAAGGATGCAAGCTTCATACTCAGCTACATTGTTAGTGCATGGGAAGATCAATTTCGCAGCTACTGGATGATGTTGTCCATCTAGGGATATCAGAACTGCCCTAGTGCCAGAACCAGACAAATTCACAGCTCCATCAAAGAACATTGTCCATGAGTCTTCATTTACACTCAAAACACGGTAGTCTAAGGAACGGTCATTGTCATTTGAGACTCCTGAATTCTTGACCAATAGATAGCAATCACTCGACCCTTAACCGACTTTTGTGGCATAAATTGCACATCAAATTCGGAAATTAAAATCTACCATTTAGCCAACTTACCCACCAAAGCAGGCCAATCAAGTAAGTACTTGATAAGGTCGTTCTCAGTCACGAGGAATATCTGGTAATGCAATGTATATTGCCGCAATCTATGCAATACCCACACCAATGCGGCACAAGTTTTTTCCATATTAGAATATTTCAATTCTGATATCGTGAATTTTTTACTTAGATAATAAATGGCTCGTTCTTTTTTATCGACAGGACTTTCCTAAGCCAACATTGCACCCAATGATTCACTATGAATGGTGAGATAGAGAATCAAAGGATGCCCCGGTGATGGTGGGACAAGCACCGGTGGATTCATCAAGTAATGCTTTAACCTGTCGAACGCTTCTCGACATTCATCGTTCCAGTTGACTCGTGCATTCTTCTTTAGGAGCTTGAAGAATGGCTTGGCAGTTTCAAAAAGTTGGGAAATAAACCGAGCTATGTAATTCAATCTCCCCGAAAGGCTCCGGACTTCTTTCACTATTGACGGAGGTTGCAACTCACATATAGCCTTAGCCTTGGATGGGTCGATCTCAATTCCCTTACTGCTCACAATGAATCCGAGTAATTTACCGAATGTTGCTCCGAACACGCATTTAGCGGGGTTCAGACGAAGCTTGAATTCACGGAGTTGATCAAACAACTTCTTCAAGGTTTCAACGTGGCTTTTCCTAGGTCAAGTCTTTACAATCATATCATCAACATAGACTCGATCTCTTGATGCATCATATCATGGAATAATGCTACCATGGCTCGCTAGTAAGTTGCCCCTACATTCTTGAGTCCAAATGGCATAACCTTATAATGAAAGGCCCCCCACGGGGTGATAAATGCAGTTTTCTCCTTGTCTTCCTCCTTCATCCTTATTTGATTATACCAGAATAACCATCCATAAATGAAAATAGTTCAAATATGACAGTACTATCCACAAGGACATCTATGTGAGGTAGTGGGAAATCATCTTTCGAGTTGGCCTTATTCAAATCTTGATAGTCGACACAAACCCGAACTCTACCATCCTTCTTCATCACCGGCACGATGTTAGCCACCCATTTAGGATATTGCGAGACTTCAATAAATCCCACTTTCAAAAGCTTCATCACTTCTTCCTCTATCTTATTTGAGAACTCGGGTTTAGTTCTCCGCAACCTCTGCTTCTTAGGTGGCATGTCCGGGTTAGTAGGCAAACAGTGCTCCACGATTGACGAGTCTAAACCAGGCATGTTAGCAAAGGTCCATGCAAAGATGTCTTGATATTCATTCAGTAGCTGAATTAGGCGCTCGGCCTCATCTTGGGGAGACTTGCCCCAATTTTCACCTCCCTGGCTTCTTAAGTGTCACCTAAATTAATAGTGGCGGTCTGCTCGGACGTAAGAGCCTTGGCTTTTTCATGTTGTTCCCAGCTATGTTGCACCTCAATGAAATCCTTGATCGAGTCTTTCGGATTATCATTATCAGCACTTGTTGCATTGGATTGGACCATTTCCACACCTTTGCATGCTATATGATCGTCCCTGAAACAGAATGTAGATAGATCAAAAAGACAAATGGGGTAAATCATATTTATCTATCTCTTTTTTTAAAAGATTTTTTCTTTTGAATTTTATTTTTTTGAAAAGTAATTGGAAAAGCATTTTTTTTGAAACATTTTGACACAAGAAAGCATGATGAAACCCAGGCCTTAGAATTCTCGTTGGATTTTTCATTTCTTTTATCGGTTGGATATCATCACCGGGCTAGTTTGGTGTGCCTCATCATACTCTTAAAATAAAGCTTGTAATTTTATTGAAATTCATCAATCAATTATAATTTGTGGAATGGAAAATGCAATTTAAGTCCTAAGAAGAAAGCGAAAAAAGAAGAAATCGAAACCAATCCCTAGAAAGCAATAAAAATTCCCACGCAGGGGAATGTGCGAAAGTGATAAATGGGTTACTCTTGTGGGCCAGGACCCATTTCTTCCAAAAGTTCTCCATCAATGGCTCATATGACAAGGTCATCGAATAGAATTGTGATTCCTTCCGAGGCGTCATTAGAATTCTCGGTCTTTGGAGGCGTCGGATCGTCCATGCCATCCCATTCACTTGGAATTATAGTGCGGGGGTCAATTTAAGAGTTAGGAGGAGCTGAATACTTCACCATATAGACAAATTTTCCACTTGGCTGCCCCAAAGCATCCATGACTTCTGCTTCATCTCTCATCATAATTGGAGGACCAGGGAACGTCTCGCGAATGTTTGGAAGTGGTAAATTTTGCCTCCCTCGCCCTTGTTCAGGTGGCGAGTTGTGCCTTCCCCATCCAGAACTTCATCCACCTCTTCCATGGTACCCTAATCCAGCAGATCGGGACCTCAGAGGAGCTTCAATGGGGTTTTGAATACCTTGACCTCTTCTTCCAAGACCATGGCCAGGAATAAAGCCATTCCTGACCATCACCCTCCTACCATAAGGGCAGCATTTGAAACTTCAAGAGTGGGCGGTGACGAATCTCGAGAAGCATGTATGGTGGACACCAAGTCAAATGAGTAATAACTCGATTCGAATTCAACATCTAGCTCCACATAGGGGATGGCCGTCTCATGGTAGATTCAATGATCCTCCTCTCCATAGACAATGACTAGCTTCCCTTTGATCACGAACTTCATAGCTTGATGCAAACTTGAAGGTACCGCTCCAGCAATGTGAATCCAGGGACGACCCAGCAGAAAATTAAATGCGGTAAGGATGTCCATTACTTGAAAGGGGACATTGAAGACAACCGGCTCTATTTGCACATCGAGATGAATCTCTTCGAGCACCTCCTTCTTCGTGCCATCAAAAGCTTGCACAGAAGTCTTTGCAGCATGTATCTTGGACGGGTCTACCTTAAGGCGGTGAAGAGTGGCCAACGAACATATATTTAGGGCAGACCCATTATCAATGAGCACTCGGGACACATGAGAAGCCTTGTGCTTGACCGATATGTAGAGTCCTTTGTTATGCTCTCTACCCTCAAGAGGGAATTCCTCATCATAAAAAGCAATCATGTCCTTAAGAAGGACCGATCCCACACAATCCTCCATCGTATCTGCCTCAACCGTTTCGGGTACACGAATTTCACTCAACACCTTTATCAGCAACTTTTGATGCACAGAGGATGTTTGGAGGAGCTCAAGCAAAGAGATCTGAGCGGGCATCTTTCGCAATTGATCGACCACATTATACTCACTTGTTTTAATCACAGCCAGAAATTCCTTAGCTTTTTCGTCAGTAACAGGCTTTGCGGATTGAGCATTGGCTTGAGCATAAGTCCGACCAGACCTCGTAACGAGGTCAACATCTAGGTCATAGGACCAAGGCACCGCTTTGTTGTCAACATACTCATATGGTTGAGGCATCTCGATCACAATCTCCTCATCAGATGCATCTTCTAGCAGGGGCATATCCGCGAGCGACGGATCTACTTCTTCCTTACCATCATCGAGAGCAGCCTGCTCCTCCTCCCAGTCAATAATGATGTGGGAAATGGTAGAAACTATGCAGTTACGGTCAGCATACATGATGACACCGTTATCTACCATTTTGGCAACCCTTTCTCTCATCAATAACAATGGAATGTCGTCATGACATGGATAATATCCAGCTCTCACCAGCCCATTGTAAGCATCCGCCACATGCACCTTCGAGTTCTTGATTCAACCGTCAACATGTTCGAAGATAGCATTCACCTTATCCTCATGCTCAGGTAGAGGATTCTTATTGACATTCAGTTGGGCGGTATTGAAGGCAAACGCCTTGGTGTCTAATAATTGGACCTTATGCTTCAAAGTCATGCATTTATCAGTCGAATGTCCTACTTCCCCCATATGATACTCGCATTTCTTAGATGGGTCGTAGTTAGAGAATTTTTCAGCATTGGGTCGTTTTGGTTCGTAAGATAGCAATTCCTTCTTTTGAAGGACTTTTAAAACCTAGGACAGAGGGCCAGGAAGAGGAGTGAATTGCCTCTTAACAAACTGTCGACGCGCGATCGGTCGGCCTCCGCCTTGTTGATTCTTGGGGACATGAACAATCAGAGGCTTGCCAGACTGTGCATATGCAACATTGACTTCCGTGCTAGGTTCTTTGTCTTTCTTCATGGTGAACCTTCTGCCTTGATGGGTTGGTTCATTGAACCATCCATCTCTTAGCCCAACTTCTATCTGTTCACCCATCGGGATAAGTTGGTTGAAGTTCTCAACATACGTGCTAGCCATTCGGTTGCGAAACTCAAACGGGAGAGTCTTGACGAACAACTTCATCAGCTGCTTGTCAGCAGGCTCCGGAGTGACTTGAGCGGCCAGATTTCGCCACCTCATAGCATACTCCTTGAATGACTCACTTTTCTTCTTCTCCATCTGCTCAAGATCCTCTCGGGAAGGTGCAATGTCCATGTTGAACTTATATTGCTTGAGGAATGCATCAGCCACTTCATTCCAGGTGTCAAAGAGGTTTACATTCTTCATTATGTACCAGTTCAGTGTAGGCCCAGTCAAACTTGCATGGAATGATTGAATCACGAGGGGCTCATTCTTGACATATTAGGCCATACGTACATGGTACATCTGCAAATGAGCTTTTGGGCAGGAAGTACCATCGTATTTCTCGAACTCCGGCATTTTGAACTTCTTCGGCACCTTGACCTTCTCATACACGGACAAGTTGAACAACAATGAACTCTATGACTCTTGCAATTGCTTCACTTTCTCCTCAAGTTTCGCAACACGTTCATCTTGCTCCGTCTTGGGAACGTTATCAACCTTAGCCTTTCCAGCAAGGACCGAGTCATCTTCTAGCCCAGGCATGTCGTCGTTAATCGTTTGAACCTTGTTTGCTTGCTTCGGGATAACTATTTCAGGAAGAGCGGGTGCAGTTGTTGGATTCGCTTGGAGGAATTGGAGTTGAGTATCCATAGCGGACATAAGATCACGCATTTCATTTTGGTCAACCATTTTTGCTCTCAATCGTGTAATGATGGGTGAACGTGGAGGATCCATTATCACCTAATGTAAGAAATAAACAAAAATAAGTATCTCATATGAAATACGTCGATCCATGGCAATGTTCTAGAACTTTTGTTCATTAATGGAGCTTTTGACAAACCTAACAAAATGGAAACTCGAAATGCCCTAAACAAGTGAATTAGGAAAGTAAATGACTCAACTTCCTAAACATTAATCTAGAAATGAAAATAGCAAGATTGATTCAAGCACTTCATCTAGCTTGATCAATATACACTCGGGACACCATTCGGCGCAATCATTTGTTCTCCTCCTGAGCTTTTTCAGCAACTCTTTTGAGGTATTTATTCTTAGCACAATTGGTGATCTTCAGTGGCACCTCTGGTATCTTTGGAAGCAGCTTCTCTGGAATCTTGTGTTGTTGAATATACTTAGTCGAGGCATAGTATTTCCTTTCTTTACGCTTCAACTCTTCCTCAGGCCATTTGAGTTTTCCTGGATGGCACATGTCCCACATTGATTTGATAGTGAGAATAGAGTCTTCATGGTCTCGGTTTCCATCAACGAAGTTGACTTGGAGTGGATCTACTTGTAATGCCGGGGGGAGCTCTTGCACGACTTGGTACTAACGAGTCACTCTAGTCGGATAGTACTCCAATTCTTTTGTAAATCCGAATAGAGGGATTGGGCCAACACCTTCACACGTGAGTCTCGCCACACGAACTTGGAACCATTTAGCATTGTCGCGACCTAATTTTTTCGGGTTCACCTCCTAAAACTAGGTTAATGGATTGCTAAGTTTTTTAAATTTAGCTCGGGCTCTCCCAAGCCCATACCAAATCGCGACTTGAGTCTAAACTTTTTAAACATGCAAAATACTATCTAGGAGTCGCCACTAATCTGTTTTTGGTAGGTCGATTAGACACCTAAGCAAAATAATGGGAGAATTATTTTACTCCTATGAACCAGAGACTAAGGGTACGGAGACTTGGTTACACTAGACTATCCTAGTGCCCTTTCGGTACCATTTCTTTTTAATTTTCAAAAATGTTTTACAGGCAGCTTGATTTGATTTTAATTCATTTTCCTAACGTGTGAGGCGATCATGCGAGTGCACAAACCACCAATTTAACACCCGAGAAAGCGAATAAAATAATGCAGGACTTACCTCAAAGCAACGAAAGCAATTGCGTTGTTAGGTCATAATTCATATCAATAATCCTAGATATGATTTCTAATTAATAAGCAATCACTCAATTTTTTGTTTTCACTTTATTTAATGAAAGTCGTGCAATGCATGCTACTAATTTAACATGAAATGATATGACGTGGCAATATGACCTAAACTATATAACATGAATAAGCATGCAATCTATCTTAAAGCATGAAATGAATTTATTCTAATTTTTTGTATTTTCCATGAAATTCGAAATTAAAGAAATGCAACAATTAAATATGCAATTTAATCAAATGACCTAGTTCTAATGACGAGCAATTAACTTAGCAACAATCACTAGATGACAAAAATTTCATAAACCTAATTCTACATGTTTGATTTACTAAACCTATATGCTCAGGCAGAATTTTGATTTTTTTTAAATAATTAATTATTAAATAAATATTAAATCTAAAATATCAACAAAATAAAGCAAGAAATGATTAAAATAATTGAAAAAATAACCTATTGTCTCACAGGTCAAATTAACGGTTATTCTAACCCTAATTATCACAACAAGGAGATCAAAATAATTACAAATTTGATCCGAAGTCCTACGGACCAAATTAAATAATTATTGTGATTTAACAATTAAAATTTCACCAAAAAGTCCAAAAATTAATATAATAAAAAAATGATCCGATGTCTCTTGGATCAAATTAATAATTACATTAATTTCGGACAAAATCCCTACGGATAATGCATACAAAATGCACAAATATTAACATTGACAAACCATATTCTAACTTAAACAATAATAATAAAATTTAAAACACAATAATATAACATAAAATAAGCAAAAGAAAGAAATAAAAATAAAACTAAAGGAGGGGAATTGCAGCAGCGTTGGTGGGCATATGGCTAGTTCTTGATTTGATCATTTGTTAGTCTCCTCCGAGAACTTTTTGAGTGGACGCCCCCTTCTCTTGCCGTCTCTCTCTTGTCAATTATGGTGGAATATGGAATTGTGTGGTCTTTTGTTCGGCATTGAATTGCCTGTGACCACAACATCAGAACAAAACAAAGTAAATTAGGTGAAAATATGGGGTGAACAACTTTAATAGGGAGAGAAACAACCTGATTTTATCACAGTGAAATCACTGGATGGCAATCAGCACTTAAGTACGTTGGCCACTTCGATGTCTCGCTGCTGGAATTATCGTCGGAGATGTAGGAGTTTAATCTAGGCAAGAAAAAATAAAATCACCTTAGTGCGAATAGCAAATTGGAACTGCACACAATCAAACTTAAAAAAGAAGAAGAAGCTCGACTTAGCTTTATGCTTGTCGTCAATATCCATGAAGCATGATGAACATAAGGCATTGTCAAGAAGACTACACCATCATCCGAGATCCCTGAGGGTGTGTGCCTCTCCTCCTATCTTTCTGAGAGATTGTCTATCAAACCTCTCTACGTTTTCTCACCATTTTTTTTCCTTGTGAGCTCCGCTCTCTTCCCCCTGTCATGAAAAGTGAGCCTCTCTTTTATAGTGATTCGAAACGGTCTCTTTACATGGCATTTCCCGAGTTGCCATTTCTTGTTGCATTAAATCAAGCCTGCAAATCGAAACGTGATTTCGCAATCAGCTCGATTTTACTTGATTCCTTCCATTTTACAAAAATTCTTGCCCCTTATTCAATTGCTTCCGCATTTAACAAAATCCGAATACCCATCAGAATTTCAAATTTCCATGCATAATCAATCAAATCAATTGCCCCCATTTTCTTTCATTTTTTCCTTTTATTTGTTCAAAATGCAATTTTATTTTTCCAAAATTAGGTGTCAACAAGCATGCCATAGGAAACCCTTGGAAGTTGATTTTTTCATGAAAGCTAGCCACCTAGAATAATGGTAATTCGGTGCATGTTTTTGGTTGTTCTCAAATCTCACGACAGGGTGATTAGAATTGCTAATATCATGTATAGTCATTAAACCACCAAACCCTTTTATATGAGAAAGAAATCAAATTTGCAAAAGCTCGGGAGAGGAATGGAAGGTCTTATCACCGCCTCCTTTAAATCGAGTGAGGAAAAGAAAGGTTTCGGCTAGAATAGTGTTTACAAAAAATTTCCCTTCCAACACTTGCTTAAGTAAATGAGCCATCAAAGGGTTAATAGCATTCTTGCAGTAAGGAAAAACTATGAACCCAAAGAAAGCTAAAAGGAAAGCCCTATGCATTTGAAATGAAGTGCCATTTTCAAAACATTCTTTTAGAAAAGATAATGGGCAAGTATAGTGGTGAGCCTTCAAAACCTTTCTTATATTATCCTCTTTGATTCTTAAAAATTCAGATAAGGCCACAACGGGGTCAATTCCAATAGGTGGACTAATCAATTCAACTTTCAAAGATTTTCCTAGGGCAATGCTATATTCTCCCAAGGTGGGAGTGAGCTCATGCTTACCGCCAAAGATGAAAGTTGAAGTCTCGGGGCACCAACAATGGGCAAGTGCTTGGATGTGGCCGCCATGGATGTTGATACGCAACAGTGGCAGTAGTCGAGCTATATGCGACTCTACAAATTGGCAGCCAACTTGGTCTAACTTGTCCCACCAAGTGCTAAGCTCTTCCTTTGGAGGGAGAATAATCCGAATGTCCAGCATCCCCATTGTATATTGATCAAGACTCAGGACAATCCTAATGCCATGGACCGACAAAATAATGCGATAAAGTAAGTAAATTGCAAAGGCAAAAATTTAGATAACTTACTTTACCAATAAGGGGCAATCACATAGACATGCGCATGATAAGTGGTTCGATTTCTAATCTATAAGGCTTATCAAGGTGAAGCCACAAGGATGATCGGACTAGCCACAGGCGTGTGGACTATGTCGGGTCCTCATGACTTCAGCTTGGTCAAAAAGCCGACGCAGGTCGCGAGCATGCGGACCGAGGTGGGTACTCGACACTAGAAAATAAATTTCGGGATCGAGATGGGCGACTCGTACCGCGGGCGTGCGGTCAAAGTGGTATCCATCTTAATACCATCCTAGATAATCCTATGCAGCCCAAGTCCGGCGGCAGGTTGTGTGTGCAAAAGTGTGGTGTAAATACAAAGCATGCATAACAGTTTATAGCAAGTAACACTTCATATGTGCAAGTAACAACAATTTATAGCAAGGAATAATTATACTAAAAAAAGTAAAATAAAATAAATAACATAAAAAATTGAATAAAGAAAATAATTAAAAAAAAAAAGGCTACCTAATTAGGTTTTTCTTCTTCTTCTTTTTCCCTTTTTTCATGGGTTGGCTCGTGGGTCTCCAAGGGGGAGCCGGCCGTCGGTCCGGTGAAGGGCTCCAGCAAGGGTCAACCGACGGCAGTAGCAGATCGCGGATGGTGCGCTGCAGGCATCAGGTCGTTGGTCGGAGTGGCACGGCGGTCGGATCGAGCTCGGATGGAACAGCAATGGCGTCGATGCAGGGACGTGGGCTCGCAGGTGAGGCAGAGCATGACGGTGTTGGTTTGAGCTACTGCAGGGAGCGTCATGGGTCGTCGCAAGGGCTGTAATGCTCGGCGCAGGGGCTAGGACAACAGCAGGCCGCCGGAATCGCGGGATCTGGACGAGGCAAGAACAATGACGGTAGGGGGCTCGAGATCTGCGATGCTACTGGGCTCGCGCGGCGGTGATTCGGAGCTGCAGGGAAAGCCGGCGTTGTAGGAGAGCAGACGCAAGCAGTGGAACGACGATGACACAGGGAGCAGTGGCACGGCGTCGCGGCTGGATGTCGAGCTGGCGAGACGGTGGCGTCCAGCGAGCAGAGGGCGACGAACGGAGAGGACCAACGGGGCAGAGAATCAGTCACGGCAGCAGGGGTTCACCCGAGGAAGAAGAACAGTGTTCTTCTTGTTTTTTTTATGCTTTTGTTCCCCCCCCCCCCTCCCTTTTCTGCCGCACGTCTCCTCTATTGGCCTCGTACTTTTCTGTCTTCTGCTTTTCAGCAGAAAAACCCAAAGCCCTTATTGACTTTTCTTCTCTTTAGAGCTCGAACACTCTGTTCTCCTTTTGTGAAAAAATTTTTACTTTGAAAAAAAACCGAGAAAAAGCCCCCCCTTCTGACCTTCTGCAACACTTTCGCAGAAGGGAAAAAGCAAAACCCTTTTTTTAACACCCCACTACTCGGCAAACGAAGCTCTTCTCCTTTTTGTTGTGCTTGATTTATTTTCTTCAATCGAGAAAAAGAACCCCCTAAACCTCTCACATGCACGGCCTTTTATAGGGAAAGGAATTGGATTTTTCAAATTCTTCCTCGAATCAACATTCGCAAATAACTTTCACAAAATTCATCCCATACTGATAAGGATTCGAGATTAAGATGAAATTTTTTCTAAATCCAAATCTTTCAAAGACAAATCGCAATATTTTTTACCCATCTGCCCTATAAAAAAAAACAATCATTATATCCCGGAAAAATTTTGAATTTCAAATTTCTCACAAGATAATTTTCAATCATTTAAAAAAAACATGGGCTTGGGCCAACCTGCTCACTTCACGGGGTCAGTCCAACTAATTTAAACCCATCCGCCACCGGTCCAATAAAATGCAAAAAATGCAAATCAAAAGTAAATGCATCCGAATCTATATGCTATGCAATAAAAAATATTATTTTTTTCAGGGATAAAATTAACCCCTAATTTTCTATGCAATAAATATATAATCTAAATCGCCAAAATTTAGGTGTCAACAAGCTCAAATAATCTATCATAGTAGTTAGGACAAGGGAATTTTATATTTCCCTTTATAATGTTTTATTCAAACCGTATGGCATCTTTTTAAAAATGAAAAGTAGTTACTTTTTTTTTTATGGAAAGTGGAGTATGCTAGCATTAGCAAACTCCTATCTTTTATCTTTACGGTATTTCGAGAATTTTTATGGGTATTCTGTAATGACTCAAATCTTAACCTTCCATTATAATTAGTTTTCATACCTGTGCTTTGAATGTGATACATTTTAAAATTTGTCTATTAAAAGAACATGGCCAACAAAAATCATTTAAAAAAAGTTGAGTAGTTCACGTGGTGTTGTTATCTTTTTCTCATCCCGTGATTATGTATTTACCAATTGATTGTTGTAAATTTGCAAAACATGATATTGTTTTACCGTTACAAACCAAAAAAAGGAAAGCTCGTTAGGCTATTTGCTAAGGAGATTGATCTAGCTTTTACACACTTTGGAGTTGTATTCTTGTCTACTTCAATTTTTCTGCAAGCTTTTGAAAGTGATAAGCGATATTTCCTCGACCCAAAAGTTTCCACATCGTTTTCAAATTGCAATGCCCTTGCTTGGGGCCAATGACCTTGGCCAGCCTTCTGGCGATGGGTGGTGAAAGCGTTCACCTCTCTCTCTCTCTCTCTAGTTTTGTTTTGCAATAAAATTTTAATTTTCTTTTTATTTGTTTAATCTAATTTAAATAAGAATGGAATAAAATAATAATAAAAATGGCATGTCAAAGATTAAAATTAATTTTAAAATACCAGATTAGTATTTTCTAGTTAGTTAAATTGATGTTATTAATGGAAGAACTTGATTACATCAATTTAATAAATTTGAGGACTTGATTTCACTTTTTACCAATTTTAAAATTTAATTACACCGTTAGGACAAGTTTTAGAAATCCTTATATTATTGGGAATGAAAGTAGGAAGGTGAACAAACCTTGCGCACCGGGGCTTTTTGTTAATTACATGGCATTGCTTTGGAGGACTCTGCACCGAGGAAAGCGGACCCCACTTTTAGGGACTATTTTGGTATCTTCCCGCTGCTGTACGAGGAATTTGCCCGTAAAAGAATTTTTGTTTTGTTCTCTGATTTGCACGGAGTGATCCTCACGTGACTTATTTTACGTGTGATGCTCTCTCCGGGTGTCTCTTACAAGAGAAATCACTAATGCATGGATAGTTCATCATGAATATATTTTGAAGAGAAAAATTACTTTTTCAAATTAAAAGCCATCTCGTAAATATTCTTATAAAATATATCGGGCTTTGATCTTGATTATTTACGAAAAATTTGGTGGGCTTTTCTTCTCTCTATTGTTGTGTTCATCTCAAGCAAAATTATCAATTTGAGACACATAAAAACGGTGAAGATATATGCACCATCATTGCATGATATAGTTCTGATAAATTTATAAGTATCTTTGTTTAAAATCACAAATTTCTAAAATCCAATAAGATTCTCTCCTCCCATGATTATTAGATGGTTGATTAACATAAGTTTGTCCAAGCAGTTGAGTTTGGTCCCTGGCTTCGTAAGTATAAATAGAAGAATACCTTCATTTTATTTCCAAATTTTAAGATTCAAGCACTAGGAATGGGGAAAAAGCGGAATAGGTCTGATAAGCAGTAATTCAATTTATTGTAATTGGCGCTTTCATACCCATTTCATTGTATTTTGAATAATATCATATATTAAGGCTAATATATTATAAAACCGGTATACTAAGAAAATAGCAATCTCTCACTAGCTGTTAAATATAACAGCACAAATTAATTAAATGTCAAGCATAGAAACTTCGACAAAAAAGTAGAGCCTAGAAAGTCATTTATTTAGAAGAAGAAGAAGAAGAAAGAATTGTCATACAGACTATGCGGGCCATTGTAGTTTTGGTGACATCGAGTATTTATTAAAAGGTTGTGTCTTATTGGATTTTAGAAGAGATTTGAGGAAACAATTCCTTTTTTAAAATCACAAACTTCAAGAGTGCCATACCTGAAGTTACCCCCTTCGGACCTTGACATCTCTTGTTGTGTTCGCATTAATCCTCCATACTCTCTGTCTCTCTCTCTCTTTCGAACCTTTCCATTTTATTTTTATTTTTTTATACACCATTGATTTTGGACTTTTGATTTTTAGATTTTTAAGGGTAAACATTATTATCTTTTATCTTGAAATTATCGATGAGCTTTTTTAAGTTTAGCCTACGGTATAATTGCTAAGTGAACCAATTAAATCAATATAAAGTGTTTTCCGAAATACATCCGAACGTGAGCTATATTCATGACCTAATCTCTCTATCAACATTATCTGGATCTTTGTTGTTGCTTCTCAGGAAACACAACGCCTCATAAAATTTTGCAGCGTGAATCTTAACTTTATTATTGATCATACATGTTCAACAATCATGATTAGGGTTTATTGTCTTTCTTGGAGTGTCACTGAGGAGTGGAAGACTGTTGTTTCTTGTTGTTTTGATAGGTTTATATAAGTTACGTATTCTCTTCACCATATGTTTTTCTAGCTGCGCTATGGTTTGGAATGAGAGGGTATGTCATGGAGATTTCTGTATCTATTTTGCATCTCCAAGGATCGGTGCCTCCCCTTTAGAATTGCCAACATGCGATAATTTTAATGGGATGATATTGGTCCTACTTGAAAGGGGCTAATGAATACACCTAGAGGGGGGTGAATAGGTGTATATAAGAATTTTCGCAGGACTTAAAAAATATTTTTGGTTTCAGTACATGTTGACCATAAGATAGAATTCAACTTTAAAAAGAATGAACAACTAGTAAGCATAATTAAGAAGTTTAGGGATAAGATAAAATAAACACAGAATTTATAGTGGTTCGGTTTAATCTAAGCCTACTTCACTCTCCTGCACTGATAGCCCATCGGCTGGATTTCACTATGAATCAAAAGAGTCGTTACAGTATCACGTCATTGATTCCACAGTATAGAGACTTTGCTACACTTCCTCAAGGTCTCACAAGTATCTAAACTCTCTTTTGAGTACAAATTTCTCGCTCAACAATTGAATCAACAAAGAACAAGGAACTTTAGACTTTGGAATTTTTCTATCACGCACACACTCGAATAACTAGAGCTTCTTCCTTATATACTCCTTTATGCGTTCATGTCCGTTGGCACATTCCAAATGAGTTCTTCCAATCTATCCGTTGGACGGAATCAATTAGGGACATCTCAAGTTAATTAAGGAATGTGATGATAGCCCACCAATCCTGCTCGCCCATACAATTAGAATCTAGGTTTCCATAAGTAGAACCTTCCAAGTATACCTTGCCAATAAACGAATCCAATTTACTCATATCAAATTCAAAACGAATAAAAGATCTTGAGATGCTATCTCCATCCGTGAGAAACTTCTTTAGCCGCTCGAATCAAATCCTTAAATAAATACTCAATTCTAGATAAGTCTTATTCATCGGTGTAGTAACTGTTAATGAGGGCAGACTTTAAAACTTGAATCTGGCGATCTTCAGACTTTTACGAAAGAGTCTGAAGTCTTCAGACTAGACTGATGGAAACGTTTTGTCAACTTCAAAACACATAAGGAAGTTTTCTCCAACAATCTCCACATTTTTTATGGTGACAAAACTTTCCTGCATATTTGGAAATTTTTAACTTGCAAGACAATACTCAAGCAAACAAGGATATCTCATAAAAGATAAATGAGTTAGGATAAATATAGTATCGAATCTGCATCCACAGGAAATAGGTTAGTCCTGTAAAAACAACTATCTTTGCCATGAGTACCAACAATGCTTAAGATACTGCAAACGATCAAACCACAATCCAAAAATCACAATAATCCAAAAGTCACAATAAGACAAAAGTTAATTAAAGTCTCAAAAACAAATCTATCAAATCAAATCTGCACTTCTCCCCCTTTTTGTCAGCATTAAAAAAGAGGTAGAGACGAAAACGAGAATTAGGTTAATATTGTTTTGGAACGCGAACAAGCTAGAAATTTCCCATCAACTTGACAATCTCCTCCACCTTTCTTAGATCCTCCTTTAGTTGTGCTAATTCCTCACCTTTGGCAGTTGCTTGAACTTGAAGATTAAGGGCCTGAACTTGATTGAGTAAAGATTCTGAAGAGGCTTGATAAGCATTCTGCATATTCTGAGATTCGTATCCCAAGGCATAAATTTGATCTCGCATCTCCATAAGAATATCAAGCAGTCTTCTAAAGTCTGCTGTGTTGTCAGTTTGAGTGCTTGCTTCAGCATGATCAGATAGTGAGGATGATGGCACATTAGCATGAGCATCCAGATTCGAAGATGATGCCTCATGACCTTCTTCAGGGAAGTGAGAAGCATATACATCTTCTGGATTAGCAGGAGAACGACTGACATCATCACTAGTAAAAGCAAGTGAAGGAGTACCTCTTTTCTCAGCAGCTCCCCCTGTTTCAGTACCTTCAGGTGGAGAGAAGTACTCTTCATGTTCAATTTCTTCTTCAGTGATAGGATGGCCTTGTTCTCCTTGTTGCTCCTTTTCTGCATCTCATTTTTCCTCAGTTTCCTTCCTTATTTATTCCCTTTCTTCACTCCTCTTCTTTGTCTCTTCTGGGTCTTCTCTATCCTCTGTCTTTGGAATAGAACGCTGCAACTTCCTTAAGGCAAGAGCGGAAATGGTAACATCATCATCATCATCTTCTTCATCCTGCAAGATGATCGCTCTTCTTCTTTTAGATGGAGCTGTCACGGGCTCCTTGCCTTTCTGCTCTGCAGCCACAGAGTCTTGATGAGATTGGATAGGAGTCTTCTCCTAGAATTTCTCTAGAGCCTTATTTAGCTCTTTCAGACGCATCTTGGAAACCATCTTCAGCCCTACCACCATTTGATCACATGTCTGAACACACATAATTCTTGGAGGCTGAATGTTAAAGTGTCTGAATAGCTGAGTAACAAGTGTTGAATAGGGAAGTTGACCCTTGTCCTTCACCATTGATCTATACATGTGAAACATGATAGTATACGGCAGAGAGAACTTTTTACCAGCATTGATAGCATACATCAGCTTTGCTTCTGAATTGGAAACGTCAGTCTTTGACGTGGATTTGGGTCTAAGACAATTGATCACAATCTTGTGAAGCAAGATATTCGAAGCATTCATCCTCGAATAGGAAATTTGGCTTTCTACCATTCCATCTCAAACAAGCTCCACTGTTGCACGACCAATAGACACGCTAATTGATTGAAATAACCCTCTCTCTACTCCAATCACATCAGCCAGAGTGTCCATGTCAACCACATAATCCTGGTCTCTAACACTGAAAGAAAATCTATTTGCATCCAAAAAACTTAGATTGGAATAGAAATAAGCAGAAAATTCTGGATGGGCTATAGTAAAGTCAGAGCAAAAGCGTTCAAGTTGAAGTAAAGTAAATTTCTCCCGCAACTTCACATTCAGAGAGTCAAAAAATCGAAATCCACACTTCTTGGGTTCATCACCCCTTGCTTTAACAACTTAGAGTAAGTTTGCTTGTGTTCCTCAGAACGAAACAGATCTGATTTTATTCCTCGAATGTTCGCAGGAATGCCCATTCTATGCTTAAAATGAGTAAACATCTTTTCATCATCATTTCCATCATGCTGACTAACTCCTCCAAAAAGTGGATCACTTGGGAAATTTGCAAAGGCCTTATCTGCAGAACCAGCAGGAGCAATACCCAAACATTCTATCATTTGCAAAAAGTGGGTTTCATTTATGTACCCCTTTTCTTTCAAAAACTCATTAATAATGGTCATTGGAGAGCCTCCATCCTTTAAGGCAGAATAAAGTTTGAAGTTAAAAGCAGGCTTTTGAGTTCTTACGGGTTCAGCATCTTCGATAACTTCTTCCTCCGTTTGTTGCTGAACATTTTGTGGTCTAGCCTGAGGAGAATGGCGCGGTTGAGAATGTTGTGGATTCTGCTGTTGCCTTGGAGATTCTTCTTGCTCGGTAAGGTCAAAGTGCGTAAGACCCTCACTCACACGCTGTGGTCCCCTGCTTGCAATCCTTGAAGACTTTCTTTAGAAAGACATTCTCACAGTCTTTGAGAGTTTCCGAACTCAATTCGCGAGAAAAATGAAAACTTTAAGGAGTAAACTAGGGAGAAAAAGTAAGAATGTGAAGTTCTATGCTTTTAGGGTTTGTGAGTAAAAAAGGAGAAGAAGAATAGTATATAAAGCAATCGAACCAGGGTAATACAAATCGTCAAAAAAGAAAAATGCCTTTTAAAAAATAACTGCCTTTTTGAAAATAGATAACTGCAAAAAAAAAAAAAAGATAACTTCTTTTTCAAAAAGGAATGATTTCTGTAAATACAAAAACTTGGAAAGATAATATCAATCAATTACAGATTAATAGACAAACGTACCTTTACAAAAGATAAATTTCTAAAATGAAATAACTTACAGTCGAGATCCTTGATCTTCTGAGTCTGAACATCTTTTGACTTTTATCCCTGAGTCTTAGCTTCTTCAGACTTTATAATATTAAGCTTGTGTCAAATAGACTCAAATTGACTTTTCTCTAGTGGTTTTATAAAGATATTCGCCAGCTGATTCTTTGAGTCAATGAATTGAATCAGGATTTCTCCATTTTGAACATGGTCTCTTATAAAGTAATGTCGAATCTCTATATGCTTTGCTCTTGAATGAAGAATTGGATTCTTGGTAAAATTAATCGCACTTGTGTTGTCATATTTAATCTCAATACATGAGCCTTCTATTCCAAAGTCTCTTAACTGTTGTTTTATCCATAAGATTTGAGAACACCAACTTCCAAGAGCCACATACTCTGCTTCTGTTGTTTAGAGAGCAACCGTACTTTGCTTCCTTGAGAATCAAGATACTGTCATGTTTCCAAGTAATTGATAAGTACCTAAGCTGCTCTTTCTATCAACTCTGCATCCAGCTAGATCTGCGTATGAGTATCCAAGGAGAGTAAAGTCTCCCTTTTTAGAATACCATAGTCCTAACTTAGAGGTTGTTGCAACATATTTGATGATACGTTTCACAGCAGTTAGATGAGATTCTTTGGGATCTAATTAAAATCTAGCACAAATGCAAACACTAAACAAAATGTCAGGTCTAGAGGCAGTAAGATAAAGAAGTGAACAAATGATACTCCTGTATAGCTTCTGATCAACTTTCTTTCCTCCTTCATCTTTATCTAGCTTCGAGGAACTTGATATTGGTATATCAGTGTTTTTGCAATTCTCCAAACCGAATTTCTTAACAAGTTCTTTAGCATATTTTTCTTGATGAATGAAGATTCATTCCTTCAATTGTTTCACTTGTAGTTCGAGAAAAAAAGATAGTTCACCCATCATGCTCATCTCGAATTCATCCTGCATAAACTTAGAGAATTTCTTGTACAGATTTTCGTTAGGAGATCTGAAAATAATATCATCAACATAAATTTGAATAAGTTGGAAATTTTTACTTTCTCTTTTAATAAATAGAGTGATGTCTACTTTACCTTTCACAAAGCCACTTTTGATTAAAAACTTACTTAACCTTTCATACCAAACTCGATGTGCTTGCTTTAATCCATATAGCGCTTTTTTCAATCTGAATACATAGTCTGGTTTCCTTGGGTCTTCAAAACCGGGAGGTTGTTCCACATAAACTTCCTTTTGAATGAATCCATTCAGGAATGCACTTTTGACATCCATTTGAAATAGCCTAAAATTTTTATAGCAAGTAAAAGCAAGTAATAAACGAATTGCTTCTAACCTTGCTACTGGTGCATAAGTTTCATCATAGTCTATCCATTCTTTTTGCGTATATCCCTTGGCCACGAGTCATGCTTTGTTCCTTATGACTTTTCCTTTTTCGTCCATCTTGTTCCTGAAAACTCATTTAGCTCCAATAATAGATTTACCTTTTGGTTTAGCAGTTAATTCCCAAACATCGTTAACACTGAACTGCCTGAGTTCTTCTTGCATAGCTTCAATCCAGCTTTCGTCAGTTAAAACTTCTTCTATGCTTATGGGTTCTATTTCAGAAATAAGAGCCACAACGCTAGACTCTTCATGCCTTTTGGATCTTGTTCGTATCCCTTCATCAATGTCACCAATAATGAGTTCTTTGGGATGACTAGACTTGTACTTCCAGTTGCTGGTTGGTCTGACAATCTGCTCATCTTTTTCTTCATTTGATTCTTCAAAATTTGTTCGTTATTAACATTCTGTAGTCTGAGCTGCTTCAGAGGAATTAGACTTTGTAGAGTTTGGAGCAGGTTCAGATTCTTCAGGTTGAATCTGAACCAATTGATTTTGTATAAAGTCTTGAAATTTGACATTCATTGAATCTTCCACAGATTGAGTCTTCTTGTTGTATACTTTGTAAGCTTTGCTGGTAGTTGAATATCCAAGGAAGATTCCTTCGTCTGATTTTTCTTCAAACTTACCAATGCGATCATTTGCATTTTTCAAAATAAAACATTTGCAGCTAAACACATGAAAATATGAAACAATTGGTTTTTTTCCCTGAACAACTCATAAGGAGTTTTCTCCATAATTAGCCTTAAGAAAACTCTGTTAATGATATAACATGCTGTAGAAACTGCTTCAGCCAAAAAATGAGAAGAAATGTTACTTTCAATTAAAAGAGTTTTTGTCATTTCTTGCAAAGATCTATTCTTTCTTTCCACAACTCCATTTTGTTATGGAGTGTACGGCGAAGAGAAAACATGCTTTAAACCATATTCATCACAAAAATTTGCAAAGTCTTGATTCTCAAACTCACATCCATGGTCTGTCCAAAATACAACGAACAATATTAAAAATAATAATAGGATTACTTTTTTATTTTTTCTTTTATTGATGAAAACTATTGATTAAAGTATGTCCTTTTTCATTTTGAATTTTCTTAGCAAATTTTGAGAAATGAGAGAAAACTTCAAACTTACTTAATAAAAAGAATACCCAAGTAAAACGAGAATAGTCATCTATGATTACCAAGCAATATTTCTTCCCACCAATACTTTGTGTTCTGATTGGTCCAAAAAGATCCATATGCAGAAGCTGCAGAACATGATTAGTAAAAACTTCATTTATAGGTTTAAAGGAATTTCTTACCTGTTTTCCCAAAGCACATGGTGTGCATAACTCTGACTTCTTAGGTTGGGCAGTCCACGAACAAGCTTTTTGGAGGAAATTTTGGCTATCTACTTCATATTGACATGGCCAAGTTTTCTATGCCAAAGATTTTCTTCATCTTGAATAGAAATTAGGCACTAAGAGCTTTCTGATTTGATATCCAACAGATAAATGTTTCCATGTCTTTGTTCAGTAAAGAATTGAGACAAATCCTTACTAGTTCCTGAACATATGCCTTCTTGAAAATTGATTTTGAATTCAGTGTCTGTCGCGACCCAATTTTTGGGTTTACCACCTAAAACTAGGTTGATGGACTACTAAGCCTTTAAGCTTAGCTCGGGCTCTCCCAAGCCCATACCAAATCGCGACTTAAGGATTTAACATGCAAAAGATCATTAACTAGGAGTCGCCACTAATCAGTTTAGGGTAGGTCGATTAGACACCTAAGTAAAATAACGGGAGGATTATCTTACTTCTACGAACCAGAGATTTTGGGCACGGGGACTTGGTTACACTAGACTATTCTAGTGCCCTTTCGGTACCATTTCTTTTTTGTTTTTTTTTTTAAATGTTTTGCAGGCAGCTTGATTTGATTTTAATTGAGCTTCCTAACATGTGAGGTGATCATACATGTGCGCTTACCACCAATTTAACACATCAAGAAAGCAATTAAATAATGCAAAAACATACCTTAAAGCAACGAAAGCATTTGCAATGTTAAATCAGAATTCACATAAACAATCCTAGATATGATTCCTAATTAACAAGTAATCAATTTTTTGTTCTCACTTTATTTAGTGAAAATCATGACTTATGCAATGCATGTTACTATTCTACATGAAATGACGACATGACCTAAACTATATGACATGAAGAAATGTAATAATTAAATGCAATCTAAATGATCTAATTATAACGACATGCAACGCGATGCAATGACATACCAAATTATTTAAACTAAAATGACATGCTTTATGCAATTTAATATGCAATCTATATGTCACGTGACATTTATTAAATGACTTAATCTAATGACATGAAATTTCTAATTAAATGAACCTAGCAATAATGACTAAATGATGTGCATTTCATGATGACGATCACATAACTAAAACAGGCATGCAATCTATCCTAGAGAATGAAATGAATTTACTCTAAGACAATTTTTTTGATTTTTCATGAAATTCGAAATTAAGAAAAATGCAAAAAATAACTATCTAGATTAAGATTCTATCCAACTTACATTAAGAATTGGGCTAGGTCAAATCTTAATTCAAATTAGGATGTTATCTTAACTTGAAAGTTTCTAATCTATAATGCAATCTATCTCAAAAGATCTATCTAGACCTAAAATGCAATTTTTATCTAATATGTAATGACGTGCAAAGAATGCCCTAATTCTATTTTTTTTTTCTTTTTTTTTATGAATTCGAAATTAAAATTAAACATGCAATTCAAATAATAATAAAAAAACTAACATCCTAAATGAATGCACTTTTTTCTTTTCTTTTTCATGACTCAAAATAAAATCCCTATTCTAATCATGCAAGATAATTAAAAACAAACCTAATATTTTTTTGGATTTTTTCCTTTTACGAAAATAAAACTGACTCAAACATCACGACATCAAATCAAACAAGATAAGATTGATATTTGAAAATTGGTGAACCATATCTCGCGCATGAGATCGGGTTGTCCAATTTCAAAATTAAATCGCGAATCGAATCTCGAGCATGAGATCGGATTGTCGATTTTTGCAAGGGATTGCGAGTCGGATTTCAGGTGCGAAAATCAAACTGACAATCCCTAATTTGAGGGGGCACTTTCATGTTGGAATCTCAATCATACCTTAAAGACTAATTCTAAAAAAAATTCAAACAAAGAGATAAAATATCAAAACCTAAAATAAGATAAAGCAAATCTATCTAATAAATTAAATCTACTAAATCTTCCTAATAAAATAGATCCATACCTTAATTGAATTTTTTCAAAAATCCAAATGGTGAGGTGGACCGTGATGGAGGCTCGGCGGGGCTAAGAACGATGGCTATGATGATGGTTCACCGAGGAATGATCGATGACACGTATTCAGTAATCCAGAGAACGGTGGCCGAATGTCTTCTCACTTGGTCTTCTTTTGCTCCTTGTCTATATGAACGTATTGGAAGCTACTGGGGGAACCACCCTTAAAATAAAACTAGCTAGCCACCTGGACGCGGCTAAGGATGGGTGGCCGTGGTGGTGCTTGGCCTCGGTTGATGGCGCAGTGAGGATCGGGTCTTTGCGACTCACGGACGGACAGGATGGTGCGGCATCGATGCCTCGCTGGAAAATCTGCGAAAAAAGAAATCTTCAACAATTGTATTCTTCGTGGACGTCTCTTTCTTCGGATGGGTTCTTCTCTGCTTGGACCAATGTTTATTATATCATGCGTGTACTATCTCTGGAGAACAAGAATTTTGAGAAGCTTTTATGAATTTTGATCAAAGGAAAAGATTTAGTGCACCCCTTTTACGCTTCTTGCAAAGAATAAAGACCAGCTCATAAGTCTTCTTCTGTACACGTGGTGGAGGTCAATAATCTTTACGGAGTCCAAACGGTGATGGAATCTTGACCGAGTTCTCCATCACAATTCGGTCATGATATAATCCTTAACCGATTTCCATGCACAATCACGATGGACCTCCTTGAAACTTGACTAAAGAACACCTGCAATAAGACAAATTCAAGAGTGACAACGACAAAAGCTCGATGAAGAATGATCTAGGATGTGGGGGTTCAGCAGCCGCAGGAGCGCAATGTTGGGATTATAGGCAAGGCTCATCCGCAGGGCTCGGATAGCAGAGTGGTGGGGCTCCAATGTCAAGGTCTCGAACAAGGAGCAACATCAACCATCGCATTAGTTGGGCCCAATTTTTATTCGTATGAAGACGTCGTAGCTGTGCAGGGCTTCTCATGGCAGGGAAGCAGTGTGTTCACCGAACAGGGAAGTCCGAACGGCAGCGATGCAGGGCTTTCTTGGTGCAAGCAGTGTTGTCTCCGTTGGTCAACGGGAGTGCCTCCATGAATCTTAGAGGTGCTCTCTACCTCTCACGATTCTCAATGAGCCAACCCCGCACCTCACAAATTTTTCTCCTCCATTCTCTCTATTCACGTATGTTCATGCTTTTCTCAAGTTTGTGGCCGTGTCTCAATTTTTTGGTGGCCCCTTAAAACCGAACCCTACGTCCACCTTTTATAGCCAAAAAAATGTGATCCTATCAAAATATTTCGAAAATTCCTTATATCCTCCGAATCACAAAAATCCTTATCTCCTTAATATTTTCAAAAAAATGTTATCACCTAAAGACTAAAGATAAGATTTCAACCCGATTCTCTTAAATTTCAAAAACCACCGCAATATCATATCAAATCTCGATTTAGGTAATTTTTGTCATTAAAAAAAAAACGGGCTCGGACCAATTTTGCTCGTTTCATGGGCTTAGTCCAGCCTATTAATTTAAACTCAAAAACAATTAATTCGACTAGTCCACCGTCCTAAAAATAAAAAATGCACAACATGTAAATTAAAAATAAACGCACCTAAAATTAATGCTATGCAAATGAATTATAAAAAATAAAATTAACCCCTAATGACTAAATGGGCCGCCAAAATTTAGGTGTCAACAGTGTCACACAATTGGCTTATACTGAGAAAATTATAGTTTAAGCCTTCCACCAAGGAAACATTATTGATTGTGAGACTCCAATCTTGACAGTTCCACATCCAATAATTCTTCCTTTGCCATTTCCACCAAAAGAAACTTTTCTACCATTTATTTGGGTAAGTTTTATGAAGCAATTTGAATCTCCTGCAGCCACTATCCAAATACCATTTGATATTTTTCTTGATAGTGACCTGCAATTATGAAAATATTTCAAGTTTTCTTTGGTACCCATATTTTCTTGGGTCCAAGGGAGTTAGTTCCAAAAATAGTCTTTGCCCAGTTTCTCTTAACAGGTTTCCAAACTTTAGGACAATCCTTCTCAAAATGTTCCGAGCTGTTACACTTTTAACATTTAAAAGCACTTCGACCAATAGATTTTACAAAAAAAAAATTGAAAATGATCTCTGTAAAAAGTTTTAGTAGGTCTTTGTTTGATTCTTTCTTTTACTTTTGGGAAATCATTTAAAGTAATAGTTTCCGGTGTCATTCCCAAACCTGATTTATAAAAATAAGGTCTTTGAATTGAAAGAATTTTATCAAGCTTTTCAGATCCATTTGATTTTTTTTTTTGAGATATTTGAAATGTCTTCTTTCAAGAGAATGTTTTCTTTTGAAAGAAAATCTTCATTTTCTTTTGAAGTTTTAAAATTATTTTTTAGACTTTCAAATCTTTCTTTCCAAGAAATTTCCCGTTGCCTCAATATAGAATTTTCCCTTTTTAGTTCGGAAATTCTTTTAAGAGATACCTTAAGGCTAAGACGGAATTCATCAATATACTTTCAAACTTTAATAGGAATTATAAAGTTACTTACCTCAATTTCCTTGTCTGAATCTGAGTCTGAGTTTATTTTCAGAGTTTGAGTCTTCTGAATTTGCCATCAGACAAATGTTGGCATATTCTTCATCACTCTCTTCACATTCTGTGTCGCTCCAAGTCTCTGCTTTGAGAGCTTTCTTGAATTTCTCTGTATTTCTTTTTTTTTTCTTCAATAAAGGACAGTTGGGTCTGATGTGTCTTTTCTTCTTGCATTCGAAGCAAATCACATCTTTGTTGAACTCATTCTCTTTAGTTGCTTTATTTTGAGATCTTTGACTATTTTTCTTCCTTCAGTTGTACTTTCTTCCTTGTCTATTTAACTTTCTGAACTTCCTTATCATGAGTGCTAACTCTTCATCATCCAGATCATCTTCTGAATTTGTAACATCAAAATCATCATTAGACTTTAAAGCAATTGACTTCTTACCTTTAGGACCTTCTTCTTCATCGATTTGCTCCACTTCATAAGATTGAAGTGTGCCCACTAATTCGTCGACTAGATAAAGGTGCGATCCTTTGGGTTTCTCTAATAAAAGTCTTGATGTGATTCCAGTCTTTAGAGAGTCCTCGTAGTAACTTGTTGACTTTCATTTGCCCTGAGATTGGTTGACCATGATACGCAAGACCATTTACAATCTCTGTAAAGGGGTTAAACATATTAGTGATGGTTTCTCTTGGCTTCATTTTGAAAGTTTCATATTACCCAAGAAGAATGTTGATCTTTGTTTCTTTAACTCGATCAGTTCCTTCGTAGGTAACATGCAACCTGTCCCAGACTTCTTTTGCTATTTCACAGGATGAAATTATGTTATACTCAGTAGGAGATAAGGCACAATATAAAGAATAGATAGTTTTTACGTCAAGAGCTTGTCTCTTGGTTATCTCTTCTTGTGTCAACTCTCTAGCATCTGTCACTTCCTTTCCTCTTTCTAAAGTTGATGTTTTAGTAGGAATAACTCATTTTTCCACCACATCCCATTCAAGGGGATCTTTCAATCTTAGGAAAGCTTTCATCTTGTTCTTCCATACGTTGTATTCATTCCCATCAAAGTAAGGAGGTCTGGTGTTGCTTTGATCTTCAACCAATCCTGGAGCCAAAATACTAGACATAGATCTTTAGCTTAAGAAGTAAAACACTTCAATAAAATAAGCACACAGGCTTTGATACCAATTGAAATTGGCTAGTGAATACACCTAGAGGGGGGTGAATAGGTGTATATAAGAATTTTCGCAGGACTTAAAAAATATTTTTGGTTTCAGTACATGTTGACCATAAGACATAATTCAACTTTTAAAAGAATGAACCTCTAGTAAGCATAAATAAGAAGTTCAGGGATAAGAAAAAATAAACAAATAATTTATAGTGGTTCGGCTTAATCCAAGCCTACGTCCACTCTCCCGCACTGACAGCCCACCGGCTGGATTTCACTATGAATCAAAAGAGTCGTTACAGTATCATGTCCTTGATTTCACAGTGTAGAGACTTGGCTACACTTCTTCAAGGTCTCACAAGTATCTAAACTCTCTTTTGAGTCCAAATTTCTCGCTCAACAATTGAATCAACAAAGAACAAGGAGTTTCAGACTTTGGAATTTCTCTATCACGCACACACTCGAATAACTAAAGCTTCTTCCTTATATACTCCTTCATGCGTTCATGTCTGTTGACACCTTCCAAATGAGTTCTTCCAATCTATCCGTTGGACATAATCAATTAGGGAGATCTTAAGTTAATTAAGGAATGTGATGGTAGCCCACCAATCCTGCTCGCCCATACAATTAGGATCTAGGTTTCCATAAGTAGAACCTTCCAAGTATACCTTGCCAATCAACAAATCCAATTTACTCGTATCAAATTCAAAACGAATAAAAGATCTTGAGATGCTATCTCCAGCCGTGAGAAACTTCTTTAGCCGCTCGAATCAAATCCTTAAATAAATACTCAATTCTAGATAAGTCTTCTTCGTCGATCTAGTAACTGTCAATGAGGGCAGACTTTAAAACTTGAATCTGGCGGTCTTTAGACTTTGACGGAAGAGTCTGCAAGTCTTCAGACTAGACTGATGGAAACGTTTTGTCAACTTCAAAACACGTAAGGAAGTTTTCTCCAACACAACTCAGTACTTGGTCACTTTATGGAGGTACTGAATTCTTATTCATTTATGTGGTGGGAAGACGAGCACGCATAGATGCGCATGTAAAGCCTGGCGTTATTCTGTCTTGAGGTTCGGCTGTGGGGCCCATGCTCTCGCTTGAATACGAGCATGTATGACGTAGATGCAGGTGTTTGGGTACGTATCGTCGTGAAGTAGGGGCCGGCTTGCTAACTGTCAGCTAGGGCTCTCGATGTTTTCTCATACCTAAAAGTGACGAGTATAGTAATATTGGGGAAAAGTTTAGGGTTTTGGCCAGGAGTCGCATCTTTGACTTGTTTTTTTTTTTCTTTTTTTTAATCTTTGAGGTCTTTAAGTAGCTGATCAGCTGTGTTTCCCCTTAGGCATAACAAAGTAATGTGGTACGTAGTCCTGTAAGGGGATATGTGCGGCTGCATCGATTATTTCGAGTGGACATATATTATGACCTTTTCGGAGGCATATAAGATTAAGTGGACACTGCCTTTATATTTCTATTGCTTCTCTTCCATATCTTGATGCGTTCATCCATTCGTAATCTTTTTGGCAGGGGGAGTTTTCAAGTTGGAGTTGTTCTTACCGTAAGAATATCCAACGGCGGCACCCAAGGTAAACATTCATTTGGTCCTTCAGTTTTTGGGCTTTATCAGCCTTGGATTTGGTTTATGGTTCCTTTAAATTACAACATAAAGCAAACTATCCACGGGTTGAGGGCCATAGGCATTGGCATTGCAGATATGCCAAGAAATTCTAAAGGTGAAACACCAGTGATAACTCATTTTCCCTTTGTTTCGCGTCTCTCGAAATGATGATAGAAAGAAAGTACCTGCAATTGCTCCTATTTTCTTCAATGGAGAAGAGGCCTTGGTACTTCCAGTGAGATCAAAGATCTATGCGAATAAATTATTAATGGACATGATTCATCTTATTAATCATCACCATTTGAGCATCCTATTCATACGAGAACAAGTGGATTTTTTTTTTTATCATTTTGGCACAACTAATGTAATGCCAAAACCTAGTAACAAAAGATTTTGGCATATACAACCCCATAACCAAGTACGCCTCGCACGTATTCCCCTACAAGCTTGGTCGTTAACTCAACCTGGCCGCCCCCATAATCCCCTGCATTGAAGAGGGTCCTGTAAAACGATTCCTCCGCGAGCTCCATGTACGGCACGAGTAGCTCTGAAACAAATCGCATGTGCATAACCTAGACCTGTCAAACGACACGAATTGCTCCACATATAATGATTACACAACCATTATAAAAGACTACTGTTGTTTTGATTAATGAAGAAATCCCATGCGCGTTGAATCACTAGCCTCGTGTTTGAAGAAAGTCTACGTGGTTCACTCCGAGTAGAGATTATACTACCTGAATACGTCGTTAAAATAAGCTGAGAAGCGAAATTACCGAACATTTTAAAAGAAATGTTATATAGTTAATCATTGCCTTAAGCTGAACACTCTGATTAGATAGTGCCCAACCAGCTTTCGCGCATCTTGATTGTTGCACCTCCTCCGACGATTTTAAGGAGCACTCCCCCTCATCGACCTGGTGCATTAAGAATTTTATTCCTAGATTACTACTAACAAGGCTTAAATGTAAGATTACAAGAACAACAAATCTGACCAACCCATTTGGGTTCATTCAATTTCTATTTACTTTAAAAAAGTCTTACCTTTTTATTGGTATGCAATTCAAAAAAAGATAATTTGTTAGGTTATGTCAATCATTCATATTCTATTTCCATTAATGGGTGGTCTATTGATTAAAAGAGACTTGTTTAAAGATTGTATAAATTGACTAATACTTATTATTCAATCTAATATTTTTTTTTTAAACTCGAAACTTTTGAAATTTTCTGAATAATTAAATGTTGACACGTAAATTCACACATATATTTTTCATAATATTTAAGATATTATACATTTTAGCAAAAAAGTTTTTTTTTTTTTTTAAACAAAAGGAGTACTCTTTAGTTTTATCTAAGGGTAAACAATCCAGTCTTAGGTTGCCCATTCATAACATTTTTGTCATGACTAATTTGAAATTTGCATTTTATTTTGAGTCTTGGATGAGTCAGAGTCTAGTATGGCAAACATGAATAGATAAATCATGAATGGGTATTCACGGTTTATCTTAATGAATGGTTTCCAAGTTTCATATAAGTGATATATACATACGATGAGACACGAGGTTTTGCTCGTTTTTAGTTCCCGGAAAAGTTCAGGTATCTGTGAGGTTGTGAACTCGCAATGCTGGGGGATAGGTTGCTGATTGTGTGGAATTACGGCATGAGGTTTCTGATTCTACAATTTTTGTATATAGCTCCTTAAAAACAAAAGATGCATCGGCAATATACACGTGGTTTATTCTTTTTCATGATGCACTGATTGAAGTCTGATGCATCATTCAATGATCAGATGAAAAGGTTGAAACTGTGGAAGAATAACTGGGATACATACACCTACGAGCTTGATGAAGTTTTCATCGAGTTTGCATCGCAAAATCACGTGTACGAGGTCGCAACAAAGTTGGTTGTGGAGGCCTGTACGTATAAAAGATTTTAATTGTTGTTTTAGTTTCACCTTCGTATGAGCTTGCTTTTGGAGAATATAAGCAAGTGGAGAAATGTCGCGACCAAATTTTTGGTGAACCACCGAGGGTTTGGCTATGGATTGTTAAGCCTAGACTTAACTCAGGTTCTCCCAAGCCCATATCAACTCGCGACTTAAATTCAAATAATTAGCATGCAAAAGGGAGTCGCTAATAATCAATTTGCGGTAGGTCGATTAGACACTTAAGTAAAATAATTGGAGATTTACTTTACTTCTACAAACCAAATATTTATGAGTTCGGGGACTTGATTACGCTAGCTTTCACTAACGCCCTTTCAGTACCTTTCTCTTTTATTTTTTGAAAAAATATTTGGCAAGCAGCTTGAATTGATTTTAACTTATATCCCTAACATGTGAGGTGATCAAGCTAGTGCGCATACCACCAATTTAAAACTCAGGAAAGCAATTAAATAATGCAAAACTTACCTCAAAGCAACGAAAGCATCTACAGTGTTA
Source organism: Eucalyptus pauciflora (assembly GCA_007663325.1). Classification (NCBI taxonomy): domain Eukaryota; kingdom Viridiplantae; phylum Streptophyta; class Magnoliopsida; order Myrtales; family Myrtaceae; genus Eucalyptus; species Eucalyptus pauciflora. The sequence goes on along the minus strand of VMYD01000317.1, from coordinate 390,412 downwards.
GATCAGAATTCACATCAGCAATCCTAGATATGATTTCTAATTAACAAGCAATCACTCAATTTTTGTTTTTTCGCTTTTTAACGAGAATATAGTCCATATGAATGCAATGCAGTACTTCTACCTAATATGAAATAATATGGCATGGCAAAATGTCTTAAACTATATGACTGAGTAAAAAATTTTGTGATTTTTTAATGAACATGCAATAATTAAATATGCAATCTAAATTAACCAAAATGACCTAATTCTAATGACGGGCAAGTTCTAATTAAATGGACCTAGCAACAATGACTAAATGATGTGCATTTCATGATGACGTGCACATAACTAAAACAGGCATGCAATCTATCCTAGATAATGAAATGAATCTACCCTATGACAATTTTTTTTTGTCTTTTTCATGAAATTCGAAATTAAGAAAAATGCAAAAATTATCTAGCTAGATTAAGATTCTATCCAACTTACATTAAGAATTGAGTTAGGTCAAATCTTAATTTAAATTAGGATGTTATCTTAAGTTGAAAGTTCCTAATCTATAATGCAATCTATCTCAAAATCTATCTAGACTTCAAATTAAACATGCAATTCTATCTAATATGCAATGACAAGCAAAGAATGTTCTAATTCTGATTTTTTCTTTTTCTTTATGAAATTCGAAATTAAAATTGACACATATTTAAACGTGTAATTTTAAAAAAAAAAACTAACATCCTAAATGAATGCATTTTTTTTTTATTTTTCATTTTTTCAAAAATTCGAAATAAATCTCCTATTCTAGATATATAAGATAACCCTAAGACGATAAACCTAATCTAACTCAATTTTTTTATGAAAACAAAATTGACTCAAACGACACAACAACACATCCAACAAGATAAGACCGGTATCCACAAATTGACGAATCATATCCCGTGCATGGGATCAGATTGGTCAATTTCAAATAAATCGCAAATCGAATCTCGAGCATGAGATCGGATTGGCGATTTTTCGTGCGATTGCAAGTCATATTTCAGGCACGAAATCGGACTATCAATCGTATGCACATTATGAAATTAGAGATTAATCCCTAATTTAAAAGGCTACTCGAGATTACGGATACAATAGCATATCGAGAATTTAAATAATGTGCATCAACAATACTTCAAATAAGGAAACGGAATATTCGAAAATCTTAATAGATAAAGTTTTCACCTAGTTCGAATATCAGCCTTCAAAATTCGGATCCTCGCGACTCGACGTGGTGGTGCTAAGCTCGGTGGTCCTCAACTGGTTGAAGAATATGCGGCCACGAATTGAAGATGCTCAACAATTAAACTAAACTCGCAACAATGGGATTGCGGTTAGTTGGTCAAATAAATCTGCAAGGTGACAAAATTGGACACCACAAACCGTTGACTTCATTGACTTGATTGAACAGTGCGGTCTCTTCTCCTCGTGAAAGAAAAACCAGCCTCCTCCCTTGAGGCCACTCTAGTATCTGAGACTTCTAGGGCTCATACCATGGTCTCTCTTTCTTAATGCGTTTCTCACTTGCCGAATGTTTTTGAATTCTGCCCGAGAACTTCAATTTCTTTTACCTTTGCTATCAATCTTCTCTTTTCAAAAGCCCAAAATAAGAATTGAGGAAGAGGTGGCCAAGATGCTTTGCTGGTGTCGGTTGAGTTGCTCATAAAATTGTTAAAGCGGCTGCAGCGAGTTTGGAGATGATCTCGGTGCTGGACTGGAATGTGTCAGGATTGCTGAGTTTTTTGTTGTGCAGAGAAATCGCTGCAAGTGGCGCCGTGGCGATCAAGCTTGAGCAGCTACCAGGGACAGATGCGAAGATGTTGCTGGTACGAGAATTTGGGCACGGCTGTTGAAGGTGAACAACCTTGACGACTAAAAGACGAAATCTCCGCTCTTTCTCTCCCGTGGTCTTCTATATTATGGCCATGTATTCAATGTGTGACTCCCCTAAAAACCAACCCCCTTGATCGATCTCCGTGCACTCCTTATATAAGGGAAGTAAATTTGGATTTCAACTTTTCTTCGAATCAGTATCCACAATATTTTTCATGAAAATCATCCCATATTGATAAAGATTCGAGATTAAGATGAAATTTTTCTCTAAATCCAATTCTTTCAAAACCAAATCGCAATATTTTTTACCCATCTGCCCTATCTAAAAAAAAAACAATCATTATATCCTAGAAAAATTTCGAATTTCAAATTTCTCACAAGATAATTTTCAATCATTTAAAAAAAAATGGGCTTGGGCCAACCTGCTTGCTTCGTGGGCTCAGTCCAACTAATTTGAACTCCTCCACCACCGGTCCAATAAAATGCAAAAAATGCAAATAACAAAATAAATGCAACATAAATCTATATGCTATGCAATTAATAAAATTAACCCCCTAATTTTCCATGCAATAAATAAATAAACTAAATCGTCAAAATTTAGGTGTCAACAGCTGCCCCTCTTTGAATGTGAGCTCGTAGAAGTTGCTTTCAAAGACAAATTGAAACCTAAATTTTGACCATGCACATGCACTGAATGATTTGATTTTTGATTTTTGATTTTTGATTTTTGAATAATGAATCCCATTTTAAAATGCAATTTATATGACGCATGGAAATGCTAATGCAAATGCATGATGCGAAAGGAAAGAACGTATCTGCAATTACTTACCAGTCAGTGCGGTAAAGCATTTTGAGGTACCTGATAAATTCCTATTTACTCCACAAGTACCCAACTCTCACTCGGGTTCCTTGAAGAGTCAAACAGGTAATAGATTGAAACATTGAGATTGAGAAGACCATTCACATCCAAAGTGAAATGTTCAACGAAAAGAATTAAGACATCCAGATCCAGATTGAGATGTCAAGAAGATTTTTTTTTTTTTTATTTATGAAAAAAGCTCGAAATACCTAGATCCAAACTAAGGTATAACAAGAAAGCTCGAAAAACATTCACATCCAAAGTGAAATGTTCAACGAAAAGAATCAATACATCCGAGTCTAGACTGAGATGTCAAGATATTTGAAGCTCGAAATACCTAGATCCAGACTAAGGTATAACGAGAAATATTAAAAAAAAAAAACATTCACATCCAAAGTGAAATGTTTAGATGAAAATAATTAAGACGTCCGGGTCCAGACAAAGATGTCAAAAATTTTTGAACTCGAAATACTTAGATCCAGACTAAAGTATGACAAGGAAAATCAAATAACATTCACATCCAGAGTGAAATGTTCAACGAAAATAATCAAGACATCCGGGTCCAGACAAAGATGTCAAGATTTTTAAACTCGAAATACTTAGATCCAGACTAAGGTATAACGACGAAGATTGAAAAACTGTTTTCCTAGGACCCATACCATTCTACGGTTGCCCAGTATAGCAGTGTTTGGTTGTGTTTAGGACTCGTATCATTCTATGGTCGCCTAAACGGAGAGTTGCCTTCCAAGACTCGTACCATTCTACGGTCGCTTGAATAGAGAAATAAATGCTGTCTAGGACCCGTACCATTCTACGGTCACTTAAATAAGGAATAGGTGTTGTCGAGGACCCGTACCATTCTACGGTCGCCTTGACGAAAAATTGATTTTTCAGGACTCGTACCATTCTACGGTCGCCTGAATGAGCAAATTGCTTTTCCAGGACCCGTACCATTCTACAGTCGCCTGTTAGAGCAATAAATGTTGTTTAGGACCCATACCACTCTACGGTCGCCTAAACGGAGGTTTTGCTTGGCTAAGACCCGAACCATTCTTCGGTCACCCAGCATTGCAATCTGGAGAAAAATCTTTGGGGACAACTCAATCGAGTGTCAGTGTATTCAAAAGGAGAATACATGTGCAACGACAAGTATTTGAGGTATAGAGATATACTTACCTTGTGACATCTCTGTTCCTTAGGGACATGTCTCCTGCAAAACATGATCGTAGGAGAGGCAACATGCATTTGTAATCACAGACATGCATTAATTCAAGTAAGGTTCATGCGTAATGATTTCCATCAACCACGCATCATCTTAATTTCAATAGGAATGATCTCGAATGATGATTCCAATCTGAACGCATGAGCGCCATGGATGTGTCAAATGAGGGATCCTTCAGTTTGAAAGGACTTTTCACTCATCCTCTTTAAAAGGGGCTGTTTTATCCTGACCTTTGATGCAGGATCTTAACAATCGCTCTATCTTTCCATCGTTATGCCAAATAAGGGTCTAAGCAATCTCGCAAGTGGTACGACCTTACCGATCTGAGAGGTCTTTAATAGGGACCATAATATAGGCTTGGTCAACGGCTTAACAAATGGGACTCTTTGAGTCAAGGCTATTGAAAAATGAGTGATATTCCGCAATCATCATTGGGTTTACAAGTCAAGAAGCATACGAAATGAGGCAGAAATCATCTTACTCGCACTTCTTCAAGCTATGCTTTTAAACATATGAACTCTTACGTTAATTCAAGTGCCATAATCTGAAGAGACTTTGCAAGGGACGTAACGTAGGATTGGTTCATGGGTTGAGAAGCGAAAAGATAATTAGGCTCAAAAAGTGTTTAGGGGGTCAAAGTTGGTGATCATCTTGACATTTCCACCAATTTTCTCCTCCACCATTGAGGATTTTTTCTCATCACAACTCCATTGATTGCAATAGCATTTGAGTTTTTAGTACCGCCTTGTTGGGGATACAACTTCAATCAATGTTTGACTTTTTTCTTTTCTGGGCATTGGCCTTGCTTTTACTAGGCACACTGCTTTTTCATGCCCCATTTTTGCACTCGTTTTCTTTGGACTTGCATAGTCTTCAGCATTGTAAACAATGCTATTTAAGTGGTTTGTTTTTCTTGCCTTGCCCCAGTGTGGGGGATGATCACCACCTGGGTTTGATGCGAAATGAATTCATAGGCTCAAGTGGGCTATGCAATGGATAAAGTGTATAGGATAGAAAAAGAACTGCTCTTCGCCGTCCTAAGGCACTTCAAATTATCGTACAAGTTACACTACGAAAGCAATACTCAAAGATTGATGCAAGTGTGAATAAGAAAATTCCTATCGTTCCATCAAATTTGTCCCAATGTGGGATGATCCTTGACAGGGATAATTTAAAGAAGCTCTTCATGTGTGGGCTCAAAGGGCTAAGCAATGGATATACCTGTAGTGTTTTTGATTAGAGAAAGAAATTGCCTCTCATCACCTTGGTTGACGTACCCTTCGCGAGATCACCCTTTTCCTTGTAAGCATGGAATTTTTCCACACAACTCACTGGGAATTTGTGTATGAAACAGTGTATGGAATAAGGTTTGCCTTTCGTCATTCCAAAGTATCCCATTTGACACATTCAATTTATTTCACCCAATTCATTAAGGAAAACATGCAAGATTTGCAACAAATATGAACAATTCAACTCATTGAAGCAATTTATTTATCTCAGAAATGTTCGCAGTTAAAAACATGACACCGCAAATTCTATCATGGGTGATATTTCTTGACAGCATCAGAATTCACTGGAGTGGAAAACTCACACCCATCCATTTCTGCCAAGATCAAAGCACCTCCAGGAAGTACCTTCTTCACTATATATGGACCACCGTAGTTTGGAGCGAACTTGCCACCAAGATCCGGAAAAATCGGCAAAAACTTCCTTAGAACAAGATCATTTACCTCGAAATGTCTCGGTCTCACCTTTCGGTTGAAGGATCTAGCCACCCTCTACTAATAAGTTTGGCCATGGCAAAGAGCCTTCAGTCTTCTTTCATCAATCAAGTTTAACTATTCAAGTCTTTGCTGCGTCCACTCAGCCTCAGACAACTCCATTTGCGATAAAACTCTTAGAGAATGAATCTCCACTTCCACAGGCAGAACTGCTTCCATGCCATACACCAGAGCAAAAGGGATTGCCCCAGTAGAAGTGCTAATCGATGTCCGGTATGCCATTAGTGCGAAGGGTAACCTATCATGCCAATCTCGATAATTCTCAGCCATCTTAGCCAGAATCTTCTTAATATTCTTATTGGCCACTTCAACAGCCCCATTCATTTGAGGGCGGTAAGGAGATGAATTCAAATGCTTGATCTTGAACTCATTGAACAACTCATCGACAATTTTGTTATTCAAATTTGTTCCGTTGTCAATGATGATTGCTTCAGGGACGCCATAGCGAGCAATTATATCTCGTTTGACGAACTTTGCAACATTGCAAGCGGTGACACTTGCAAAGGACATAGCTTCAATCCATTTGGAGAAATAATCTATCGCCACCAAAATGAATCGATGTCCATTGGAAGCCTTGGGGTGGATTGGGCCAATCACATCAATACCCCACATCGAGAAAGGCCATGGCTCGAAAAACTGGTGCAGCTCAGTTGGAGGAACATTTATCCTATCACCATAGATCTGGCAATGATGACAACTTTGAACATGCTGAATACAGTCACCCTCTAGTGTGAGCCAGTAGTAGCCTAATCTCATAATCTTCTTAGCCAACATGTGCCCATTCATATGAGGGCCACATACTCCTTTGTACACTTCTTGCATGATTCGAGTGGCTTCGGCTGCGTCTACACACCGCAACAAAACTGAATCATAAGACCTCTTGTACAAACTTTTACCACTGATGAAGAATTTTGAGGCCATCTTCATGATATACTTCCTGTTAGCTGAAGTACTTCCTTCGGGGAATTCCTGCATCTGAATGCAATTCATGATATCGTAATACCATGGCTTTCCATCTGATTCCTCAATCACGATCATGCAATAAGCTGGCTTCGGTAGAACCTCTATTTTCAAAGGCTCAACTTCCAATCCATCAGTGACTTGCAACATAGAAGCTAAAGTTGCGAGTGCATCTGCGAATTGGTTGTGAGACCTCGATAAGTATTCAAATGAAACTTCATCGAATTCTTTGATTAGATCCTCTAGATACTCCTGATACGGGAGCAGCTTGGCATCTTTAGTCTTCCATTCACCTACAGTCTGTAGTATGATTAGTGCGGAATCCCCAAACACTTTTAGCTTGGCCACACCCATCTCGATTGCGGCTTGAAGCCTAAGGATGCAAGCTTCATACTCAGCTACATTGTTAGTGCATGAGAAGATCAATTTCGCAGCTACTGGATGATGTTGTCCATCTGGGGATATTAGAATTGTCCCAGTGCTAGAACCAGACAAATTCACAGCTCCATCAAAGAATATTGTCCATGAGTCTTCATTTACACTCAAAACACGATCATCTAAGAAACGGTCATCGTCATTCGAGACTCCTGAATTCTCGGCCAATAGATCAGCAATCACTCAACCCTTAACCAACTTTTAAATTACACATCAAATTCGGAAATTAAAATCTGCCATTTAGCCAATTTACCCACCAAAGCTGGCCGATCAAGTAAGTATTTTATGGGGTCATTCTCAGTCGTGAGGAATATCTGGTAATGCAATGTATACTACCGCAATCTATGCAATACCCACACCAAGGCGGCACAAGTTTTTTCCACATCAGGATATTTCAATTCAGATACCATGAATTTTTTACTCAAATAATAAATGGCTCGTTTTTTTTTTATCAACGTGACTTTCCTGAGCCAACATTGCACCCAATGATTCACTATGAATGGTGAGGTAAAGAATCAAAGGATGCCCCGGAGATGGCGGGACAAGCACTGGTGGATTCATCAAGTAATGCTTTAACCTGTCGAACACTTCTCGGCATTCATCGTCCCAGTTGACTCTTGCATTTTTCTTTAGGAGCTTGAAGAATGGCTTGGCAGTTTCAGAAAGTTGGGAAATGAATCAAGCTATGTAATTCAATCTCCCCAGAAGGCTCCAAACTTCTTTCATTGTTGACGGAGGTTGCAACTCACATATAACCTTAGCCTTGGATGGGTCGATCTTAATCCCCTTACTGCTCACAATGAATCCGAGTAATTTACCGGATGTTGCTCCGAACACGCATTTAGCAGGGTTTAGATGAAGCTTGAATTCACGGAGTTGATCAAACAACTTCTTCAAGGTTCCAACGTGGCTTTTCCCAGCTCGAGTCTATGCGATCATATCATCAACATAGACTTCGATCTCTTGATGCATCATATCATGGAATAATGCTACCATGGCTCGCTAGTAAGTTGCCCCTGCATTTTTGAGTCCAAATGGCATAACCTTATGTGGCACCCCCGAATGGCCCCCGATCTGTTAGGGTTGCCACAATTAACTTACCTTTCATTTGTCCTAATAACTCATCCTCAATATACCAATGAATTATAGTGGGTCCATAAGTCCCGGGGGTTTGTATTATTTAAAATCGGTCCCAGCGCAGTTCATATGGCGGAAGCGTATCCAACAACTCCCTTCCCTATATTCAGAAAGCAGTGCACACCAACTAAACATATTTTATAAGTTAAAGCCGAACACTTTTATTTACATAAAGCAGATGGACATCTTTAGTCTGTACATCGAAATGCTATGGTTTTATATACTTGGCTATACTTCAAAAGATGACCGACATCTCCTTCAACAGTCGTCCATCGAATCATTGTCGGCGTCCAAAAGTTCCTTCCTTTGCTATCCTCCTCCCCGCGGTCATATCCAACCACTTGATCCATCTACTGGTGGCAGTGGCACCAGAGGAATCTTATCTAGTCTGAAATGTTAATCCCCAAAAGGGGTGAGTACAACCACTCAGCAGTAAAGATCCACCAAACTACTCAATGCGTCAAACAGAACAATCAAGGTATCATGAACAAAGCACATATCATTCATGCATTTAAGCATACCTTACCTTGCAGCCATGCATATATCACCATGCCATATATGCATATACCACCATGCACTTATCATCAAGCATTCATGCATATATCACCATGCCATATGTGCATATGTCACCATGCACTTATCATCAAGCATTCATGCATATATCAGCATGCCATATGTGCATATATCACCATGCACTTATCATCAAGCATTCATGCATATATCACCATGCCATATGTGCATATATCACCATGCTATCAAGCATACATCACCATGAGATCCATTCATACCTTCATGATCACATTTTCAATATCAAATAGCATATATTTACTTTCATAAGCAGATCATGCATCATGCCATATGCATACACCCATGCACATGATTCACTTTCAATTCTTATCTTTCACAAGAATCTCATCAATTTTTCTTCCCAGGGACCAATGTTTGCATCCCACAATTTATCGCTCGCACCCAACCTGGCATCGTGAGGAACCTCTGACACACACCTCCGGGCATCCGGCACACACCTTCGGGCATCTCGTACCCCAACTGGCATCACGATGAATCCCCCGGCACACACCTCCAGGGCTTTCGGGATTACGTACCGACATACCACCAGGCATTCCCCCTGGAATTACGTACCGTATACCACCGGGCATCTCGAAATTCCCGAGGACATCCGGCACACACCTCCGGGCATCCGGCTCACACCTCCAGGCATCCCGACACTCCCGGGGCATTGTCGGCTCACACCTCCGACAGTCATCCATATTCTCATACATCCCTTCTTTTTTTTCCAATTTCACATTTGAAATTTACAATGCAATTGGTTTAAATTACTCCTTTGAAATCATGTAATATACATTGGGAAAAATGTCCTTTAACGCAATGGTTTAAATAAAAATATTTCTTTGAGATCATGGAAAATTCGTCATTTCCTTAATGTCATATGAAATGCATGAAAGCCAATCACACCATTGCATGAATAATGATCCAAAATCTCATAATTCACATAATAATTCATATAAATCACGCATCACAGCATAGAATTGGCCATGCATTCCAATATCATAAATTTCGAAAATGTACAGCTTACACAGTTTTCAAAACACAGTTCATTAAATAGGCAAATGACCTTCAAAAATCATGAAATTTAACTATGTTATAGTCAAGACATAGATAAAGATGTTTCATGCAGAACATTTCTCCAAAAGAAATTTGTACAGAACGGTATAGGTCATGCATTCCAACATCATTAAGTCCGAAATACACAGATTGCACAATTTTGGAAAACATTTAAATTACACATCCATATGATCTTCAAAAATCACCAAATCAGAGCATGTGCTAGATAAGACTTAAAGGCAACAATTCCATGAAGAACACATGCCCAAAAGAGATTCACACAAAAAGATATAGCTCACAAATTACAACATGCAAAATTCGGACAAGGTCAGATTGCGCAGTTTTTGGAACATTTCGATTAAAATACCCGAATGATCTTCAAAACATCTGGAATTTTACCAGGTTATAGCCAAGGTCCTAAAGTAGATTTTTCATGCAGACATCTAGGCCCGATTTGTTCTCGATAATTTTCTACAGTCGTACGAAGTTCGTGACTCTAGCACCGAAACGCCCAGTATACCTTTCTCCGAAATATCGAGTTTTTTACCTACTTATACTTCTTCGTTTTCTCTGAAATTTTGATATGTTTTGTCTCAAGAGATCCCCTACAACTTTCATTAAGGGATATAAGTGAAATTTCCAAAGAATAATCACCATATGAGTCCAAGAAGTCTCGGGTGTCCAGTACCGTATTTCCAGATTTACCGTTTTCAAGAGAAAGTCGATTCACTAGGCTACACTTGCTCATTTTACCTCAAATTTGAGTATATTAGTCTTTAGGATGTTCTCTACAAGTTTCGTGAAGAAGTCAAAGTGAAATTCTCGGTAAAAAGTTACATGCAACACACAAAATCACCTAGAGGTCAACAAAACAGCTTCAGATCTAACATTTTCGTAGAAGGAGGGTTTTACCCCTCAAAACTCAGCCATTTTGTCTCAAATTTTAGTATGTTATTCTTAAAGGTGTTCTCCACAACGTTCATGAAGAAATCGAAACAAGATTCCGACTAAAAAGTCACATGCAACACACAAACTCGAAGATGGTCAAACTGGTCTTTACAGAAACAGCATGCATGACCAACGAAACCCTCTCCATAGCTCCGAAATTTCATCCCATCTACCACAACCAAGACTTACCATCTACTACACATACACACAGCAATGCAAAGAGTAGGTTTTAGGACTTCACTTGCCTCAAATCAAAGGAAAACACAGCAAGAACGACGGTGGGACTAGGCGGGCTCGACGGCGTCTCCTCTTCCTCTCTTCCTCTCTTTCTCTCTTCTTTCTTTGGACGGTACTCTCTCTCTCTTCCCTCTCTTCTGGTCGAAATCCCCCTCCCCTTTTCCTTTTATTCTCTTATTTGCTTGTAATCTTTAGGTTTTGCATGCATGAGACACTTGGCTCCAAGAGGAAGACAAGTGGCGGCATCAAGAGGACAAATGGAGGAGGTGGCGTGGCCTTCATCCGGTTCTCCTTCATGGGCCGACGGTTTGGGCCTCTTGGCCTGCTTTAGGCCCAACACACTTGGGCCTAAAGTCCAAGCTTAAATGGCCCATAATAAAATGGCCAAAAGACTTTGTGACATTAATTCATAAAATCAAATCTATAAAGTGCATAGTCAAGAACAAAGTCTCCTTTCTCAAATTGTCCTATAGCACCAACCTTGATCATCCATTAACATAAGATGTATTTCTACCCAAATAATTCTCCATTAAAATACTCGGCATTAATCTATTAAAATTCTTTGGGTCTAAAGGCCAAAACATAAATCAATAACACTTCCATCACCTATTCATGGTTCATGGTACATCCAGGGGTTATTATAAATTTTGGGATGCCACACCTTATAATGAAAGGTCCCCCATGGGGTGATAAATGTAGTCTTCTCCTTGTCTTCCTCCTTCATCCTTATCTGATTGTACCCAGAAAAACCATTCATAAATGAGAATAGTTCAAATCCGGCAGTACTATCCACAAGAACATCTATGTGAGGTAACGGGAAATCATCCTTCGGGCTAGCCTTGTTCAGATCCCGATAATCGACACAAACTCAGACTCGACCGTCCTTCTTCATCACCGGTACAATGTTAGCTACCCATTATGGGTGTTGTGAGACTTCAATGAATCCCATCTTCATAAGCTTCATCACTTCCTCCTCTATCTTCTTTGAGAGTTCCGGCTTAGTTCTCCGGAGCCTCTACTTCTTAGGTGGCATGTCCGGGTTAGTAGGCAAACAGTGCTCCACGATTGACGGGTCTAAACCAGGCATGTCAGCATAGGTCCATGCAAATATGTCTTGATATTCATTCAGTAGCTGAATTAGGCGCTCAGCCTCATCTTTGGGGAGACTTGCCCAAATTTTCACCTCCTTGGCTTCTTCAGTGCCACCTAAATTAATGGTGGCGGTCTGCTCGGACGTAAGAGCCTTGGCTTTTTCATGTTGTTCCTAGCTACGTTGCACCTCAATGGAATCCTTGATCGAGTCTTCAGGATCATCATTATTAGCACTTGTTGCATTGGATTGGACCATCTCCACACATTTGCATGCTATATGATCATCCCTGACACAGAATGTAGATAGATCAAAAAGACAAACGGGGTAAATCATATCTATCTATCTCTCTCTTTTTTAATTTTAAAAAAATAAAATAAAAAAATAAAAACAATTGGGAAAACTTTTTTTTTGAAACGTTTTGATACAAGAAAGCATGATGAAACCCGAGCCTCAGAATTCTCCTTGGATTTTTCATTTGTTTTATCGGTTGGATATCATCACCGGGCTAGTTTGGTGTACCTCATCATGCCCTCAAAATAAAACTTGTAATTTTATTAAAATTCATCAATCAATTACAATTTATTGAATGGAAAATGCGATTCAAGCCCTAAGAAGAAAGCAAAAAAGAAGAAATCAAAAACAATTCCTAGAAAGCAATAAAAATTCCCGCGTAGGGGAATGTGCAAAAGTAATAAGTTACTCTTGCAGGCCAAGGCCCATTTCTTCCAGAGGTCCTTCATCAATGGCCCCAATGACGAGGTCGTCGAACAAAATTGTGATCTCTTTCAGAGGTCATTCATCAATGACATTCACCATATCCTCATGCTCAGGTAGAGGATTCTTCTTGACATTTGGTTGAGTGGTACCGAAGGCAAACGCCTTGGTGTCCAATAAGTTTTGGATCTTATGTTTCAAAGTCATGCACTCATCAGTCGAATGTCCTACTTCCCCCATATGGTACGAACATTTTTTGGAGGGCTTGTAGCTAAAAAAATTTTCAGCATTGGGTCGCTTTGGTTCGTAAGACGGCAATTCTTTCTTTTAAAGGACCTTCAAAACCTGGGATAGAGGGCCAGGAAGGGGAGTGAACTACCTCTTAACAAACTGTCGAGGTGCGATCGATCAGCCTCCGCCTTATTGATTCTGGGGGACATGAACAATCGGAGGCTTGCCAGACTGTGCATATGCAACATTGACTTCCGTGCTAGGTTCTTTGTCTTTCTTCATGGTGAACCTTTTGCCTTGATGGGTTGGTTCATTGAACCATCCATCTCTTAGCCCAACTTTGATCTGTTCATCCACCGGGATAAGTTGGTTGAAGTTCTCAACATACGTGCTAGCCATCCGGTTGTGAAACTCAAATGGGAGAATCTTGACGAACAACTTCATCAGCTCTTTGTCAGCAAGCTCCAGAGTGACTTGATCTGCCAAATTTCGCCACCTCACAGCATATTCCTTGAATGACTCACTCTTCTTCTTCTCCATCCGCTCAAAATCCTCTTAGGAAGGTGCAATGTCCATGTTGAACTTATATTGCTTGAGGAATGCATCAGTCACTTTATTCCAGGTGTCAATGAGGTTTACATTCTTCATTATGTACCCAGTTCAGTGCAGGCCCAGTCAAACTTGCATGGAATGATTGAATCATGAGGGGCTCATTCTTGACATATTGGGCCATGCGTACATGGTACATCTGCAAATGAGCTTTTGGGCAGGAAGTACCATCGTATTTCTCGAACTCCGGCATTTTGAACTTCTTCGACATCATAACCTTTTCATACACGGACAAGTCGAACGGCAGTGAACTCTATGACTCTTGCAATTGCTTCACTTTCTCTTCGAGTTTCACAACGCGTTCATCTTGCTCCGTCTTAAGGACGTTATCAAGCTTAGCCTTTTCGGCGGTGATCAACGGTGGGTCATCTTCCAGCCCAGGCATGTCATCATCAATCATTTGGGCCTTGTTTGTCGGTTTTGAAACTACTATCTTGGGAAGAGCAGGTGCAGGAGTCGGATTCGCTCGGAGGGATTGGAATTGATCCGTCATAAGCTGTATAGAAGCAAGCACTTGTTGGAGTTGAGTCTCCACAGCGGACATACGATCACGCATTTAAGTTTGGTCGGCCATTCTAGCTCTTAATCGCATAATTATGGGCGAACATGAGGGATCCGTTATCACATAATTCAAATGAATAAAAATATGTAAGTACGAGGTGTAAATAGAGAGCCAATCTATGACAACAATCTATTTTTTTAATCACGAAAAGTCCACTCATGAAAAGGATTTCCTAAAAATGGACTAGGAAAATAAGGACATGGGATGCCCTAGGAGAGACAAAATTTCCCCGAACATGGACTAGGAAAAGTTAAAATTTGAAACCTCCTAACATGAATTGAAAACTAATTTCCAATTTTTATTTTCCAAATGATTCATCGCATGACAATTTCCTCATTTCATTTCTAATTGGACAAAAGAATTAGATCCAATGCCTCACCTAGATTGTCATGGATGGACCAAAAGTCTAACAAAGTAAGTAAATTGCATAGTATAGGGATAGAAAACTTACTTCACCAAGGAAAATCAATGGCAATCACATAGACATGTGCATGAGATGTGAGGCTCGATTTCTACTCTAAACAAGCTTAGCAAGGTGGAGCCACAAGGATTACCAGACTAGCCATGGGCTTGTGGACTATGTCGAGTCCTCATGACTCTGGCTTGGTCAAAGAGCCGACCGAGGTCGCGGGCATGCGGACCGAGGTGGGTACTCTTGACACCAAAAAAGAAACTTCGGGATTGAGATGGGCAAATCGTACCGCGGGCATGCAGTCGGAGTGGTATCCATCTTAACACCATCCTAAATGATCCTATGCGGCCCAGGTCTGGCGGCAGGTTGTATGTGCAAAAGTGTAGTGCAAGATGTAAGGCATGCACAACAGTTTAAATCAAACAGCACTTCAATAACTTGAATTTAAAATATTCATCATCAACTCCAACTGCAAGATAAGGGTTAGCAATCACTACTTCCCTTATACCTCCCAATTTGCAAACAACATTTAACACCTTAAATGTTAGGGACATACCTGGAATCCTCGCTACCAAACAAAAACATTTTTCAAAAGAAAGAGAAAATTGGCCTAAATCCACTAAGAGTTTTAACTCCAATCCCCAGGGGAGTCGCCAAGCTGTTGCGATCGAATTTTTGGTGAACCACAAAGGGTTTGGCTAATGGATTGTTAAGCCTAGACTTAACTCGGGCTCTCTTAAGCCCATACCAACTCGCAACTTAAATTCAAATAATTACATTGCAAAAGGGAGTCGCCAATAATCAATTTGCGGTAGGTCGATTAGATACTTAAGTAAAATAATGGGAGATTTACTTTACTACTACAAACCAGAGATTTATGAGTTCGGGGACTTGATTACACTAGCTTTCACTAACGCCCTTTCAGTACCTTTCTCTTTTATTTTTTGAAAAAATATTTGGCAAGCAGCTTGAATTGATTTTAACTTATATCCCTAACATGTGAGGTGATCAAGCAGGTGTGCATACCCACCAATTTAACACTCAGGAAAGCAATTAAATAATGCAGAACTTACCTCAAATCAACGAAAGCATCTGCAGTGTTAGATCAGAATTCACATCAGCAATCCTAGATATGATTTCTAATTAACAAGCAATTACTCAATTTTTGTTTTCGCTTTTTAACGAGAATATAGTCCATATGCAATGCAATGCAGTACTTCTACCTAATATGAAATAATATGGCATGGCAAAATGTCTTAAACTATATGACTGAGTAAAAATTTTGTGATTTTTTAATAAACATGCAATAATTAAATATGCAATCTAAATTAACCAAAATGACCTAATTCTAATGACGGGCAAGCTCTAATTAAATGGACCTAGCAACAATGACTAAATGATGTGCATTTCATGATGACGTGCACATAACTAAAACAGGCATGCAATCTATCCTAGATAATGAAATGAATCTACCCTAAGACAATTTTTTTTTGTCTTTTTCATGAAATTCGAAATTAAGAAAAATGCAAAAATTATCTAGCTAGATTAAGATTATATCCAACTTACATTAATAATTGAGTTAGGTCAAATCTTAATTTAAATTAGGATGTTATCTTAAGTTGAAAGTTCCTAATCTATAATGCAATCTATCTCAAAATCTATCTAGACTTAAAATTAAACATGCAATTCTATCTAATATGCAATGACAAGCAAAGAATGTTCTAATTCTGATTTTTTTCTTTTTCTTTATGAAATTCGAAATTAAAATTGACACATATTTAAACGTGTAATTTAAAAAAAACTAACATCCTAAATGAATGCATTTTTTTTTGGATTTTTCATTTTTTCAAAAATTCGAAATAAATCTCCTATTCTAGATATACAAGATAGCCCTAAGACAATAAACCTAATCTAACTCAATTTTTTTATGAAAACAAAATTGACTCAAACGACACGACAACACATCCAACAAAATAAGATCGATATCCACAAATTGACGAATCATATCCCGCGCATGGGATCGGATTGGTCAATTTCAAATAAACCGCGAATCGAATCTCGAGCATGAGATCGGATTGGCGATTTTTGTGCGATTGCGAGTCATATTTCGGGCACGAAATCGGACTGTCAGTCGTATGCACGTTATGAAATTAGGGATAAATCCCTAATTTAAAAGGCTACTTGAGATTACAGATACAATAGCATATCGAGAATTTAAATGATGTGCATCAACGATACTTCAAATAAGGAAACGGAATATTCGAAAATCGAAATAGATAAAGTTTTCACCTAGTTCGAATATCGGCCTTCAAAATTCGGATCCTCGTGACTCGACGTGGTGGTGCTAAGCTCGGTGGTCCTCAACTGGTTGAAGAATATGCGGCCACGAATTGAAGATGCTCAACAATTAAACTAAACTCGCAACAATGGGATTGCGGTTAGTTGGTCAAATAAATCTGCAAGGTGACAAAATTGGACACCACAAACCGTTGACTTTATTGACTTGATTGAACACTGCAGTCTCTTCTCCTCGTGAAAGAAAAACCAGCCTCCTCCCTTGAGGCCACTCCGGTATCCGAGACTTCTAAGGCTCATACCATGGTCTCTCTTTCTTCATGCGTTTCTCACTTGCCGAATGTTTTTGAATTCTGCCCGAGAACTTCAACTTCTTTTACCTTTGCTATCAATCTTCTCTTTTCAAAAGCCCAAAATAAGAATTGAGGAAGAGGTGGCCAAGATGCTTTGCTGGTGTCAGTTGAGTTGCTCATAAAATCGTCAAAGCGGCTGCAGCGAGTTTGGAGATGATCTCGGTGCTGGACTGGAATGTGTCAGGATTGCTGAGTTTTTTGTTGTGCAGAGAAATCGCTGCAAGTGGCGCCGTGTCGATCAAGCTTGAGCAGCTACCAGGGACAGATGCGAAGATGTTGCCGGTACGAGAATTTGGGCACGGCTGTTGAAGGTGAACAACCTTGACGACTAAAAGACGAAATCTCCGCTCTTTCTCTCCCGTGGTCTTCTATATTTTTGTCATGTATTCAATGTGTGGCTCCCCTAAAAACCAACCCCCTTGATCGATCTCCATGCACTCCTTATATAAGGGAAGTAAATTTGGATTAACTTTTTTTCGAATTAGTATCCACAATATTTTTCATGAAAATCATCCCATATTGATAAAGATTCGAGATTAAGATGAAATTTTTCTCTAAATCCAAATCTTTCAAAACCAAATCGCAATATTTTTTACCGATCTACCCCATCTAAAAAAAACAATCATTATATCCCGGAAAAATTTCGAATTTCAAATTTCTCACAAGATAATTTTCAATCATTAAAAAAAACATGGACTTGGGCCAACCTGCTTGCTTCATGGGTTCAGTCCAACTAATTTGAACTCCTCCACCACCGGTCCAATAAAATGCAAAAAATGCAAATAACAAAATAAATGCAACCTAAATTTATATGCTATGCAATTAATAAAATTAACCCCCTAATTTTCCATGCAATAAATAAATAAACTAAATCGCCAAAATTTAGGTGTCAACAAGAAATTTTTGACATTTCAAGCATTTAATATGCTTCCACTTCTGTTATTTATAATATCATTATTAAGCGAGATCCGTGATTAGATGGTGCTCTTGACGAGTAGCATTCATGTTTACTCCATCGTTTAGGTCTAGGTCCTGTCCCAGCCGACGTGATTTTGATTTCTTTATTCTCTGAATCTTTAACCATTTTACGTTATTTTTACAGTTTCGAGGAAATGGGTGTTCCCTAGAAAGCTTGACAAAAAGTGAAGCGTTGCTAGTGGCTGTTACTAATTGAAGCATTATCAAGTAGAGAAAGTCAAAGAACCTCTCAGGACAATTTTGGTTTTTTGCTGAGCTCTCTGTTTTAGGCCTCAAAATGGAAGAGTTTGAGGGAAAATGCTATTTCAATTGATATATTATTTTACTTCATGACTCATGACCTTAGTCTTTGATTATACGACATATATGTGTTTGCTATTTTGGATGACTCTTAAAGGATTTATTTTTATGCTTGATTATACAACAGATATCCATGGCCTTAAAAGACATTGAGAAAAGTCACGATTCATAAAGTAAAATAATGTATAAATTGAAATAGCATTTAATTTATGGAATTGAAATAGGATTTATTTTATTTCAATTGTTATGACTAAAATTGGAAAAGAAAAAGGAAAAGCAAATAAAGCTTAAGATTTATAGTTAAAAGTCAATATAACTATGATAGTCAATGTGACAGCCCAAGGAAGGGAAGGGGTCCTCTCTAGTCCCACATCGCTTAGGGGGGGAGTTCTGGGACTAGTTTATAAAAGCTTAAGTCCCTCTAATCTATGTGACGCGTTTTAAAGCCGTGAGGACTCAGTGTCCAAAGCGGACAATATTACACAGTGGGGCCCAGGTCGTTACAAATGAGATCAGAGCCGACTCCCGACCATGTGTGGAGAGTGTGACAGCCTAAGGAACCAAAGCGGACAATATTACATAATGAGGGCGTTGTTCAAAGCGGACAATACTAAACAGTAGGGTCCGGATCGTTACAGTCAACATTGATACAAAACAACATTTATGAAATAGTCTTATTTCTTTTATCCCATCAACAAGTCCTAAAAAGACATGAATATACCTATAGATATTTTTGCTTCTTATACCATATAATGAATTCCAAAGTGCTTTTTACGTGAGAATTAAGTTATGGCATATCATCTTCTACGGAGTTTCTTCAGGCTTAACTAGCCGTGGTGTATCACAAGTCTCAAATACAATTGCATCCTCAACTTAGAAGATTGGCATTCCAATTGTAGATATATGTCATCATCAATTCACAAAAAAGTCCGAAAATCCCTCAAAATTGTCTGAAGAAGCAAAAATTATTACGTGTTGCTCAAGACAAAACTCACATGGAGTAATTATTATAATTTTCGTGACATTTCTTATTTATTTATTTATTTAATAGGGAACAACATCCAATGAGAAAAGCCCTTGTCACACTCCGCTACTTCATCTCCTTCTGTCGGAAAAACACAATGGCTCAGCTTTTGCCAGGCTTAAACCCTGTCAAAGCCCTCAAAATCGATCGGCATCGAACATCCAGCACCCGCCTTCTCCAAAGTTCAGTTTCTTTGTTGAAAGAGAAATCCAAGTCTCGAAATTTCTCTACTTCTCTGTTCATCGGCGATGGTAAGCCAAAGTCAAGACCGGAATCAATTGTCCCTCGATGCTGTCTGATCTCAGCAGCCGCGTAGAGGAGGTCTCCGAAGGTATTAGAAGGCAATATATATATATTTTAATGTTTAAAGAAAGAGAGAATAAATGGAATTGAGAAATGAGAAAAGAAAAAACAGAGAAAAAATTTCAAACGTGTTAAAGAGGTAGACTGTCTCACTTTGGCGGAAGTTGCACGTGGCCATGCCGTTATTGTACTCTCTCTCTCTCTCTCTCTCATAATTTAGAGCCATAACATGACATTTCGCTGCCTTGACTAAGAGAAAAAAATGATGGAAAAAGGAGATTCTGGATGAGCTCCATCCGACTGTATATGTCAGCCTTTTGGCAAAGAGCTTCGGAAAAAGCCAAAAAGCAAAAGTACAATAATTTTGATATTTGACAGGATCGAAGCGAAACGCAGAGTGGGCCGCTCGCTCTCTCTCTCTCGAACTCTTTTACAGAGCCAGGGAGAGCGAGAGGGCCGAGGCCGTGGTCCCGCACCACGGACACGTGCAATCACGTGATGGCTGGGCACTGCTGTATTTGGAAATGGCCCTAAAGAAGCGATTTTTCTCTCTCCTGCAGAAGCACCAGCGGCCCATGGACTCCTTCTGAATGAAAGTGGGGACACAAAAGGACTCCGCCAATGGGTTTTCTTCTTTCGGCCGCGCAAGGTAAAAAACCGCAGGCTTACGCTCCTTGAAGAATAAGAGCCGCGTTTCCAAGACGGATGACGTCCTTATTTTTGCCGTATGAGAAGACCTTGAACGCGCTTGTGAGTTTACGTTTAAATTGGATTGTTTATTTATAAAAAGTTACTTTAGCCCCTTGGCCTTTAAAATGGTGAGGTGGCCGGCGCGAGCAGGAGGAGATCAAAAGGAGAGGAAGCCGAGACACAGAGAGAGAGAGAGAAACCGGGAAGAGGAGTCGAGAGAGGGAGGGGAGAAGGAGTGGTGACCTTGTTTATTTATGAGGCTTAGCTTTGTTTTTTTTTTTTGGTAACCAAAAAACAAAGCTAGCTTTGTTGATCT
Organism: Eucalyptus pauciflora; assembly: GCA_007663325.1. Classification (NCBI taxonomy): domain Eukaryota; kingdom Viridiplantae; phylum Streptophyta; class Magnoliopsida; order Myrtales; family Myrtaceae; genus Eucalyptus; species Eucalyptus pauciflora. The sequence goes on along the minus strand of VMYD01000317.1, from coordinate 369,491 downwards.
TGCTGGTCAGAAAGAGTTAAGAAATCAGGCTTGGTGATTTATCTTCATGTGGTCAGCCATTCCATATAGGAACATTAGTCAACAATGTTCAGATTTGCATTACCCAGTTGAGTCACTCATTAGAGTTGTGAACTTATGATTTCGATATGGTGTGTGCCGACCACAAGAAGATAAATCACTGATAACATCCACAAGAGCAGAAAGTGATTTATGCATTAAGACTCCCGTTGAGACTCCTTAAGTTGACTGCAGGAAGAGCTTGATTTCTTAATTCTTTCTGACTCAGCGAGGTCAACGAAGCTTAGCGCATTGTTACTTTATAGCATTTACAAGCAATTCAGTGTAATATGCTTTCCCAGTAACCATTATTAGAACCCAAACTTATATCCAAGAGACAAGGAATAAAACTCCCAAGTTTGACATCCATGTACCCACACAACCAGGGTTCGAGTTGGTTAGAGCGGTGGATGGCAGCCCGGCCATGGGAAACTCGAACCTCTGTAGAGTACAACGATCGAGGCTCTGCCAGAATCACAACCTACGTTGTTCCCTTCTTCCCCTGCTGGTCGTAGGAGGCATTCGGGACCTCCCAGTGTAGCCACCACTGAAGGTGCAGAGAGGAGTGAATAAAACTGGGCCATCGTTTCAAGCGTTTGTTTCTTTGCAACAGTATGCAACTGGGGCATCTCATTGACCATTTCTGTTGAATAACTAGTTTATTGTGTCCTGAGATTGGTCATGGTGTAATATTTGTAGGCATAAACGAATGATGTGTGTTTGTAGTTTGCTGTGGATGGCTTTTCTAATCCAATGTTTCTTCTAATTGTTTCTTAATTGATTCTCTTATGTTCAGTTTGGGAAATCATCAAGCTTTAGTACTTTCACCATTTGCGTGTGTATCTCTCTCCCTCTCCCTCTCCCAATCCTTTTGTGCACTTGGACTGTTGTACTTTAGCTGGTACATCCATGATGGGATGCGATTGGACGCACCGTTTCAAATTGAAACGTTACGATGGAAAGACACTAATGGAGGGGTACGAAGGGTGACGTATATAAGCCTCCCGAACACAACCGTTGGAATGGGTTGGCAGAGCATACGATCAGAAATTCCTCTCATTTCTTTGTTCCATTTCCATCAAAGGAAGAAAGCGTTCCATTTAAGTTTTGCAAGAACAATTTGCATTTACGCCATGGAAATCAGGTGCTTTCCTCGTGATCGCATCCAGACCGACGTGAGATAGTTTTTGTCTGTGATTCATTCGCAATTCAACATTCGTTCCGGAGTTAATTGCTATTTGCGCATCGGAATAAGGTAAGTCGTCTTCCGCCGACTAGAATTCCAACATTGGTATCAGAGCCTGATCGTGATTTCTGCCTTGTTTTTCATTGAACTTTCTCGTTTACCTTTTGATATTGAGATCAACAGTATGAAATCTACACTGTTTGGATGTCTAATGGTCAGAATTGCCATCTGAAAAACTCGAAATCGAACTGAAGCGAAGAACGGACTCAGGGTCGCGTACTCCCGTACGGTTTTGGCCATTTTTCGAAATAATTTTTTGGCCAAAATTAATTTTTAAATATACAGGGTGAAAGAGCTCGTCGAGATGAGTCCGGCGATGGGTCGAGCGCCGCCAGATGACGCCGGACGCGCCCACACGTGCGGCTAGAAGCCGCTGCGCGTGGGCGCCATGCACCTGAAGTGCTGGCAAAGCCAGCGCGTGCGCCACACGGGCCGGTCAGGGAACCGGCAGGTGCACGTCACGCGCTGGTCTTCGAACCGACGCGTGATGACGTCACCCAACGGTCGGTAACCGCTGGGATGATGTCATCGATGACATCAGCGCCGGCGGTAGTTGGCCGGTCGATCACCAGCCGGCGACCCAACTCGACCAGCGACCCGACCCATTGACCGACCCGACCCCGTTGACCGTTGACCCAACCCGTTGACCGTTGACTGGTTAGCGGTCGGATCGGTCAGCGGTCGGACCGGCCAGGAGCCTTTGGGCTCGCTGGCGCGTGCACCACACGCACTGCGCACTTAGGCAGCGCGTGGGGGCGCGTGCGAGCTTCGATTGGAGCGTGGTCGGTGGCGTTTGGTTCATATGGATGTCCTCTACACTGTGGTATAATTATTTTTCATTTTTGGATTTTATAAATGTATGAAAATGTGTAGGGAACCCTATGTACGCTTATTTTTTGGGGTTTAATGCATAGTTTATTCATTTTTAGCTTGTATTTTCTTGTGGTTTAGGAAATACAGTAGCTAGCTTGTGTGCAAATGCTGTCATATATGCTGTGTAGAGCTTGGTTCGATGATATCATGTATATAGTTTAATATACTTGCAATTTTCAAGTTGCTAGAAAATTCGAACAATAGTAGGAAATCCATTACATGTTGAATTGTGGTTTTGATTGAAGTTGCTGCATGTTTGTTAATTGTACGTTGGTTTACATCATGCTATGCTTTTGTGTTAATGGAAAAATGTAGACATTACATGAGGTCATGTAATTATTTTTCCTAGTGGGAGTTCGTAGGTTGGTAGAATTCGAAGGAGTTCTCACCTAGAACTCAAAATTGGTGCAAATTAAACTAATTAATGATAATAGAATAATCGTACATAGAAGTTGATTGGGAACATATTGAACTTTTGTTTATGTGTTTTTTGTTGAATTATCATTATTTTAGTTTGTTTTTTGCTGCAAATTAAATATGTGTGTTACTCTGAAAAATGTGCTAGTATTGATTCTGCGTCTATTATGTCAATGTGTTATAGCAATTGATTATGGCATCGGCATCCAAGACCATTGTGGCTGACCTCAATAAGGGTGAGAAGCTGAACGGTGACAATTATGATATTTGGCACCGAAAGGTTCAGTACATCCTTGAGGAGCAAGAGGGTTTGGAAACCCTCAACCATACCATGGATGAACCTGAGCATGGAACTTCAGCTCAACATAGGAGAGATCTAGAAGCTTATCAAGCTTGGAAAAAGAAGAATAGCATTGCTCACATCACGTTGCTGAGCTGTATGCAAGATGATCTCATGTGTGAGTTTGAAAGTTATGACAAAGCTCAGACAATGTGGGTTGCCTTGAAAGATAAGTTTGGGGGTACATCTGCCACTAAGCTGAGGAGACTCACCATCAAGTTTGACACATACCAAAAACGCCTAAAAATAACGATGAGGCAGCATTTTCGGGAGAAGTCAAATATGATTCGTGAGCTAAAGTCGGCAGGTCACTCCCTTACTGATGAACAACAAGTTTAGGCTGTTATAAGGTCTCTTCCTGACAATTGGGAGCATATGAAGATTAATATGACGCATAATGAGAATATTGTTACTTTTGATGATATAACGCGTCATTTGGAATTAGAGGATGAGCGCCTAGAGGCTACGAGATCCTCTACTCATGCTTATGTTACTGAATCGAGTTCGCGCAAAGTTTCGGGCTTCAAGCGCAAAAGGAATTCTCAATTCAACAACAAAGGGAAGAAGACTGATCAGGCACCTAAAAGGGCTAAGACCTTCCAACGCAAGAAGCGTGGTGGGAAGAAGGACAAGGCCAAGATGAAGTGCTACAATTGTGGCGAGATGGGTCACTTTGCTCGTGAATGCACTGAACCAAAAGAGGTACCCTATTACTCCATTACTTTAAGTAATGCTTTTGTTTCTAGTACTGTAATGCTTGCTGAATCTCATCCAATGTGGACTGTAGACTTAGGAGTAACAGACCACATAGCTAGAGACCGAGAAGCATGTGTGGAGTATCATTGGATACAGCCTGGAAGAAGATGGATATATGTTGGGAATAACTCAAGAGTTGAAGTGAAGGGTATCGGCACATGTAAATTAATTTTATGTGATGGTCGAAACCTATTCCTACATGATGTCCTCTATGCTCTGGATATTCGACGAAACTTGGTTTCCGTAGTTGTTCTTCTTAGCCTAGGTTATGTATTAAATTTTCATGGTGATTGTGTTGACATTTTGTATGAAACAGTTTATTATGGTTCAGGTCATGTGTCGAATGGTTTTATGGTGTTAGACATTGACTATGATCAGTACAATGTTAATGTTAATGGTTGTTTTTCTTTAATTGCATCTTCTAGTAATGTTGAGATTGATGCAAATACTTGGCATGCTAGATTAGGTTACATTGGGTTGCAACGAATGCAAAGATTAGCTAGAGAAGGCCTTTTAGGGTCACTCACTAATGTTGATCTACCCATATGTGAACATTATCTAGCGGGAAAAACGACTAGAAAACCATTCGGTAAAGGGACTAGAGCTGAATTTCCATTGCAACTCATACATTCTGACATTTGTGGTCCTTTGAATGTGAGGGCGAGGCATGGAGCCTCATATTTCATTACTTTCATAGATGACTTCACGCGTTTCGGTTATGTCTTTCTGATCTCCCATAAGTCAGAAGCATTAGACTGCTTTAGACGATATATAACGATGGTAGAGAATCAGTTGAACAAAACAATAAAGGCATTGAGAACCGATTGTGGACGTGAGTATCTATCGGAGCAATTCAAGGCTATTTGTGATGAAAAGGGAATTGTACGTCAATTGATTATTCCTAGTACTCCACAACAAAATGGGGTAGTTGAAAGAAAGAATAGAACCCTATTGGAAATGGTTAGGTCTATGATGGCGCAAGCAAATTTACCTATCTCCTTTTGGGGAGATGCATTATTGACTACTGCCTATGTACTTAATCGAGTGCCCTCAAAATCGGTCACTTCCACCCCTTATGAATTATGGACTGGTAGAAAACCAGACTTAAGTAGTCTACGTCCATGGGGATGTACAGCTTATGTTCATGAATTTTCCCATAAATATGGCAAATTAGGCCCTAGAGGGAAGAAATGTATCTTTATAAGATATTATGAACACTCTAAAAGGTATGTGTTCATAGATGAACAAGCTGATGGAAGTGTGACCAAAATGGAGTCACGAGATGTCACGTTCTTGGAGAACGATTTTCCTAGTAGAGGTGAGATTGATAAGGATTTCCAATTAAATGAGATGGAAGATCCTAATAATACACCCACTAATGTTATGGAGGGAAATGAAGATTTACCTCAACATGAAAGACCTAGTAGGAGTGTTGCATCATCTGACGAATTGAATTCAAGAGAAATTCAATTGCGTAAAAGTAATCGTAAAAGTATTCCTCGCAGTCATTTTGAGATTGAAGGGGAAGCATTTATGATTGTTCATAAAGATAATGCCGAGCCTAAGACTGTTCAAGAGGCTCTCTCATCCTCTGATAAGGAAGAATGGAGAAAAGTTTTGGAAGATGAGATGGAGTCAATGAGGACAAATCATGTCTGGGACTTGGTTGATCTACCACCCAATCGTAAGACCATTGGAAACAAATGGGTCTTTAAGATTAAGTAAAGGGCGGATGGATCCATTGAAAAGTATAAGGCTCATCTTGTGGCGAAAGGTTATACTCAACAAGAGGGTATAGACTATGAGGAAACATTTTCACCAGTTGTAAGGTTTGCTTCAATACGCCTTATTCTAGCCATCATTGCACATTTGGACCTTGAATTACATCAAATGGATGTAAAGACGGCATTTATCAATGGAGAACTAGATGAGGAAATCTATATGAAACAACCAATATGTTTCATAGCTAAAGGTCAAAAGCATAAAGTTTGCAAACTTCATCGCTCAATATATGGCCTTAAGCAATCATCTAAACAGTGGTATCTTATTTTCATCGAGCTATAACAACTTTTGGTTTCACGATGATCGAAGAAGATCACTGTGTATATGTCAAGTGGTCCGAAGATAAATTTGTGATTTTATTACTTTATGTAAACGATATTATGTTGGCTGGAAATGACAAGGTTATGGTAATCACCATAAAAGAATGGTTGTCCTCCAATTTTGAAATGAAAGATATGGGAGAAGTTGCTTCTATATTAGGAGTTAAGATCGAAATAGATCGATCAAGGAAACTCCTTACTTTATCATAAGAGTCTTATATTATGAAGATTCTTGATCGTTTCAATATGCAACATTGTAATCCCATTGATACCCCTGTCATGAAAGGTGAAGGCCTAAGTACTGAGATGTGTCCTAAGACTCCAGAAGAAATTAAAATGATGGAAACTGTTCCTTACGCTAGTGCGATCGGAAGTTTGATGTATGCTATGATGTATACTCGACCCGACATATGTTATGCGGTGGGATTGGTGAGCCGATATCAATCAAATCCTGGTCAAGCACATTGGAAAGCAGTGAAGAGGATCCTGAGATACTTGAAGGGCACCATGGACTATTGACTTTGTTACCAAGGAAATGATTTACGCCTATTAGGTTATTCAGATGCTGATTAGGGTGGAGACCTAGATGAGCGTAAATCGACTTCTGGATATGCGTTCTTACTCAATGGAGGTGCAATTTCTTGGAATAGCAAGAAACAGACATGCACAGTCTTGTCTACTATGGAGGCTGAATTTATTGTGTGTTCTGCCGCAGTGCAAGAAGCAATATGGCTAAAACATTTCTTTGAAAATTTAGCCACCGTCACTGAGGTTCAAAGACCGGTGACAGTTTATTGCGATAGTCAAGCAGCCATTGCTTATGTGAAAGATCCCAAGTATCATGAAGGACGAAGCACATTGACATAAAGAATAATTTCATCAAAGATATTATAGCACATAAAGAAGTGATCATACAATACATTTCAACCAATAAAATGGTTGCTGATCAATTTATGAAGGCTATTCCTAGAGACATATTCTTGACCCACAGGATGTCACTAGGTTTGCGTAGAATGTGATATGTGTTATTGTAGAGGATCATTGTTTTATGTATTTGTGAACATATGTATTGTACTTGTTTGTTTATTAATGACTTGATGTTTTATCAATAAGTATAAATACATTATGAGACTAGCACATACACACATATATTAATGGAAAGTATGTCAGCAGGTAATGATTGGCTCACTCACACGAGCAATTGCCTCAAGTGCTATAGTTAGCACGTTGAGATGAGATGTTATGTACAAATAAATGCTGAAGAGCAAGTCTGGTACATAAAATATGTCGCCTTGATTGGAGTCAAGATGAGGTCTGTGATTTGTTTATAATAAGACCGAACATGAAAGTCCCACAATCATGTATGCCTGTAAGATACCAGATGCAAGTACTTCATTGGGCGTTATAGAAAGCGAGCTGATATAGCACTCGAGCTAAACATAAGTGCGTGAAAAGCACGTGACTATGTTTAGGCTAAGATCCGTATAGTGGATATATTTAAAAAATGACATACGCTCTTATAAAAAGAGAAATCCACTATAGCATGTAATTCATACTACATGTGCATTGTTTGACCGACAAAGGAAGGTGAGTAAAATTATCCCTATTTACTCATCGTGTGAACCCTTGAGGAAATTTATAATTTACCTCAATTTGTGCCCTATGTTACTTCTGACTATGTTCTCGAAGTGAAAGATCAATGTTGCTACTTTAGCATGTTACGGGCGGTCATGAATAGATATGGCCTATGGGACGTGTCTAGGAAAGCAGTTGTTCTGAAATGGAGAGAGACATGAGTGCGAAGGAAGACTATTGTTGTTTTACATCTATCACATGCATTTACTAGTCGACCAATTATATCGTCTTATGTGGTTGCGGATATAATTGTAAATACATGGTGTTTTGAGGATAATCAAGTATAGCCTTAAGGGATAGGTATACTTGAATTGATGTAACAAAATATGTCTGGGGCACTGTGAAACATCAATTGTTTATTTCTTTTTCGGGGTTGTAGCCATTATGTCATCCCTAATAGGTGCATAATTTGAGTTCCCAAGTGTAGGTGTACTCACTGGTCGCACGGCTTACTTACCAGTATGAATTGTTTTGTAAAGTTAATGAATGTTGAATGCCTTGCCTTATATTCTTGATAGAGCGCTATCAAGCCCATCATGTCTGAGTGGGAGATGTTGTACTTTAGCCGGTACGTCCATGATGGGGTGCGATTGGACGCATCGTTTCAAGTTGAAACGTTACGATGGAAAGACACTAATGGAGGGGTACGAAGGGAGACGTATATAAGCCTTCCGAACACAACCGTTGGAATGGGTTGGCAGAGCATACGATCAGAAATTCCTCTCATTTCTTTGTTCCATTTCCATCAAAGGAAGAAGGCGTTCCATTTCAGTTTTGCAAGAACAATTTGCATTTACGCTGTGGAAATCGGGTGCTTTCCTCGTGATCGCATCCAGACCGACGTGAGATAGTTTTTGTTCGTGATTCATTCGCAATTCAACATTCGTTCCGGGGTTAATTGCTGTTTGCGCATCGAAAAAAGGTAAGTCGTCTTCCACCGACTTGAAATCCAACATGGACAATTTCATATCATGGTTCATAACAATGTCAGTGACCAATAGAACTAAGAGAAGTCCCTGTATAGCGAGCCTGTTTTCTGTTGCCATTGAAAGTGGCAGTGACGTGACTCTGTCAAATGGGGGGTCATTGCTGCATTATCGAGGGCTCTCTACCTAAATATTTCACTTGGAAAATGTGTATTGGCTGTGGGAGAGATATCAAGGGCAGAGGCATCATGGTTCGATTATCTACATTGCTTGAAGAGTCCCTTTCTTGGTCATTTTCATATTCAATGCTGTTGAATCTCATAGGGCACTTAACTGGAGTTCAAATCAACTCTGTGCCCATGCGGCAGGAAACAATTTGGATTTCTTGATAACAAACTTTGGGTTGATTCTCTGTAGATCAGAGCGGGTAATGGGCTAAATTAGCAATCATGAACTTATAATGAGTTTAAGACTACATATTCAATTTCTAGTGTCTCTCAAACAAGGTGGTCTAGTATTTCGAGTTTCCAGATCAAGTAATTAGATGGTTGTGCCATATTCCAAATGTCGGCTGTCTAATTAATGGAATGAATACGTGCAAGGAGATCAGTGCTATGAAGAACTTGTCGCTGTCCAAAATCATGATGAATTTTTATGTATTTCATTCACTATGAAAATGTTACTAGGACTATCTAAACAATAGTCTGATCATCATGCGAGATAACCATTAAAGTCCAACACCGAGTTCCTTTGCCTTATGTAGCAACCAACTCATTCGCAATAGTTTTTATCAGGAGATGCAACTATAGCATTTGAAGTGATGTGCTTCGTTCTGTCAAACCACCGCAGGCTCCTTATGTCGAGGACCTGAAAAGTGTCATACGCAGGGACCATTTCATAACCACCAAACGAACAAAAACTAAGTTGTCTAGATTAAAATCCATGAAGTATAGCTATTCAACGCACCTGGCCTTTTAAAGGTATGGAAGCGATAATCCAATCAAATGCACTATGCCTATCGGTTGTCAATTACGTTTAAAAGAAGACTAGTGTTAATTAAATGCTATTTCAATTTATACATTATTTTACTTTATGAGTCGCGACCTTTTCTCATGTCTTTAAGGCCATGGATCATAGCAAGCATAAAAATTAATCCATTAAGAGTTATCCAAAATAGCAAACACGTATCTGTCGTATAATCAAAGGCTAAGAGGTCAAGAGTCATGAAGTAAAATAATATATCAACTGAAATAGCATTTTCCCTCAAACTCTTCCACTTTGAGGCCTAAAACAGAGAGCTCAGAAAACAGCAAAATTATCATAAGTTCTTCGACTTTCTTCACTTGGTAATGCTTCAATTAATGACAGCTGCTAACAACACTTCACTTTTTGTCGAGCTTTATAGGGAACGTCCATTTCCTCGAAACTGTAAAAACTTCTGCAGACGTACGAAACCGGACTGAATTTGGTAAATGATTCAAACTCAATATATAATTTAACAATTATAAAGCTTATGAGAAAGCAAAGGCATTATCTAAATATGTGTGACGCCCTCTAACATTTTCGGAACCCACGAAATCATGATCGAATCGTCAATTACCTAAATCCTTTTCTTATTTATAATTTATTAAAGTACACCGCGTGCGGATGAAAATTGATACAATATAGTTTTATTTGGATGATGTTTGAAGTTTAGTTCAAATATAATAATAATTAGGACAAAGAAATTTTATATTTCCTTTTATAATGTTTTATTCAAAACGCGAGTTGGCATCTTTTAAAAAGAAATAGTGCTGACTTTTCATGAAAAGTGAAGTTTGCTAGCATTAGCAAACTTTCATCTTTTATGTTCACGTTTTTTCAAGAATTTTCATGGATATTGTGAATGATCTTTAAGGATAAATTAATCTAACCAAAACACATAATTTGAAAACGGTGTGGAAATTTTTTGGGTTGAGGAAATATCACTTCCCACTTTCAAAAGCTTGCGGAAAAACTAAAGTAGACAAGAATACAACTCCAAAGTGTGTAAAAGCTAGATAAATCTACTGAACAAACAGCCTAACGAGCTTTATTTTTTTGATTTGTTAATAGTAAAACAATATTAAGCTTTGCAAATTTACAATAATCAATTGGTAAATACATGATCATTGGATGAGAAAAAGATAATAACACCACGTGAATTACTCAACTTTTTTTAAAAGATCCGGTTTGGTCATCATTTTTCAATAGAAAGATTTTAAAATATATCGCATACAAAGAACGGATTTGAAGAAAAGTAGTTACAATGGGAAGTTGAGATACGAGTCATTACAAAATAATTTAATTGTCACCACTTTCTTTTGCTTTGGTCTTGGAATGTAATTTTTTTTCCCTGAATTCAAAAGGGAACATCATTACAAATAGTTTCGTAGGTATTGCGACCCATAATCTTTTATCTTATTTACTAACTTCAAACTCTCCATTGATCAATGAGCTGAAATTCTTTAATTGTGAAGGGGGTGGTAGGTATGTTGCCAGACCCCAAGTCTGATAGAAAGACACGTTGGCCATCAATCCCGAGGTTCGTTAAGAACCGGCGTGCAAGGGAGGAGGAGGACATGAAGAGAAGAGAGAAGAAAAATACATGTGAATTCTTCCATCGAATCCGAAGAAATTCATCAAAAGTTGATTTAGATTTCACCTGGCCGGGCCACACGGAATAATATCAAGAGAAAGAGAAGAAAAACAGAGGGGGGCATGCATAGCCGAGTGTATGAGATCAAATTTCCATGCATGCAGTGTCAGAGGGAATGCAGAGGAGTAAATAAAAGGAAAGACACAGGCGTTACTGCAGATGGAGGGAGAGACGGAGAGACGGAGAGACACCAGAAGGCTGACAGAGGAGGACATCGAAGAGAAAAACCAGCTTTGGAGGGACCCGCCGACGCCAGTCGACAGTACGAGTAGCAGCCGAGTTACCTCGCTGAGGCTCCCCCAGCAGCTTGCTCTCTCCAGTCTCCTGGAGAGCCAGCCATCTCTCGTACGGAACGAATATATTCCAAGTCCACAGTGAGAGAGAGGGAGAGAAAGAGACAAAAAGAAAACCCTACCGGCATTGAATGGGAATTTAAAGATCACTCCTAGAATAGGAAGTACTTACTTTATTCGTGTTTTGCTCAAAGCAGTAGCAGCAGCAGCATAGGATTCTATCAGCATCGGACCTCCATCAAGCTATGACGTGGACGAAGTAAGAATTCGACGATCCGGCACGCCACGGTTTTCTTTGAGCTCGAAATGGTATCGATCATTACACCTCAGAAAATGATGGTCTCCGCTTGTCTTCAAATCTAATAGCGGAATGGGAACCGCCCGCTCCCACGCGGTGTCCTGACAGTCCGTCCAACATCCAGCTGTTGATTTGGGTCATCTCTTCATGAGAACTGAAGCACAAGGGACCACGCACATCTGGAGAACCTTGTCGTGCGCTCTGTAGATTGTAGCCAACGATATTTTGGGAAACTTACTCGCTGTCTATTCCATGGACACCATGTATTCACGAACTGTGATCAACGAAATAGCTTAGTGATGTGTACTGCCCGAGAACTCTCACCACCAAATTCTTATTGAATGGAAATAGTTACTTAAGTTATACAGACGATAATTAATATTTCGATATTCTAAATATTATATGGATAGCGAGACGAAAATGTGAAGATTGTTTCAATATTATAAGTTATGATGGTTAAGTAAGTGAGTGGAATAAACGAACATTATCCAACAAAGTGTGAAGGAATTCATGTCGGCGGAAGACGACTTACTTGATTCCAATGCGCAAACAGCAAATAGTCCCGAATCGAACGTTGAATTGCGAGCCAATCACGAACAACAATGCTTCACGTTGGTCTGGATGCAATCACAAGGAAAACACCCGATTTCCACGGCGTAAATGCAAACCGTTCTTCAAATTGATGATCGAATCTTGCCTATCTTGAAGATGGAATTTCGAGAGAGTTTTTGGTGCGAATGAATTGACAACCCGTCCAACGGTTGTGTTCGGGAGATTTTATACGTCTCCCTTCGTACCCCTCCATTGGTGACCTTCCATCGTAACGTTTCAACTTGAAACGGTGCGTCCAATCGCACCCCATCACGTTCGGACCACTTGGAAGAACTACATCTCCCACTCGGACATGATGGGCCAGATAGCGTTCTATCAAGAATATAAGGCAATGCATTCAACATTCATCAACTTTACATAACAATTCATACTGGCAAGTAAGCCGTGCGACCAGTGAGTACACCTGCACTTGGGAGCTCAAATTATGCACCTGTTAGGGATGACATAATGGCTACAACCCGAAAAGAAAAATAAACAACTGATGTCTCACAGTGCCCCAGACATATCTTGTTACATCAATTCAAGTATACCTATCCCTTAAAGGCTATACTTGATTATCCTCAAAACATCATGTATTTACAATTATATCCGCAACCACATAAGGCGATATAATTGGTCGACCAGTAAATACATGTGACAGATGTAAAACAACAATAGTCTTCCTTCGCACTCATGTCTCTCTTAATTTTAGAACAACTGCTTTCCTAGACACGTCCCATAGGCCATATCTATTCATGACCGCCCGTAACATGCTAAAGTAGCAACACTGATCTTTCATTTCGAGAACATAGTCAGAAGTAACATAGGGCACGAATTGAGGTAAATTATAAATTACCTTAAGGGCTCACGCAATGAGTAAATAGGGATAATTTTACTCACCTTCCATTTTCGGTCGAACAATGCACATGTAGTATGAATTACATGCTATAGTGGATTTATCTTTCTATAAAAGCGTATGTCATTTCTTAAATATATCCACTATACAGATCTTAGCCTAAACATAGTCACGTGCCTCTCACGTACTCATGTTTAACTCGAGTGCTATATTAGCTCGCTCTCTATAGCGTCAAATTAAGTACTCGCATCCGGCATCTTACAGGCATACATGATTGTGGGACTATCATGTTCGGTCTTAAATGAATCACAGACCTCATCTTGACTCCAATCAAGGCGACATATTTTATGTACTAGACTTGCTCTTCAGCATTTATTTGTACATAACGTCTCATCTCAACATGCTAACTATAGCACTTGAGGCGATTGCTCGTGTGAGTAAGCCAATCATTACCTGCTGACATACTTTCCAATAATATATGTGTGCTTGTGCTAGTCTCATAATGAATTTGTACTTTTTGATAAAACATCAAGTCATTAATAAACAAACAAGTACAATACATATGTCCATAAATACATAAAACAATGATCCTCTACAATAACACATATCACATCCTACGCAAACCTAGTGACATCCTGTGGGTCAAAAATATGTCTCTAGGAATAGCCTTCGTAAATGGATTAGCAACCATTCTATTGGTTGAAATGTATTGTAGAATCACTTCTTTCTGCGCTATAATATCTCTGATGAAGTTATTCTTTATGTCAATGTGCTTCGTCCTTCCATGATACTTGGGATCTTTCACATAGGCAATGGCTGCTTGACTATCGCAATAAACTGTCACTGGTCTTGGAATCTCAGTGACAGTGGCTAAATTTTCAAAGAAACGTTTTAGCCATACTGATTCTTGCACTGTGGCAGAACACGCAATAAATTCATCCTCCATAGTTGACAAGGCTGTGCATGTTTGTTTCTTGCTATTCCAAGAAATTGCACATCCATTGAGCAAGAACGCATATCCAGAAGTCGATTTACGCTCATCCAGGTCTCCACCCCAATCAGCATCTGAATAACCTAATAGGCGTAAATCATTCCCTTGGTAACAAAGTCGATAGTCCATAGTGCCCTTCAAGTATCTCAGGATCCTCTTTACTGCTTTCCAGTGTGCTGGACCGGGACTTGATTGAAATCGGCTCACCAATCCCACGGCATAACATATGTCGGGTCGAGTACACATCATAGCATACATCAAACTTCCGATCGCACTAGCGTAAGGAACAGTTTCCATTATTTTAATTTCTTCTGGAGTCTTAGGACACATCTCAGTACTTAGGCCTTCGCCTTGCATGACAGGGGTATCAATGGGATTACAATGCTGCATATTGAAACGTTCAAGAATCTTCATAATATAAGATTCTTGTGATAAAGTAAGGAGTTTCCTTGATCGATCTCTTTCGATCTTAACTCCTAATATATAAGCAGCTTCTCCCATGTCATTCATTTCAAAATTGGAGGACAACCATTCTTTTATGGTGATTACCATAACCTTGTCATTTCCAGCCAACAGAATATCGTCCACATAAAGTGATAAAATCACAAATTTATCTTCAGACCGTTTGACATATACACAGTGATCCTCTTCGATCATCGTAAAACCATAAGTTGTTATGGCTCGATGAAAACGAAGATACCACTGTCTAGATGATTGCTTAAGGCCATATATTGAGCGATGAAGTTTGCAAACTTTATGCTCTTGACCTTTAGCTATGAAACCTAATGGTTGTTTCATATAAATTTCCTCATCTAGTTCTCCATTGAGAAATGCCGTCTTTACATCCATTTGATGTAATTCAAGGTCCAAATGTGCAACGATGGCTAGAATAAGACGTATTGAGGCAAACCTTACAACTGGTGAAAAAGTTTCCTCGTAGTCTATACCCTCTTGTTGAGTATAACCTTTCGCCACAAGACGAGCCTTATACTTTTCAATGGATCCATCCGCCCTTTGCTTAATCTTAAAAACCCACTTGTTTCCAATGGCCTTACGATTGGGTGGTAGATCAACCAAGTCCCAGACATGATTTGTCCTCATTGACTCCATCTCGTCTTCCAAAGCTTTTCTCCATTCTTCCTTATCAGAGGATGAGAGAGCCTCTTGAACAGTCTTAGGCTCGGCATCATCTTTATGAGCAATCATAAATGCTTCCCCTTCAATCTCAAAACGACGACGGGGAATACTTTTACGATCACTTTTACGCAACTGAATTTCTCTTGAATTCAATTCGCCAGATGATGCTACACTCCCACTAGGTCTTTCATGTTGAGGTAAATCTTCATTCCCCTCCATAACATTAGTGGGTGTATTATTAGGATCTTCAATCTCATATAATTGGAAATCCTTATCAATCTCACCTCTACTAGGAAAATCGTTCTCCAAGAACGTGACATCTCGTGACTCCTTTTCGGTCACACTTCCATTAGCTTGTTCACCTATGAACACATACCCTTTGGAGTGTTCAGAATATCTTATAAAGATACATTTCTTCCCTCTAGGGCCTAATTTGCCATATTTATGGGAAGATTCATGAACATAAGCTGCACATCCCCATGGACGTAGACTACTTAAGTCTGGTTTTCTTCCAGTCCATAATTCATAAGGGGTGGAAGTGACCGATTTTGAGGGCACTCGGTTAAGTACATAGGCAGCAGTCAATAATGCATCTCCCCAAAAGGAGATAGGTAAATTTGCTTGCGCCATCATAGACCTAACCATTTCCAATAGGGTTCTATTCATTCTCTCAGCTACCCCATTTTGTTGTGGAGTATAAGGAATAGTCAATTGTCTTACAATTCCCTTTTCATCACAAAGAGCTTTGAATTGCTCCGATAGATACTCACGTCCACGATCGGTTCTCAATGCCTTTATTGTTTTGTTCAACTGATTCTCTACCATCGTTATATATCGTCTAAAGCATTCTAATGCTTCGGACTTATGGGAGATCAGAAAGACATAACCGAAACGCGTGAA
This sequence comes from Eucalyptus pauciflora, assembly GCA_007663325.1. Lineage (NCBI taxonomy): Eukaryota > Viridiplantae > Streptophyta > Magnoliopsida > Myrtales > Myrtaceae > Eucalyptus > Eucalyptus pauciflora. The sequence goes on along the minus strand of VMYD01000317.1, from coordinate 353,396 downwards.
GTCATCTATGAAAGTAATGAAATATGAGGCTCCATGCCTCGCCCTCACATTCAAAGGACCACAAATGTCAGAATGTATGAGTTGCAATGGAAATTCAGCTCTAGTCCCTTTACCGAATGGTTTTCTAGTTGCTTTTCCCGCTAGACAATGTTCACATACGGGTAGATCAACATTAGTGAGTGACCCTAAAAGGCCTTCTCTAGCTAATCTTTGCATTCTTTGCAACCCAATGTGACCTAATCTAGCATGCCAAGTATTTGCATCAGTCCCAATGTTATCAGAAGACGCAATTAAAGAAAAACAACCATCAATATTAACATTGTACTGATCATAGTCAATGTTTAACACCACAAAACCATTCAATACATGACCTGAACCATAATAAACTGTTCCATACAAAATATCAACACAATCACCATGGAAATTCAATACATAACCTAAGCTAAGAAGAACAACTACAGAGACCAAGTTTCGTCGAATATCTGGAGCATAAAGGACATCATGCAGGAATAGATTTCGACCACCACGCAAGATTAATTTGCATGTGCCGACACCCTTCACTTCAACTCTTGAGTTATTCCCAACATATATCCATCTTCTTCCAGGCGGTATCCGACGATACTCCACAAATGCTTCTCGGTCTCTAGCTACATGGTCCGTTGCTCCTGAGTCTACAGTCCACATTGGATGAGATTCAGCAAGCATTACAGTACTAGAAACAAAAGCATTACTCATAGTAATGGAGTAATAGGGTACCTTTTTCGGCTCAGTGCATTCACGAGCAAAATGACCCAGCTTGCCACAATTGTGGCATTCCATCTTGGCCTTGTCCTTCTTCCCACCATGCTTCTTGCGTCGGAAGGTCTTAGCCCTCTTGGGTCCCTGATCAGTCATCTTCCCTTTGTTGTTGAACTGAAGGTTCCTCTTGCGCTTGAAGCCCGAAGCTTTGCGGGAACTCGTTTCAGCAACATAAGCATGGGTAGAGGATCTTGCAGCCTCTAGGCGCTCATCCTCTAATTCCAAATGACGCGCAATATCATCAAAAGTGACGATGTTCTCACTATGCGTCGTATTGATCTTCATATGTTCCCAATTATCAGGAAGAGACCTAATAACAGCCTGAACTTGCTGTTCATCAGTAAGGGAGTGACCTGCCGACTTCAGCTCACGGATCATGTTTGACATCTCCCGAAGATGTTGCCTCATTGTTACATTTGGGCGCTTTCGGAAAGTGTCAAACTTGATGGTGAGTCTCCTCAGCTTAGTGGCAGATGTACCCCCAAACTTATTCCTTTAAGGCAACCCACATATCTTGAGCTTTATCATAACTTTCAAACCCACACATGAGATCATCTTGCATACAGCTCAGCAACGTGATGCGAGCAATGCTATTCTTCTTTTTCCAAGCTTGATAAGCTTCTAGATCTCTCCTGTGTTGAGCTGAAGTTCCATGCTCAGGTTCATCCATGGTGTGGTTGAGGGTTTCCAAAACCTCTTGTTCCTCAAGGATGTACTGAACCTTTCGGTGCCAAATATCATAATTGTCACCGTTCAGCTTCTCACCCTTATTGAGATCAGCCACAATGGTCTTGGATGCCGATGCCATAATCAATTTCTATAACACATTAACATAATAGACGCAGAATCAATACTAGCACATTTTTCAGAGTAACACACATATTTAATTTTCAGCAAAAACAAAATAAAATAATAATAATTCAACAAAAAGACATAGAAACAAAAGTTCACTATGTTCCCAATCAATTTCTATGTACGATTGTTCAATTATCATTTATTATTTTAATTTGCACAAAATTTTGAGTTCTAGGTGGAGGATTCCTTCGAATTCTACCAACCTACGAACTCCCACTAGGAAAAATAATTACATGACTTCATGTAATTTCTACATCTTTCCTTAACACAAAACCATAGCATGATAATAACCAACGTATAAACAACAATCATGCTTCAACTATAATTAAAAAAATAATTCAACATGTAATGGATTTCCTACCATTGTTCTAATTTTCTAGGAACTAGAAAATTCCAAGTATATTAAAACTATATACTTCATATCATTGAACTAAACTTTACACATCATATGTAATAACACTTGCACATAAGCTAGCTACTGTATTTCCTAAACTACAAGAAAATACAAGCTACAAATGAATAAACTATGCATTAAACCTCAAAAAAATACGCGTACATAAGGTTCTCTACACATTTTCATACATTTATAAAATCCAAAAAAATAAAATAATTATTCCACAGTGTAGAGGACACCCATACGAACCCAACGCCACCAACCACGCTCCAATCGGAGCCCGCACGTGCCCCCACGCGCCGCCTGAGTGTGCGGCGCATGTGGCGCACGCGCCAGCGAGCCAAAAGGCTCATGGCTGGTCCGACCGGTCCGACCGGTCACCGGTCCGACCGGTCACCGGTCCGACCGTTGACCGGTCAACGGTCAACGGGTCGGGTCAACGTCCGGGTCGGGTCAACGGGTCGTCGGTCGGGTCGGGTCGCCGGCCGGTGACCGGCCGGCCAACAACCGCCGGCGGTGACGTCATCGATGACGTCATCCCGACGGTTAATGACCGTGGGATGACGTCATCGGTGACGTCAGCTCGCGTCGGTTCGTCACACGCTGGTTCGGCGAACCGGCGTCAAGCGCGTGGTCCGCACGCGCCTGCAACTGCCGTGCAGTTCCGCGCGCATGGGCCCCACGCGCCAGCGGTTGGCGCGCGCGTGGATTCCACGCGCGCAGCAGTTGCATGCGCGCGAAGGCGCGTGGCGCGTGGGTTCCACGCGCCTGCAACTGCAGCACGCGCGTGGACCCCACGCGCCTTCTTCCTCGCGCGACCGAAGCCATTTCTTCGTCATTTTCACCGTTTTCAGCCACGATTCGCCGCCGTTTCTTCTCCGGCAGCCCATCCCAGACACAAATAATTAATGGGTTTTGAAGAGCATGCCGGCACGACCACATAGGTTCAAATTTTGGCAAAAATGAAGTAGAAATGAGCCCCAAATCAGAAGCATAAACACGTTTTGATTCAATGAAAAAATAAGGCAGAAATCACGATCGGGCTCTGATACCAATGAAGGAATTCATGTCGGCGGAAGACGACTTACTTGATTCCAATGCGCAAACAGCAAATAGTCCCGAATCGAACGTTGAATTGCGAGCCAATCACGAACAACAATGCTTCACGTTGGTCTGGATGCAATCACAAGGAAAACACCCGATTTCCACGGCGTAAATGCAAACCGTTCTTCAAATTGATGATCGAATCTTGCCTATCTTGAAGATGGAATTTCGAGAGAGTTTTTGGTGCGAATGAATTGACAACCCGTCCAACGGTTGTGTTCGGGAGATTTTATACGTCTCCCTTCGTACCCCTCCATTGGTGACCTTCCATCGTAACGTTTCAACTTGAAACGGTGCGTCCAATCGCACCCCATCACGTTCGGACCACTTGGAAGAACTACAAAGTGAGATTTGAGAGGGTAGTTAACTTTATTAGATGGTAATTCTAATTTGTTACGATATTGTGGTTGTTAATGGATAAAAGAAAGAAATTGTAAACATTTGATTAAAGATTCTTAAATTCAAATTGCATTGGTCGAGTTGAATGAGAGGTATGGACTACATTGCTTATATTGATAATGTTTTTACGTGAATTAGATGTATTGCTATTGGTTGACTATTAGAGATTTATAAGTAGAGATATCACATAAGTTGATGCCGATCTAAATTGAGCACTGCTAACTACAGGTCTCTCTCTATATATTTCAAGTCTATGGTTTAAATTATTAGGTTTTTGTACCGTTTGTCTTTTTGCTTATTTTTTATCCTAGCTACTCAAAATTAATGTTCAATTCTTATTCTTTTAATCCATAAATAGAGCAATTTAACGAAGACCTAGTTGGAAAACTAAATCCTCCTACTAGACAAGATTAACCAATGAAGTCACGTTCACAGACCATCATCATGGATGGTCCTTGGTAATTATAATTTTTTTCCTTAAACCCTGTTTGCACGTGACATGGTGTCTTAATTCAAAAGATTAACTTAATATGACAAGATTAAGATCATGCCTGGAAAGAGCTCCTAAGTGAACTGCTGCTAAAACTACATTGATGAGCATTAAAATGTAGTTTTTTTTTTTTCTTGGTCGAAGCATGTAGATTTACTCGATGGAGTCATTTGTATCTTAACCTGATTCATTTATTGTTGCATATCTAATGAAAGATTTCATGTGTAGTTTAAATGACAATCTTCTTTCACATGACTTGAAATCTAAAGAAATTTTTGTTATTTTATTGATTTTATACATAAGATTATGCGCTTCATTGCATTCTCCACATAATAAACACATAGATAAGCAGCCTCCGCATTCTCAGTAGAGATTCTAGGACTAAGGCCCTTTAGAGCTTCATATCCACGCTTGACAACCAATGATTCCTGCAAACGTTCTGACCACACTTAATCAAGACTTCCTAATAATCCTTGCCTTTGTTGATCCCCAGCAATCAATCGAAATCAATTTGCCCTCCATCCATACTTCTCTTGACAAGACAAGTCTTAACCATGCTTGCCAAGGGTCACAGTCCGAGACGTTGGCCTGGTTCAAAGGATGGTCCAGTGTGTACATTCCTCAGTCACAACTAGTGCAATAGTTAGCTCAAGCGCGCAAGCCCCCGATGCTGAAGCACAATCTCGGTTTGCAAGATTGTTTGTACGAAAATAATGATAAAGAAGGGGATCGGTTTGTGCACCAATGACCAAGCCCATGTTTGGAAATCCATCATTTTCTTTTAATTGTTAGTTTTTTACCACAAACTCTCTAACATTACTTATATGAGCCAGTCGAATCATTCATATGGCAACAAACATAGTGAGAGTTTGGAGTTAGATCGGGTCATGGCTCACTGAACTCAACCAACACTTGTACCGGCCTGGGAACAAATCCTCTTCAATGTGCCCCTCTGAAATGGTCTGACTTTATCCTTTTCGTATTTGCTATGAAAAGACGAAAAGGACCACTTTTCCGGCTCTTTTCACTTTCTCCATCTCCAAGAAGATGTTAATGCACCTGATGCCTCCCTGACCAGAATGTTGGGTCTGTTCCAGGTGGTGAAGTAAATCGCGTTGACCAGTCAACCAGCCATCGACATTACCAGCGTGGACCTAGCTTGTTTGAAAGGAATAGCTCTGCTTGTACCCACGAGGCATTTAAATTTGGTTATGGTTGCATTTTGTTTCGCCTCTTTTTGCTTTTTTTTTTTTTTCATTTTTATGTGTATAGGCGAACGTGTACTTCTCTCTCCATGTCCCCGTCTCCTTTGCACATGAGAGCTATGGCTTGAATCATATCGCACCATTATAAAAATTAATTTGTTATCAAAACTCAGCGTTGTTGGGCATTTGTCTGTCTAAATAAATGACTCTTCTTTTGAGTAAGATACTTCGCCAGCGTTTATGCAGCGATGGTATGACCCTGCTTATTTACATTAATGCCTTTAGCTAAAAGAATGGACAATTGCTTCTAGTTGTGAGAAGAAGTTAACGTTGATTCCCAGGTCCTGAAGATAATTATTAAAGCATGGAAAGCAAGGGTCTTTTAATCTTTTTTAACTTTTTTCTATTATTTATTATTTTTTAGTTATGGAGACTTAAAGGTCTTTACAGATTCAGAAGAATTACATCTACATGTCATAAGAATATTCATAGATTGTGTGAACATACTTGCTGCATTAGATTCAGGATCATCCTTCCTCGTTATCTCTACGATGGGTGGAAATTAAGTGATATCAAACACAGAGGATGCTGAAGGGTTCGGCCTGAACGTCTCCTTTCCTCTTTCCCCATTTTTGTAACTTTTATCGAGCATTTTTTGTTAATAAGTTCCTACCTCCAAAACATCAATTCGACCTCTGTATAGAAATTTGGAAATTTCTCATCGTGAGATAAAAGGAAGTATGATGTGTGGTGCAGACATGATGTGTACAGGGGAGATTTAGAATTTCAGTGGACTGCCTTCGTTTGATAAGTAGTAATTAATTTAGTGGAAAAAAAAATAAACTCCCAGCACATGGAAACGATGTACAAGAAAGAAGAGCACCAGAAAAAGCAACTGCATTCAGAAATTGATACGCACCGAATGGAAGTCAAATTTCTCAATAACTAAGAATTAGGAATCGAAGATTGATGAGTTCATTTTTGGAGGCAAACTTGCGAACTATTTCTCAAGCATTTATAATAAAATATTAATTTCTCTATTGTAGCCAAAACAGACTGGTACTTGAGGGATAATAAATCCAAATCGGTTGGTCTTGAGCTGTCTCTATCGCGAATTAATGTAGTTATGGTTAACGGGGGACATTTTAGCTAGTAATGTCGAATTTGTGAGGCATGCAAATTATGGTACATATGTAGTCGGTGACCTATCTGATCCGTTTATCATCTCATTCTCTCAATTGAGCGTTTGATCGATGAGCTATACATCTCTCCTAGGGAAATGCTTGCTAGCTCTTCAATTGATTCAATCTTTGAAGAAATCCACATCTTTACCGAAACAGCCTCGATATTGTTGCTTCACGCATCAGTATATCATGTCCTGTTCTTTTCCTCTTCATATAATTTCTTGATCCGTTTGGACATTTTGATTAGTTGTCCAGGATTTCTTGATCTTACATTGATGAAGATAGAGGTGGCGATAGCTTCGATCTGCTGAAAGTTTAATCCTCTGGATTAATTTATGACTATATTTGTAAGTTGGCCGGCATGAAAATAAGGGCATCATGGAGCCATGTCAATCTTAAAGTATATCTAATCATTTATTTGATTCTTGAAGCAGTGAGATATAGCCGTAAACATGGAAAGTAGGCACTCTCAATGCTGATTAAGGGTGCGTTTGTTTGTGTTTCTCTTCTTTTTTGTTCCAGGGAACAGAAAAAGAAAAAACTATTTCTGTTCCGAGGAACAAATTTTTATAAAAAAAACACGTTTGGTAAACTTGTTTCGGGAATAAAAAAAGAATAGAAACATGTTTGATAAATTTGTGTTCTTTTTTTGTTTCTTTTAATTTTTTAATATTTTTATTTTATTTTTCCTTTTTTTCTTTCTTTTTTATTTTTTATTTTTTCTTCTTTTGGCCGGTGGCCGGCCTCAGCCATGGCCGGCAACCGGCCGACGAGGGCTAGCGGCCTCGCCCAGCCACAGCAAGGCTCGCCAGCCCTCGGCGAGGCTCGACCGGTGCAAGGTGAGGCTCGGCGAGCTCGGCCTCGCCGAATCTGAGCTAGCCCAAGCTCACCCAGCCAAGGCGAGGCCGAGCCTCACCAGGAGCCAGCAATGCTCCGGCGAGGTCGCCGGCCCTCGACGGCATTGCGGGCCCTCGACGGCCGGTCGCCGACCATGGCCGAGGCCGGCAACCGGCCAAAGAAAAAAGAAGAAGAAAAAGAAAAGAAAAGAGTGGAGAGAGAAAATTTGTTCTTAAAAGTTGTTCCAGAAACAAGAAACAATTTTTTTTTTTGTTTTTGTTCTTTTTTGGTTCCCAGGAACAAAAAAGCAGATTTGGAACAAAAACGCAAACAAACGCGTTTATGTTCTTTTTTTGTTTCCGGAAATAAAATAAAAAAAATTTGTTCAAAAATAGAAATAAAGAACATAAACAAACACAACCTAACTCTTGCCGATGGAGAAGTGTACGGTTGCCTGATCCCTCTTCTTTATTATGGCCTTTTGGGGAAATTTAATACGTTTGTTTTAATGATCTGATAGTAGTAACTCACTTTGTTTTCTTTCTAGCAAAAAAAAAAAAAACTCACTTTGTTTTCTAATGGTCATGTTTATGACGAAGGATAATTTAGTGCTTCATTCCTGAAAGCAGACACATATGTAACAAGGCAATTTTCATTTGGCCATGGAATAACCCTATTTTATGACCTATTGCACTGTTTTGGAATTTGTAAGCATCACAAAATGCATGTAAACGATGATTTCCCTCCGATATCGACATATAGCGAAAACAGATGGAAGGAAAGTACGGTCCTTTTCCAGTGTTTATGGAAATGAAATTACTGTTGTTTATTTTATTATTTTTCTTTCCGTGTAGGTTCTTATTTGTACATTGATTGATAGGCGTTTACATCTGAAAATGCTGAAGGGCGTGTACCATGAAACTCAAGTTCTATCTTGGGCATGGATAATTCTCTCATTGCGCATTGCATGCTTGATTTTCTAATTATGGCTGGCGGGTTCTTGGTTTAACATGCTCTCCGATATCCGTAGTTTTGATTAAGATTTGACATGATAATGATGCCAGTAACAAATTAATGTTATTGTGCTTTTATATTAAAAGGAACTATCGCAGATGCTTTCGATAATTCTGTATGGGATCATGGTGTACTAGTTGAATTAATGTATTGGTCTACGTCTAGGTTATATTATGATAATTTGCCCTAGAAATCTCCCTTTGCGGCTTGAGATGGGAAAAGCCATAATTGCGATACACTATAATTTTTTTGCGACCTCCGTGGATTTTGTGTCCAGTAATGCCAAAATCACGAAATTGGGCCTTTGCTTAAATTATGGCGTTAGTTTCCTTTGGGTCTCAAGTCTTCTCCATGCTTTTGTTAATAAAGATATGTATACTTTATGGTGAACTCATTGTTCACATGAAAGTAGAAAACAGATACATCTTTTCATTAAGAAAAAGATATACACTTTGGTCAAGAAGTGTGGGAAGCCCAAGGTGATTGAAAGACCTTTGTTTTCCATTCTTTAATAATTATCTTCAAGACCTGAAAGTGAACATTCTCTTCTTCTCATAACTAGAAGCAATCGTCCATTCTTTTAGCTGAAGGCATTAATATAAAATATGCAGGGCATATCATCGGTGCATAAACGCTGGCAAAGCATCTTACCCAGAAGAAGAGTAATTTATTTAGACAGACCAATGTGCACAACAATGCTGAGTTTTGACAATAAATTAATTTGCATAATGGTGATATGATTCACGCCATAGCTCTCATGCGCGAAGGAGACGGAGACATGGAGAGAAAAAGTACACGTTCGCATATGCACATAAAAATGAGAAAAAGTAAAAAGAGGCGAAGCACAAAGCAACCATAAATACCTCGTAGGTACGAGCAGAGCTATTTTCTCGTCCTTTCAAACAAGCTAGGTCCCCACTCGTTATTTTGATGGCTGGTTGACTGGTCAACACGACTTACTTCACCTTGAACAGGCCCAACATTCTGGAAAAGACATCTTCTTGGCTAGTCCTCTTCGTAATTTGGTCTTTCTCGCCCATGCCCTCGTCTGATTATGAGCGGAGCAGGAGAGAGAAGACATGCGAATCAGAGCAATCAAGCCCGTGAGCCCCTTCTGTGTAACAGAATACTAGCAGTAAATATTTCATCCTTCTGTGCTTGCATCTCTGAGGGTGCGTCCATTTATTACCTTTTTAATATCGTAGATACCCAACCCACGCGTAGCAATGTTTGTCCCCTCACCCATTATAAATTTCAAATGCTGATAATGCTGATGGCTCATGCTATCCATTTATTGCCTTTTTATTATTGAGAGTTTTAAGACAATTGGTGGAAAGGCTGGCTAACAAAATGGATTTTGGTGTACCGTAAAAATTAATTTGTGATTGACTCTGTTTTGATATATTTGGAGAAGTGATGTTAGTTTAGTTAGATTTAGCAGCCAATTTTATGTGATGAAGTAGAAACATCTTTGCATCATTTTTCTTCTTTTCCAATTTCAACTCAAAAGCTATGGATAACCACTGGCAGTTACATTTTGTAGTTCTCCCCATTAAATGTGAGGATTACACATGCAGGTTGTGAAATAAAACCAGATAATTCACAAAGGGCACACAAAAATAGAGAGGGAATCTTCTACTCTTGCTGACTTTAACATGTTTCCAGGCAATACATTTTGGGTGAGGGATTCAAAGATCCATGAGGATCGAGATATTGCTGGCAATTACCTTTGTGAGTCTTATAATTGAAGAAGTCTATGATGGAGACAGGATTCTCCAAGATATTGCGATTGCCTTTCTGATGGGAGAATGGTACCACAATAATTATTGGCTTTCTTCTGCTTTGATTTTTGTTTCCATTTTCCCTTAAGAGTTAGGACGGATGACTGGATGTGTCAATGTGTGTGTTGGTGATTCCTTAAGTGAGATTTTTTCTTTTGGCTCGACACTCAAGTGAAAGCTAATGATAATTGCATCTTTTATCAAAGACATAAGTACGTATGACAAGAAAAAGCAGAAAGAAGATTAGAAAAGGAAATATTGGTTGATGGTAGAGCCGTTAAACGGGTCGGGTTTGGGTCGAGTCATTAATGGTCTGACCCAAATTGACCAATTAACCCATTTATGACCCATTTATTCATAATGTAAATTTTCTGATCCATACCCGACCCAACCCATACCCAACTCATATTAATAAAATATTTTCATATTTAACCAAATTTAGAAAAACTTGTTCATATGTTTTTTTTTTAAAGATTATATTACTAAAATACTTCCAAGCTTATTTCTTAATGGACAATTTTTAAAATTATATTACTAAAATAGTTTTATACAACACAAATTTAATGGATAATTTTTATAATTTTTAAAATAATTATTTAAAAATTTATCTGGTTTTAATTAATTTTTTTAAAATTAGTTTTTAAATTATTTTTATTTTATTTTTTAAATATACTTTTCTTTTTCTTTTTCTCTTTTCTTTTTTCTTCTCCTTCTTCTTCTTCTTTGGCCAGCCGCCGTTGGCGACCGGCCACAGGTGAGCTTCGAGGCTCGTCAGATCTAGCAAGCTTGAGCTCGCCCGACGTCGGTGAGCCTGAGGCTCGCCGAATCTGGCGAGCTCAAGGCTCGCTAGATCGGCGAGGCTCGAGCCTCGCCGGACGTGGGCGAGGCCTCTGCCTCGCCGGACATGGGGGAGCTCGAGGCTCGTCAGCGTTGGGCGAGCTCGAGCTTGCCCCTCGCCGGAACTAGCGAGGCTCGAGCCTCGCCCAACGCCGGCAAGCTTGAATCTCGCCAGATCCAGCGAGCTCAAGCTCGCCCGATGCCAGCAAGCTCAAGGCTTGCCTAGCCGATTGCCGGCCATCGCCATGCCGACAACCGGAAGGAGGAAGGAGAAAGAAAAAAAAAAAAAGAAGAAAGAAAAGAGAAAATTAAAATAAAATAAAATTATAATTTTGATTTTTACAAAAAAAAATAAAAATTGTATAGTTAAAGAGGGAAGATAGAAATTATAAGGTTTTTGTTGAAAATGGGTTCTCCACCCAACCCATTTAAAACCCACTTAAGACCCACTTATCTTGAACCTTTAATTGTGAAACCCATTTAACTACTTTTTGTCAAAAACAAGTGACCCATTTATGACCCATTTATAATTTAAATGGGTTATGTATTGGTCTATGACCCATTTTAACACCTCTAGTTGATGGCTAGCAGCAAAAAAGCAAGCGAGGAGTTCCTTTTGGCACAACAAAATGAGGGCTAAGTGGTTAAATCTACATTATTTTCTTTCTAGAGTCTTCATAACAGCAAACCTGTCGAAACAAACCTGCAAATTTTCAACCCCTCTCACAACCATCAATTCTGCAACACTAAAGCATTTGGAAAACAACAAAGATTTATTGTTCAAGCATCAAGAGAATAGCCTGAGGATTGGTCCCGGTCATAGAGTTCTTATCGAACCATCAATGACTCAAGGGTGTATAAATTTACTGGCGACAGATCCATTAGATTCTGGATTTCTGATCGTGAATATATGGTTTGGCTTGTTTTTTGGTCCCTTTTAAGGGCTAAGTTCTGGCTGATATTTTTATGCCTGAGAAAACTTGCATCACCATAGGATGGAAGCTTGGTAGTCCCTCCATCAAGTTTGAAGTCCTATTCAACCTCGCGTTACCATAGGGTTGAACCTGAGAAGTCACAATAGCAAACTATACAAGCATGTAGTGCCAATTTGATGCTTGACCTTTTCTTCTGCTCCACAGATTATTAAAGATGCACGGTTCTCTGTATGCACATGCAAGCATGCACGACTCCCAGCCCGATACCTCTCCTTATGCATGTGAACGTCTCTGGGTAACGTGGTTGTCATTTGGGTATTCGTATTCTTCAAAGAGTTCTTTTGATCTTGCATTGCAAATTTGGATATGAAAAACATCTAAGGGTTGGGAGTCATTTCTTCGTGCTTCATAGAGAGATATTGTATAATCTTTTGCTTGAGACTGATTACTTCGTTTAACGTTAATTTTATACTAAAAATTGCCAGCATGATGTTTGATGAGTGAGGTATTGCTGCAAGAAACTTGAAAAATCAGAATCACGTAAAAAAAATAGTGGGCATTTGCACAATACTTATAGAAAGCTAGTGATTATCTATCCCTCAATATTATTTTATCCTTTATGCCAAAAATTGATTAATTGATCGAAGTATCATGGATATAAGCTTTGTGCTTTAATTCTCACATTACATTGAATTAGGGAAAGTTACTACAATAATCCCCAGCTTACTACAACCATCAGGCGGTATGCGATTCCACATAGCTCAAAACCCAAAAAAGCAAATTGAAGAAAAGGCCAAAAGTAGAAAGTGAAAAATATTTACTTTCAACATGAGAAACAATCATCGAGAGAGCAACAATGTGCCCTTGTTTTGCAGTACCTAAAGGATTTACTATCAATATTGTTGGAAGATATGTTTGTATCATTATTATTCTTTCTTTTGTTATATTAGAATTAGAAAGATAGGAAAAGATGTAAAAATATTCTATTTCCTTTTATTGATTCTTTCTTTGTAATTAAATACATTGCTTTGTACAAGAGTTTACATTCAATGAGAAGAATACAATTTTCCCTATTCTTCGTTCCTTCTTTCGCATGCTCTTCCTTTACTAAATCTGACATGATATCAGAGCCCCTGTCGATTCTGGTATAAGCTTCCGCCTCTGTCTTGATTGCCTTGAGGAACTGTAATCTGCAAAACAGTTACCAAAAGGAATCAATCTTCCTTGAAAGAATTATGCTTTGCTACAATGGACAAATCAGAAGTCCTCACCTTGAAACCAGACGACCAGCCAGCAAGAGATGCGCCACCACCAATCCAAACATCACAAAACCCAACAGATTCAACTATTGTCACAACTACGGTCGAAAAACAACTCGGCCAGAGCCAGATCCAGCCTCAGCACTCGTAATGGCAGACTTTTCCGGCTCAGTTTAATCTGGGGCAACCCTACTCGGGCCATCCTTACCAGTGGATGCCATATCCATGGATCCATGGGACAAATCCCTCTACATCACAGCCAGTCTACCAAAGCGACGTGAGGACCGAAGGTGGCCTACCAGCCAACAGAGGGGCAGGCTCTACCTTCGGCCCGGAGCAGACGGGCGGAATAAGAGAATCGGGGGGAACAAATCCTTACACGAATTCAAGTTCGTTCAATGCGGGTCAAGGAAACAGGTCAAATAATCCGAATATAGGGGCGAATACCTACCCGATTTCTCCCAGTTTTTTTCCATATCCATTCCTTGCTGCCGGAGGACGGCCGGAGCCCGGCGACCCTCTTTATACGACGAATGCCGATGGACCATAACTGAAACTCATCAGTCAACAATTAACGGGTCCAGACAACTATGCAACTTGGTCGCGGGATCTTCGGCGTGCCCTGGTAACAAAGGACAAGGAGGGTTTTCTGGACGGAACGATTTCGATTCGAACCGATGAGCGCATGGCTCGGTTTTGGAAAAAATGTAATCAACTCGTTAGAACTTGGATCGGAAACACTATCACAGCCGAGGTCGCAGCAGGACTTCCCCCGACGGAAGACACAAGAGAGATGTGGAACAACATCAAAGACATGTATGGCAAGCTAGATCAAATCAAGATCTTTTCCATAACACAGCAGATTTCATATCTCAAACAGGGCAATATGAGTATCGCGACTATTTATAACAAACTGTCGGCGCTGTGGAATGAGATGGAATCGACCGAAGAAAGGTTCGACTGGCCCGATTCCATCCTACAGCAGTATAAAACCATGCGCGAAAGGGAGAAAACGATTAGGTTTCTCTTAATCTTGAATGAGACATACCTCGGCTTCCGATCTCAGATCCTAACCATGGATCCCATGCCGAATCTTGGCCGGATCTATCAGCTCGCCGTCTAGGAGGAGAGCCAACAGAAGACGGTGATCTACGGGAAAGGAAACGACGCGATGGCTATGGCCGCAAGAGGCGGCCATTTTCGCTCGGGACAGAGGAACTCGGGAGGAACAAGTCGAAAGGGGGCGAATGTGGGTTCGCAAAACCCTAGCCCTAATTTCGGTGACCAGACAGATGGCTCGGATTTTCTTGAGCAATCGAACGGTTCTCATTATTTGGCGACTGGGCCAGATGATGCGCGTGGATGGGATGGGCCACGGAGCAGTCTCGCTGGAGTGAATGTGAATGGGCCGCGAGGAAACAATCCTTATGGGCTATATAATATGGGCGGCAATTTTCAGTCCATTAATGGGCGCGGCAATTTTCAGCCCGTTGGACCAGAAGGTTCGTATGGGCCCACTTCGGCCCAGATTTTTCAGCCCAGCAACAGGTTTCCTTCTACAGCAGCCAAAAATGGCCCGAAAGGAAGAGGTAAATTATATTGTGACTATTGTAAACTTCCACACCATACAATTGAAAATTGTTGGAAATTGCATGGGAAACCTGGCGAAAAAGAAAAAAGGGAAATCTTCACAGGTTTTTCAGGTTTCAAGCCAGCCATCAGAAAGATCAATTACCTATGAGCAGTATCAGGAACTGATGAGTGCTTTTAAAAAATTGGATGCCTCAGATAAGGCTGGGAGTTTCACAGGTACATCCTATTGCTTGATGAATTCAATTTCCAAGAATGCATGGATTATAGATTCAGGTGCTAGTGATCACATTGTCTGTGATATTGCCTTCTTTTCCACAACCAATAAATTATCTTTTCCTATATTAGTGCAACTTCCAAATGGAAATTCCACACAGGTTGTCATGACTGGCACTGTGAATCTTAGTCCCCTAGTGAAACTTCAAAATGTGCTTTATGTGCCTGAATTCCAATTCAATCTCATATCAGTTAATCGAGCTTCTCAAGAAAATTCATGCCATGTCCTATTCACTCCAGATAATTGTTTCTTTCAGGCCCTTTCGACTGGCAAACTGATGGGCTTGGGTAAAGCTTATCAAGGGCTCTATTTTTGGATGGATTTTCCTAGCAATTTTAAATTGTCTTCTTTTGAATTCAATAAATCATTGTGTAACCATATTATCAATGACAGAAATTTTCTCTCCCATAAAAGATTGGGACATAGTGCTTCATTTCCTTGTCCTCAGTGCCCTATTTGTCCTTTAGCAAAACAGACTCGTGCTCCTTTCCCACATAGTGTTTCTAGAGCAGATGACATTTTTTCATTAATCCATGCTGATGTTTGGGGACCATATCATACTGTGCATCGTGATGGATCCTGATATTTCCTCACGGTTGTTGATGATTTTTCTCATGCGACATGGATATTTCTCATGCAATCTAAAAGTCAAGTTCTTTCTCACCTAAGGACATTTCTTTCTTTATCCAAAAATCAGTTTGGAAAAACAATCCGTCGCATTAGATCTGATAACGGAAAGGAGTTCTTCAATAATGAGTGTGCCTCTTTATTTTCATCACATGGAATCCTACATGAGAGCTCGTGCACTTATACACCACAACAAAATGGTGTGGTTGAGAGGAAACATCGTCACCTCTTAGAAGTAGCACGTGCCCTTAAGTTTCAAGCATCCATCCCTGAAGATTTTTGGGGAGATTGTGTGGTCACAGCGGCATATTTGATTAATCGCATGCCATCACGCATTCTGAAAGGGAAGACTCCATTTGAAATGTTGTATGAAGGAAACCAAATCTGAGTCATCTCAAAGTTTTTGGGTGTCTATGTTACGTGACCATCATGGGGCATAAAGACAAGATGGCACCTCGTGCTCGATAATGCATATTTATGGGCTATGCAACCCTACAGAAGGGATATCGACTTTATGTGCCATCTACAGGAGATTTCTTTGTTAGCAGGGATGTTGTTTTTCATGAAGATAATTTTCCCTTCTCAAATTCCACTCTCTCATCTGAAGAAGAGAAGATACGGAATAAGCAGTTCTTATTAGAAGATGATTTATCTCCTGGAGAAACATTCCTTATTGCTTCTCCTCCAAGACCAGCTGGAGTATTATCTGATGTATCTTCTCCTATTTAGAATGTTATCGAAGACCTCACTGACATGAGTCCTGCAGAAGAGCCAACACAATTGAGAGAACTTCCAGAAAACGGCAATAGGGAAGAATTACCCTTAACACAACAAGAGCCTGTGAGACGTTCTAGTCGATCTACTCGTCCACCCACTTGGACGAAAGATTATATATGTGGTTCTGCACAATCCTCAGGTACTCGATACCCTATCTCATCTTATGTTTCATTCAATAGGTTATCTCCAGAACATCTTTGTTGTATAAGTCGCATTTCTGGCGAACAAGAGCCCTCCAATTATCATGAGGCCAAGAAAGATCCTCGTTGGCAAAAGGCCATGGAGTCTGAATTACATGCATTGATGGAGAACCATACTTGGGATGTTACATCACTTCCTACACATCGTAAGGCGATTGGATGTAAGTGGGTCTACAAGATCAAATATAGAGCATATGGCTCTGTTGAAAGATACAAAGCTCGATTAGTAGCAAAAGGCTTCACATAGCGAGAAGGTTTCGACTACCATGAAACTTTTTCGCCCGTGGCCAAGGATGTCACCGTTCGTGCATTTCTATCTGTTGCCGCTTTTCGTGATTGGACCTTGCATCAAATGGATGTTCACAATGCCTTTTTACATGGTGATCTGGAGGAAGAAATATACATGGAACTTCCACCAGGATTACGGAGACAGGGGGAGTCTGTGGTATGTCGTCTCCGCAAATCTCTTTATGGACTAAAGCAAGCCTCTCGACAATGGTATGCAAAATTCACCAATGCACTTATGGCTGCTGGTTTCAAACAGTCCAAATATGATTATGCATTGTTCACCTGGACCAAAGGTATGTCATCTATTTATTTAATGATATATGTAGATGATATACTCATTATGGGAAACGATGATTCTGCTGTGAAGAAACTTAAAGGATATTTGCATTCAACTTTCCATATCAAAGATCTAGGGCCACCTAAGTATTTTCTTGGAATTGAGATAGCTCGTTCAGATCAGGGAATCTCATTAAGTCAACGGAAATTCATAATGGAGATCATATCAGAAGCAGGTTTATCAGGCTGTAGACCATCGATTATTCCTATTGAGCAGAATGTCAAATTGACTTCTATTGACTATGATAATGGGATATCTTCTTCTTCTGATGATCCATTGTTGAAGGATCCCTCAGGATATCAGAGGCTTGTAGGGAAACTAATATACCTCACCATGACTAGGCCAGATATTTGTTATGCAGTACAGAACCTTAGTCAATTTATGCATAGTCCGAAACAATCCCACATGAATGCGGCCTTGAAGATTGTGAGATATTTGAAGACATGTCCTGGCTTAGGGATACTCCTCTCTCGGAAATGTAATATGGAAATGACAGCCTACTGCGATGCAGATTATGCCACATGTACTATGAGTAGGAGATCTATCACTGGTTTCTGTGTCAAATTCGGGGAGTCACTACTCTCATGGAAGACAAAGAAGCAATCTACTGTATCCTTGTCTTCAGCTGAAGCCGAATATCGATCCATGGCCAAGATTGTTTGTGAGATTGTCTGGTTAAGGGGTTTACTTAAAGATATCGGGGCACAAGTTAAAGGACCGACTTTACTTTTCTGTGATAACGACTCAGCACTCAAGCTTGCAGCGAATCCTATATTACATGAGAGGACAAAGCATATAGAAGTCGATTGTCACTTTACTCGAGAGAAAATTCAAGAAGGAGTTATCGAGACAAGAGGGGTTAGAACCTTGGAGCAGCCTGCGGATATATTCACTAAACCTCTATGTCAAAGACAACACACATATCTTCTAAACAAGCTAGGCGTCTTAGACATATACAAGCCACCAGCTTGAGGGGGAGTGTTGGAAGATATGTTTGTATCATTATTATTCTTTCTTTTGTTATATTAGGATTAGAAAGATAGGAAAAGATGTAAAAATATTCTATTTCCTTTTATTGATTCTTTCTTTGTAATTAAATACATTGCTTTGTACAAGAGTTTACATTCAATGAGAAGAATACAATTTTCCCTATTCTTCGTTCCTTCTTTCGCATGCTCTTCCTTTACTAAATCTGACAAATATAATTAAACTGCACATAGGTTCAACTTCCAGCCGCTTGAAGCCCAGTAGACAATCCTACTGGCAAGATGAGATATCACCGTCTGAGACCATTGACATTACCCATTCCATCGCCTTACAGGTTTACGGGGCAATCAGTGAAGTCATTAAGGAAGAACAAAAGCATCGTACATCGGCAAAAAAAGTTTGCGAGAGTGGAGACGCTCACAGTGGTGCACAACCTGGCGACAGGAAAAGACTGGTCGCAATTGGAGCCGGAGGAGGCCATCCCTCACCAACTCATGCCTTATCATTCCATGGGACTGTCGATTAAGATCAGGCCCAGAAAGAGTTCCTTCGTGAACTGCCGCTAAGCTACGTTCATGAGAATAAAATTGCATGTAGATTTACTCTAGCGAGTCTTTTGTATCTGTACCTAAGTCATATAATGGAACATTTCACATTTAGTTTAAGTGAACCTGTTAATATAAGTCATAGACCCTTCTTTTAACACATATACAATGGGTTGAGTCGTTAGGGTTGAGTCGTTATATGCATTAATTTTATCTAGTAAGTGGGTCATAAATAAGTTTAAACATAATATGGGTGTTAAATTGAACCTAAATGGGTTTATAACTTACTTGGGCTCAACTTACCCCTATAACTCTTCATTTTCTTGCCCTTGCGTGCCTTGCGCTCGCTCATTTTGTACTTTCATCTCAATTTGGATACGGATTTTTCTAAATTGGATTAAATATGGAAGTATTCTAATAATATGGGTCGATGATGGGTATGAGTCGGGTTTTGTATTGCATGGAAAATGGCCAAGATTGATCAAAATGGTCTATTTGGCTTGAATCATTTTCGATTTGATTCACTCATTTGACAGATCTAAGTTTAAGTGTCAGTTATCTTTCACGTGACTTGAACTTTAAGGAATCTTTTGTTATTTTAATGATTTTATACATAACACTATGCACTTCATTTTATTCTCCATATAATAATACACATGACCCATTCATACGGCAACATAGTGAGAGTTTGGATGTGGATCGAGTCATGGCTCACCAAACTCAACCAACACTTGTACGGGCCAGGGAACGAACTCCCTTCAATGAAGCCTGGCCCAAAATGGTCCGACTTTATTTTTGTCGTTATGGAGTGCGCGGTGAGGTTCCCGCACAGGCGGGTGGATGAGCGGGGCAAGTATTTACACGCCGAGGTTCGGAGGATGATGAGTCGGCGACCAAGGGTGGGCTCCTCTCCCCGGAGTTGCTCCGGTGGAGGATCTGTGTTGAGGCGGCAATGCCTGATGGGGGCAATCACAAGAATATGTTGGCGATGGACACGAAAGGTGATGCGTTAAGGTAGGATAGGGCTTATTTGGGCAAGGCGTGGGATAGGATGGGTCCTTCTTTCATTGAGGTCACGGAGAGGCAGATGGCCAATACTAATCTGTGCACAGGATCGTTTGTCCCCATTGGTCGGATGGAAGCTCATGTAGGTGAACATGAATAGCCAATTATGCACATTTGAATAGATGCCGGGTTTCGCCGCACATCCACCAGCTGGGTGGCTACGCCCTCGACCTCGGCATCTCTAGTTTCACTTCTCATGACAGCCGCCCGTTTCCTCCATTGATCCAGCAGCGATACAATCCATGGTCGTTCACGGTAGATTGGATATTCCCTTTTAGATTCCCATCCAGAAGCTGAGGAGTTTGATAGTTTGTCAATTACTTTTAGATTTTCCATATCATGAGTTATCAACTTATCAAGTGAAAGACGGACGGTTGATGAAGGGAATTTTCTTATGATGAGACGAAGCTATATGTATATGGTCACTAGTAGCCATCACGCTGTCCTATTGCTCGACCACCATGCCACCGCCGTTGCCATGCAAGGAAGCAACTACGGTAGGAGAGTCCACTTGATTTTGTATTAGAATCGGCACATAAGCTCGGACAGGCAAGGCGGGGTGTTGGTACATAAGCTCGACAAATAATCCTGGGAACAATGGCATGGCATCGTGGAATAGAGTTTTGCTTCCCCTCCCCCACCCCCCCGAAGGTTTGGTCTGGAAGAGGACATGTGATGTGCCTATTGTCAATGATTAGGATTAGAGTTAGAGATACGTTAATGTGCAGAAAACTTAACTGACTCGGGGAATTGGATTCGGAGTGGTAGGATCACGTCCGTGGAGAAGAACATGTGGATTGAATAGTTGTGTACCTTCAAAATTATTACTTTGGATTTATAACTTATTATGGTGTTAATTCCATTAAAATTACCAAGTTGATACTCCCTAATGCATTTATCTCAAACTAATTACCGTCTTACAAGAAAATTACGAATCAGTACCTAAGATGCATTCACCTCAAATTTAAGTTTCGTCTCACAAAAAAGGAACCACCGACCCAAATCTACCTAGGGTTAGAATTTCATCCAATACATCAATGAAATGCATGCATATAGCTACACACAGCAAACAATTGCAAGATAAATCCGACGTGAAAAGTCCAAACATGTCAACACCTACATATTTTAACGGAGCATGGGCTTGGGTCAAGGTATCGGTTCGAGATTTTTTGAGAAATAAAAAATAATTTGGAGCAAGCATGTCAAAGGTACTCATTTCGAATATTTTGTGGGGGCGAAAATTGATATAAAAGATTGCCTGAGTGGATGCGGGTCTTGAAGCAATGGGACCTGCTCGCACGTGAAAGGACACATTTCATGTTGGGACATCATGTTGACACTTAAATTTTGCATTTTTATTTAGGACTTAATTGCGTAGAAAATTAAAAATTAGTCTCTAAAAAAAAGAACTAAAAAGTAAAATAAATAATTTTCAATAAAACGTATGGTGTTTTCATTAAATTGCATCGCATATAGTCATTAGAACATTTGCATTACTGGTATTAAAAAAAATCGACAAAAATAATTAAAAGAGTTTAAAAAATACTAAAAAGTAGCCGGGCCGGGCTAGAGAACCAAGCCCGGCCCCTTCTTCTTTTCCATTTCCTTCTCCCCATGTGAGCCGGCTCAAGCCAGTCCTTTTCTTTTTTCTCAGCCCAGCCCCTCCCTCCTCCTCCTTTACCTTCTCTTGGACGCTAGCTAAGGAACGACACAAAGGACAGAAAGGACGATGCACGCGATGGAGGACAGGGAGAACGGGGGAGCGATTAGGGGTGAGCGTGGTTCCCGGGTAGAACCGGGAACCGGAGGTTCCGGTTCAGTTCCCGGTTCTAAAGGGACCGGTTCTGGTTCCCGGTTCCCCTTTTCTAGGAACCGGAACCGGAACCGGCACTGGGAACCGGAACCGGTCCGGTTAGGGCAAAAAAATCCCCAAATCAAAACATCATTCTCAGTCTCAGTCTCTCACTTCTTCCACAGAATCCACACGAGACGACACTTTTTCTCTCACAGACTCACAGTCACAGTTGATAGTTCTCTCTTCGCCCGTCCATTCTCCACCTCTACTCGACGCCACCGCCGGTCGCCCTCGACGCCACTGCCGCTGATCTCTGCTCAAGGGTCGAGGCCACCTCCGCTCGCACTCAAAGACACCGCGCCTGACCTCTGGGCCCTGGCTCGCCGTTTGCCCTCGACGGCACCGTCACTCGCCCTCGACACCACCACTCGACGATCCCTGCTCGAGGCCGCCACCTCCGCCCTCGACATCACCGCCACTGACCTGTGGCTCGCCGCTCGCCCTCGACGCCACCGTTGCTCGCCCTCAACGCCACCGCTGCTCACCCTCGAGTCCTCGACGCCACCACTCGCCAACCCCTGCTCGAGGCCACCTCTGCTCTCCCTTGACGGCACTGCTGCTGACCTTTGACGGCACCACTCGCTTCCGTTCCTTCTTCCGTACTCGTAAGCTACTGGGTTTCGTTCAGCTTGCCTTAGGATTCGAGGTACAGATGCTGGTTGGTCGTGCGCTTCGGCTGCTCGAGATGCATTTTGGGAACTCTTGTTTTTCCCTGTTTTGATTTGGGTTCGTGTTTTCTTTGTCGGTTTTTGGGGGGGTCCCTAGCGAGACCCACCAACCATGCTCAAGTCGTTTCTCCTTTTTCCCCTCCTCCTGGACTTCTCACAGCTTCTTCTCGACCCTTTTCCCCTGCGAGAGAAAAGAGAGAAATTTTTTGTAGTTTCTCTGTTTGTTGGTACTGATATGGGGCCACCGAGTGTCGGTTGCCCGTGTTTGATTGTATGCCGGCTTCGCGATTGCCATTGGTGATCACAATCGCCTAACAAGCGCCATGCCTTACCGAAATCCCCTACCAATTTCATAGTTTGTAGTTGCAGTCGGTTGATTCAGCTGTGCCCTGTGAGTAGTGGCATTATAATTAATAATGCTTTTTGATGCTTAGAATTGGTCTCTTGAGTTATGATTTTATCTGTCTTGTTTTGACTGAACAAAGGTAGATGTTTTATAGAACAATCACCAATTGATTTTCAGAGTCACTGATATAAAACTAGCAGAAAGAAATAACTAAAATTGCCTGACATAGAGGCAATATGCCGAATAGGTGCTTTTTTCCCTGCAAATCCACATTAATGGTATATGATTTAGTTGGACATATTATAATTGGTAAGATGCTATTTGCACAATTACTTATGATTTAACGATGATGCTTAATACCTTGTGAAGTCTTGTGAGATAACTATTTAATAAATGTCAGTGATTTGATCGATGAAAAAACCCTTGCAGGAGCTACGCGTGAATAGTGGGTTTGGTGGCATTGCTTTGACGTATTTAAGAATCTTTCTAATGGTTCATTTTTATGAGTGTTTTGGGGTGTTCTTGTCTTTTTGTTCAATCATTATATGTTCATGAGTGTATGAACAAGCCTTCAGTTTCTCTTTTGAATTCTCTGTTGCTATGTCAAAAAAGAAAAGAACAAGAGAAAAGTGAAGAGTAGAGAGAAGAGAGAGTGAAAAATCTTTCATCCGTTGTGGCATCCTACTCTATATAGAACATATAATGGTAGTACAGAAAGACAAGAATACCTTTTAACCTCATACACTCATTAACAGTTCACGTGTGCTTTATCATACCTTTTGCCATGACTGTTGCAGAGTTGGCGACGTATTTCTCGTTCTGTGGGACTGTGGATAAGATCCAGCTCCAGAGGCAAGGAAGAAACTTCACATTATAGACTACTTTTTCAAGTTTTTGCTAAGAATAGATCTTATATCCTTTTTAAGGATGATGCCAATGGTTTGATTAATTAGTTATGATGACGGCACAGGAACAAAGACAAGCCCCAATTGGCACAGGTGACGTTCAGGCAGCCATTTGCGTTATGGATTGCTCTTCTTCTCAATGTAAGGAAATAAAATGTTTCGAAAGTAAAATGAAGCATTCATATTCTCATCTCTAAATGGTGAAGTGACTCCCGGACCCAGGCCAGGTCCGGGATCAGGACGTTGGATTATGTCGGTCCTGGAATTTTCATATGATATTTTATCACTACCGACCAAAAATAGCAGTTAAAGATTCATGTTTCTCCTATCAGATCAAACTGTTGGATGAAATCCCTTAAGATATTTTGAAGTTGACAAAACAGGTTTATCAGTCTAGTCTGAAGACTTACAGACTCTTCTGACAAAGTCTGAAGATCAAAGTCTGAAGGACAAAGTCTGAAGATCAAAGTCTGAAGACTAAAGTCTGAAGCTAGCAAGACTCAAGACTTATATTTCAAAGTCTACTCACATGGACAGTTTCCAGGACGACGTTTATTCTGATCTTATACGATCTTTCTTCTAACGACTAATGGATATCTTTCTATTGGATTCAGCTCTAAACGATCTAAGTTTTATATGGAATATGTTTAGATTCTTTGACGACTTCGCAACTTATATTTGGAATGATCTACTTATGGAAACCGAGATCCTGATTGTATGGGCGAGCAGGATTGATGGGCTATCAACACTTACCTTAAAGGCTCGAGATCTCTCTAATTGATTATGTCCAACGGGTTGATTGGAAGAACTTCTTTGGAAGGTGCCAACGGTATTGAAGGCATGAAGAAGTATATAAGAGAGATGCTCTAGTTGTTGAAGGGTGCCGATAGAAGAATTCCAAAGTCTGAAATCTCCTTTACTACTTTGCGATATCATTCGTTGAGCATTACATGTAATCAAAAGAGAGATCATATTGTAGACCTTGAGGAAGTGTAGTAGAGTAATCTACACTGTGGACTCAAGAGCGTGAGATTGTAATCACTCTTATTGATTCTTAGTGAAATCCAGCCAGAAGGGTTGTCCGTGCGGGAGAGTGGACGTAGGCTTGATCTAAGCCGAACCACTATAAATCTGGAGTCTTGATTCTCTATCCCTAATTCTTTATATTGTTAATTGCTTTCATTTGCTGCAATCGTTGACTTTTTAAATTATTCATATCTTATTTGATTTGAATTGTTAAAATTGCGATAAACACCTATTCACCCCCCTCTAGGTTCTAATACTAGTTCTAACAATTGGTATCAGAGCTTGTGTACTTGTTTATAAGAAGTGTCTTTACTTCTAAGTAAAAGATCTATGGCTAGTATGCTGCCTACAGGGTTGGTTGAAGGACAAAGCAATACCAGACCTCCATACTTTGATGGAAAGGATTACATCATATGGAAAAATAAGATGAAGGCATTCCTAAGATCGAAAGATCCTTTGGAATGGGAAGTTGTTGATAAAGGAATCATTCCTGTTGCTGAATCAGACTCAGAGAGAGGAAAAGAACCTGCTGTTCCTACTCTTTTGACTCAAGAAGAAATTACCAAGAGACAGACTCTCGACGCCAAAGCTATTTACTCTTTATATTGTGCTTTATCCCCTACTGAATATAATAGAATATCTTCTTGTGATACAGCAAAAGAAGTATGGGACAGGCTTCACATTACCTATGAAGGAACTGATCGTGTGAAAGAAACAAGGATCAACATTCTCTTGGGACAATATGAAGTCTTTAAGATGAGATCAGGAGAATCAATTACTGACATGTTTAGTCGCTTTACTGAAATTGTGAATGGTCTTGAATATCAGGGACATCCAATCTCAGGACATATGAAGGTCAACAAACTCCTTCGTGGACTCTCAAAAGACTGGAATCACATAAAAACCTCAATAAGAGAGACACAGAGGATTGCTCCACTTTCTGTAGATGAATTAGTTGGAACTCTTCAATCCTATGAAGTAGAACAGAACAACGAAGAGGAAGACTCAAAAGGTAAGAAATCTATTGCCTTAAAGTCTAATGACTATTCTGATGTTACAGATTCTGAAGAAGATCTAGATGATGAAGAACTGGCACTTATGATAAAGAGATTCAGAAAGCTGAACAGAAAAGGAAGGAAATTCAATTGGAAGAAACAAAATTCTCAAAGGTTTCAAAACCGGTCAACAGAGGAAGATGATACGAATAAAGAAGTGACTTGCTTTGAATGCAAGAAAAAGGGACACATCAGACCTAACTGTCCTCTGTTAAAGAAGAGAAAAGGGAAGTCTGAGAAAAACAGGAAGGCACTCAAGGCAGAGACTTGGAGTGATACTGAATGTGAAGATAGTGACAATGATTATGCCAATATTTGTTTAATGGCACAATCAAACTCAGACTCAGACCTTGATTCAGACTCAGACAGCGAACTCGAAGTAAGTAACTTGAAAATTCCTGTTAAAGTTTCTAAATACATTGATGAACTTTGTCTTAGTCTGAAAACCTCTCTTAAGAGGATCTCCGAATTGAAAAGGGAAAATTATACATTGAAACATCAGGATAAACTTATGAAAGAAAAGGTTGAAAAACTGGAAAAAGATTTTGTTGTTGTAAAAGAAAACTCAGACAATATTTTAAATGAAAATAATCTTTTGAAAAATGATATGACTAACATATCAAAGAGATTTTCAAATGGTTCTGAAAAACTGGATAAGATTCTTTCGATACAAAGACCATATTTTGACAAGTTGGGTCTTGGTATGACTTCTGAAACTATTCCACTGATTGATTTTCCAAAAGTAAAAGAAAGAATTAAACAAAGACCAGCTAGAACTGTTTACAAAAATCATTTTCAGAAAGTTTTTGTAAAACCTGTTGATAGAAATGCTCTGAGATGTTCCAAGTGTAAAAGCTCAGAACACTTCGAGAAAGAATGTCCTTTAGTTTGGAGACCTGTTAAAAAGAGTTGGGCTAAGACTGTCTACTGTACTAACACTTCTGGACCCAAGATGGTATGGGTACCAAAAAGAGCTTGAATTCTTGTTAATTGCAGGTTACTATCAAAAAGAAGATAAAATGGTATCTTGATAGTGGCTGCTCAAGACATATGACAGGAGACTCAAACTGCTTCATAAAACTTATCCAGATAGACGGAGGAAAAGTTTCCTTTGGTGGTAACAATAGAGGGAAGATTACTGGTCGAGGAACAGTGAAGATTGGGAGTTTGTCTATCAATAATGTTTCATTAGTTGAAGGATTAAATTACAACTTGCTTAGCATAAGTCAGTTGTGTGATTCTGGTTTCAAGATCAACTTTCAGGAAGAAACGTGCTCTGGAATCAGTAAAGACCTTACTCAATCTTTTACTGGTCGAAGACATGGAAATATCTATCTTCTGGATGTGAATCAAGAAAGATCACAATGCTTAATATCAGTACAAGATGAAGCAAATCTATGGCACAAAAAGCTAGGCCATATCAACATGAAGCAAATCAACAAGATCTCTACAAAGAAACTTGTTCGAGGATTGCCTACTTTGAATTACTCAAAGTCTGATCTATGTACACCATGCGTACTGGGTAAACAGGTTAGAAATTCTTACAAATCAATAAATAAAGTTTCCACTAATCATGTATTGCAGCTTTTGCACATGGATTTGTTTGGACCTACTAGAACGAAAAGCATTGGTGGTAAAAGGTTCTGTCTGGTAATAGTGGATGATTATTCACGATTTACTTGGGTCTACTTTCTTTCAAGTAAGTCAGAGACTTTCTCTCTCTTTTCAAAATTTGCTAAAAAGGTGCAGAATGAGAAAGGTCATACTATTACAAGCATTCGTACAGACCATGGAGGTGAGTTTGAAAATCAAGACTTTGCTAACTTGTGTGATGAATTTGGTTTTCAACATAAATTTTCTTCTCTATATACACCAGAACAGAATGGGGTTGTGGAAAGGAAGAATAGATCTTTACAATAAATGGCAAGAACTCTTTTAATTGGAAATCAAGTTTCTTCAAGGTTTTGGGCAGAAGCTGTTTCAACTGCTTGCTATATTATAAACCGAGTGTTTTTAAGACCAATTCTTGAGAAAACTCCTTATGAAATTTTTAAAGGGAAGAAACCAATAGTTTCTTATTTTCAAATATTTGGATGCAAATGTTTTATTCTAAAGAATGCAAATGATCGTGTTGGTAAGTTTGAAGAAAAATCAGATGAAGGATTCTTTCTTGGATACTCTACAACAAGCAAAGCCTTTAGAGTGTTCAACAAAAAGACTCAGACTGTGGAAGAATCAATGAATGTCAAATTTCAAGACTCTCCACAAGTTCAGCAGATACAGACTGAAGACTCAGAATCTGCTCCAGACACTGCTAAAGCTAACTCCACTGAAGCAGTTGCTAATTCAAAATCAATACAACAAGCTACTGATGAAGAATCTACTCAAGAAGAAGATCAACAATCTATCAGACTGAACAGTAACTGGAAGCACAAGTCCAGTCATCCTGAAGAACTCATTATTGGAAACATTAATGAGGGAATTCGGACAAGATCCAAAAGGCGAGAGGAGTCTAGTGATGTTGCTCTTATTTCTGAAATAGAACCCAAAAATATCGAAGAAGCTTTAGCTGATGAAAGCTGGATTGAAGCAATGCAAGAAGAACTCAGACAATTCAGTATTAATGACTTATGGGAATTAACTTCCAAACCTAAAGGTAAATCAGTTATTGGAGCTAAATGGGTTTTCAGGAACAAAGTTGATGAAAAAGGCAAAGTAACGAGAAACAAAGCAAGACTCGTAGCTAAAGGATACACGCAAGAAGAAGGGATAGACTACGATGAGACTTACGCTCCAGTAGCAAGGTTAGAAGCAATCAGATTATTACTTGCATTTGCTTGCTATAAGAATTTCAGGTTGTTTCAAATGGATGTCAAAAGTGCATTCCTGAATGGATTTATTCAAGAAGAAGTCTACGTAGAACAACCTCCTGGTTTTGAAGATTCAAAGAAACCAGACTCTATATTCAGACTGAAGAAAGCTTTATATGGACTGAAACAAGCTCCTCGAGCTTGGTATGAAAGGCTAAGTAATTTCTTAATTCATAGTGGCTTTTCTAAAAGAAAAGTTGACACTACATTATTCATTAAAAAGGAAGGTAAAAGCTTTCTACTTGTTCAGATTTATGTTGATGACATAATATTTGGATCATCTAACGAGACTTTGTGCAAGAAATTTTCTAAGTCTATGCAGGATGAATTCGAAATGAGCATGATGGGTGAACTATCCTTTTTCCTTGGTCTTCAAGTCAAACAACTAAAGGAAGGAATATTCATTCATCAAGAGAAATATGCAAAAGAACTTGTTAAAAAGTTCGGTCTGGAAAATTGCAAGAAGACTGACATACCAATGTCAAGTTCCTTGAAGATAGACAAAGATGAAGCAGGGAAGAAAATTGACCAAAAATTATACAGGAGTATCATTGGCTCACTTCTTTATCTTACTGCATCCAGACCTGACATATTATTTAGTGTTTGCTTATGTGCTAGATTTCAATCTGACCCTAGAGAATCTCACTTAAGCGTTGTTAAACGTATTATTAAATATGTTGCTACTGCTGCTAAGATCGGTCTTTGGTATCCCAAAGAAGGAGACTTTACACTTCTTGGCTATTCAGATGCAGATCTTGCAGGTTGTAGAGTTGAAAGAAAAAGCACTTCAGGTACTTGTCAACTGCTTGGAAACAGGGTGGTATCCTGGTTTTCGAGGAAACAAAGTACTGTGGCTCTTTCAACAGCTGAAGCAGAATACGTTGCTCTTGGAAGTTGCTGTTCTCAAATATTGTGGATAAAACAACAACTGCAAGACTTTGGCATTGAAGACTCTTGCACAGAAATTAGGTGTGACAACACCAGTGAAATCAATCTTACAAAGAATCCCATTCTACATTCAAGAGCAAAACATATTGAGATTCGACATCACTTTATAAGAGATCATGTTCAGAACAAAGAAGTCTTGATACGATTCATAGACTCAAAGAATCAACTGGCAGACATCTTCACAAAGCCTCTTGAGAAAAGCTTGTTTGAGTCTATTCGCTCAAGACTCAATATATTATCTCTTGAAGAATGTTGAAGTTCAGACTCAGTAACTAAAGTCTGACAGAGCATCAGACTCAAAAGATTGAGAATACGAATCGACACGACTGTAAGTTTCCTTACTTAAACTGTCTTATTGATAAGGTAAGATTTTCTGTCTAATTTTAAGTCGGTTATTATTTTCAAAAGAGGTGGTTATCGTTTTATTAAGGCAGTTATTTTTCAAAAAGGAAAATTCAAGATTTCCAAAATATACGACGCTTGGTTATTCCCCGTACCTGTTATCTTTTATACATCTCTTCTCCTTCGTTTTCACTTTACTCAGAAACCCTAGATCAAAAGCTTTTCACTGCTCTGCATTTTTTTTCTCCCAAACTTCTTTGTTTCAAAGTTCTCAACTTTCTTGCGATACAAGTGAGAAAGTCTCTCCAAAGAAAAGCACAATGTCGTATCAGAGGAAGTCTTCCAGAATAGCAAACAGGGGACCACAAGGCTCTGGTGAGGGGCCTACGCATTTTGATCTCACTGAGGAAAGCGACATTCCTACTGAGCAATCTCAACAGCAGTCATCCCCAACTAGACCTCAAGATGAAATGATTTATGAAGACATCGAACCAGTAAGAACTCTAAAGCCTGCCTTTGTTTATAAACTTTACTTTGCATTAAAGGAAGGTTCTGCTATGACTTTTGTGGATGAGTTTCTGAAAGAGAAGGGTTATAGAAACGAGACGCACTTTCTTACTGTGATGGAAAGGTCTGGAATTGTGCCTGAGGGAACGGTTGCAAGAGCATTTGCAAATTTCCCGAGTGACCCTAGGTTTAGTAGTATGAATCAGCCTGAGGGAAAGGATGATGATGAAAAGATGTTCATGCACTTTAAACCATGGATGGGTGTGGCTGCGAGCCTAAGAGGGAAGAAGAATGAATTGTTCCGCTCAGACGGACACAGGAAGAGATATGAAAAATTGCTGAAGCGTGGGGTGATGAACCCACGAACTGTGGATTTTGATTTTCTGGACTTGTTGAGTATAAATCTGCGAGAGAAATTCGAAATGCTCCAACTTTATCAGTTCTGCACAGACTGTGACACAGCACATTCTGAATTGACTGCCTATTTCTACTCCAATATCAGTTTCATTGATGCAAACAGTTTTACCTTCAGTATGAGAGATAAGGAGTATGTCATTGATTGTGATATTTTGGCTGATGTGCTTGGTGTGGAAAGAGGGGCTTTCCAACCAATTGGTGTGTCTGTAAGTTCTGCTACTCTTGAACTAGCAAAGGACAGAATTGCAGAAGGAAGACTGTCTTATTCCAGAATGAATGCAACAAATACTTTGCTGCATAAAATTGTTATCAACTGTCTAAGACCCAAATCGACATCTAAGACAGATGTTTCAATTTCTGAAGCAAAGTTGATGTTTGCCATCAAGATAGGTGTGAACTTCTCTTTGCCACATACCATCATCTTTCACATGTATAGATGCATGGTTAAGGACAAAGGAAAGCTTCCTTATGCTGCTCTCATTACTCGTCTCCTCAAACATCTCAACATTCAACCTCCTTATATTCTCACAGTGAAGACTATTGATAAAATGGTCATCGGGCTGAGGATGATTACCAAGATGCGTCTAAAAGAGCTTAGCAAGAAGCTGGAGCAATTCAAAGAAAAGACTCCTATCAAACTCAGACCAGACTCATCAGCAGCAAAAAGAAAAGGGAAAGAACCTGTGGCTGGTTCTACCAAGAAGCGAAGGGCTGTCATCCTGGAAGATGAAGATGATGAGGATGCAATTCCTATCTCTGTTCTTATTTCTCAAATTGCTGCATCTACTCCAACTGTTCCAGAACATCAAGTTGCAGAGGAAGAGAAAGAGAAAGAGAAAGAGGAAGAGAAAGAGAAAGAGAAAGAGGAAGAGAAAGAGAAGGAAGAGGAAGAGAAGACAGAGGAAGAAAGAAAGGAAGAAAGAGAGGAAGAGGAAGAAAGAAAAGAAGAACAAGCAGATGAACCTGGAAGAACAGATTCTCCAGCAGAAAAGGAGGATTTACAACACCTTGTCTCTAAGGAAACGCCTTAGAAAGATGAATTCTTTTCTCCACCAGAAGACATGGAGACAGGGGGAGATAAAGAAAGCGAACACACACCTCTTCGGCTGACATTTAGAGAAGAGGATGCTCAAACGGGTGTTAGTCGATCTCCTCCTGATGCTGAGGATATTCATGCTGCACAGTTTCCTGAAGGAGAGGCTTCATCTCCACACACTGAACCTCCTGCTGACATTCATACTGGCTTGACTCCACCATCAGACCGAGCTGAAACAAACACTCAGACTGACAACTCTGGAAATTTTCAAAAGCTGCTTGAGATCATCTTGGAACTTAAAGGTCAAATTTATGCCATGGGATATGAATTTCAGACCTTGCAGAATGAAAATCATGCAATGTTCATCACTTTGCATGATCAGCTTAAAGATGTTCAGCGTCAGATTCAGGATACTGCAAAGGGCGCTACTCTCACCCAAGTACAGGAAGATTTGAGGAAGTTGGAAGACACTGTAAAGTCTATGGGAGACTTTCAACTTGTTCGCATTCCTCGAGCTCCTTGATTTTTAATGCTGACAAAAAGGGGGAGAAGACTTTGCAGATTTTTGTTCGTTTTGTTCTTTTTCAAACCAAACCAAATCCTACCAAATCCTATCTTTTTATCTTTTGATTGCTTGACTTTGACTTGACTTGAGTTTTTTAAACGTATGTAGTTTTTGGAATGTGTGCTCACCATGGCAATACTTCAAGCTTTATAAATTAGATAGTACTGTCTGTTTATGACTAATGAGGTTTCTGTGAATGCAGATCTGTGTACAGGGAAAGTCTGTGTACAGGATAACTTCTACTATCTTATCTTTTATATGCTTGCTTAAAAGTTGTATTGCAGGGCAATTATATTCAAATCTGCAGGAAAGTTTTGTCACCATCAAAAAGGGGGAGATTGTTGGATGAAATCCCTTAAGATATTTTGAAGTTGACAAAACAGGTTTATCAGTCTAGTCTGAAGACTTACAGACTCTTCTGAAGAGTCGAAGATCAAAGTCTGAAGACTAAAGTCTGAAGCTAGCAAGACTCAAGACTTATATTTCAAAGTCTACTCACATGGACAGTTTCCAGGACGACGTTTATTCTGATCTTATACGATCTTTCTTCTAACGACTAATGGATATCTTTCTACTGGATTCAGCTCTAAACGATCTAAGTTTTATATGGAATATGTTTAGATTCTTTGACGACTTCGCAACTTATATTTGGAAGGATCTACTTATGGAAACCGAGATCCTGATTGTATGGGCGAGCAGGATTGATGGGCTATCAACACTTACCTTAAAGAGCTCGAGATCTCTCTAATTGATTCTGTCCAACGGGTTGATTGGAAGAACTTCTTTGGAAGGTGCCAACGGTATTGAAGGCATGAAGAAGTATATAAGAGAGATGCTCTAGTTGTTGAAGGGTGCGGATAGAAGAATTCCAAAGTCTGAAATCTCCTTTACTACTTTGCGATATCATTCTTTGAGCGTTACATGTAATCAAAAGAGAGATCATATTGTAGACCTTGAGGAAGTGTAGTAGAGTAATCTACACTGTGGACTCAAGAGCGTGAGATTGTAATCACTCTTATTGATTCTTAGTGAAATCCAGCCAGAAGGGCTGTCCGTGCGGGAGAGTGGACGTAGGCTTGATCTAAGCCGAACCACTATAAATCTGGAGTCTTGATTCTCTATCCCTAATCCTTTATATTGTTAATTGCTTTCATTTGCTGCAATCGTTGACTTTAAATTATTCATATCTTATTTGATTTGAATTGTTAAATTTGCGATAAACACCTATTCACCCCCCTCTAGGTGCTAATACTAGTTCTAACACAAACAAGATAATTAAGAGGAGGCTCAATCTGTGTAAACTAGTGCTTGTTTATGTGAACTTTGTGTTAGGTTTTGAGCCTCAACCGATTCAGAGTACATGCGAATACTTCTATGATGACGAGCTTACATGCTGTCATGCACTAGAGGTCTGTTTTTATGTGTTGCTTATTTGAATGAATGAGATGGCATTGAACTTCTCCATTGTGTAAAGTCTCTCTGGCTTTATAGCTGCTGAGATTGCACAATACTTGCGAATCACCTGTTTCATTTGATGTTTTCTTCAGCTTCGTTTGGAGTCTATTGGTCTTCTTTGTCTCTGATTATAATGAGAGGTTGCCTTATTTGATGGTAGTGAATCTCAAGCAATTTGATTAGATGAATGCTTCCAAGCAACGGATTATTATTAGTTCTGGAATGTTTTACCATGCTAAATTATATACTCCTTATTTGCTCTAAAGCAGCTTTTCTTATCTGTAGAATGCTATATGTGACTCACATATGCTTATGGAGCTGCTGTTTTTAATATGTTCTAACCAAATGTAGCAAATTTAATTTTAAAATCAAATGTTTAGATAATTTGGCTAGATCAATGTCTTTGATCTTCTGTAGCTGGCATGTCTAAAAAATCGAAGCTTCTAGCATGCTTCGTTCAAGTCTTAGAGCCACTAACAAGCAAAAGCACTTCTTGGAATGTATAATTTGGAACCATCCTATGCTTGCATTCATAAAACCTGCATCTTATCTTGGACAGATGCATTAACTCTTTTACTATGTTTTCTACAGTCCTGTTGGGAAACAGTGTGTCTCAAAAGAAGACTACAACTTAATCAAGAGGAAAGGATTGGTTGTTGTTGACTATCCGTGGGCACGCTTGAGTGATATACCATTCATAAAACTGCGGTGTTCTTCTCCACGCCTTTGTATGGTCCTTCGCTTGTCAATTTTATTTTCTGATTAGTCACATGTCACACAGTAGATGCAGTCTATACAAACTTGTGGATTTTGGTGTTGGAGTACATATTCTCCATGGATTTATCTAAATGTTTGGGCATCTCATGTATTGGGTTCTGCATATTGTTTAAAAAAAATATGCACATACTAGAAATATGAATAATGGCTTTCTTTCACTTGGTTAAATGAATTTTCGTTGATGTTCTCATGCTGCCTCTTTATTTTCTGGTACTAATGATGGAGTCTTGGGCTAAACTTTTTATAATAGAGACAATCAAAAGGTTCATTAGGTAGAAACATCATTGCTTCTACAATATGTTTTCTTAATACTTTTTTTAATCTTTTATGCATGTAATAGATTTATATAAATGAAATAGCATGATTGTTCGTTTAGTTTTGTTCAATAGACATACCATCTCTTTTGGTTTTTGCTGCACCTCTCTCTTCCTCAGCATAACGGGTGAACTTTCTTGCGGTGGCAGCTTGCCCAAATTGT
Source organism: Eucalyptus pauciflora (assembly GCA_007663325.1). NCBI lineage: Eukaryota > Viridiplantae > Streptophyta > Magnoliopsida > Myrtales > Myrtaceae > Eucalyptus > Eucalyptus pauciflora. The sequence goes on along the minus strand of VMYD01000317.1, from coordinate 318,361 downwards.
TTTTTCTTCTTTTGACAAAAGGAATTCTGTTTGTAGTATACTCATTATGCATATGTACTTAAGTAAGTGCTGATCATCACTTTGTTATAGGAGTTCACATCTATTATTTTCTGTGAAACTTTGTTAGGTATCCAGATCTATAGGAGATGCATACTTGAAGAAGCCTGAGTTCTCTCTTGGTCCTTCTTTTCCATGGTTTCACCTTGCTAAGCCCCTCCGTAGGCCCGTGCTTACAGTTACAGCCAAACCGAATTTCAAGATCAGTCCCAAAGCTGTCAGTCGGGCTTTCTCGACATTGTTTGACCATCAAATTTCAACATCACCTATAGATTTTAGTGAGACAGCTTTGCAATCTTTCTGGTTTAAAGGTAGGTGATGAAATGAACAGACTGAAATTGGTCTACTTTCCCATGGTTTGTGATGTATTATGTTTCTATACAGCATTGGTATGCTGTATTTCAACATAATAGACTTAGCTTATGTATAAAAGTGCCGTATTATGTTTCTATAGAACATTGGTATGCTGTATTTCAACATAATAGACTTAGCTTATGTATAAAAGTGCTGTATTATGTTTCTATACAGCATTGGTATGTTGTATTATACTGTGTTAACGTTATTATCAACTAAATTAATTATATTCTGTTATTGTTGTGTAGTGCAAAGTTAATGTATCAAGATAACACATCAATGGAGGTGGAGGGACGTGAGGAGATGACTCTGATCACGGAATTGGAGTTTTCTGGCCATGAAAATGAATAAGAGGCGCCCCCTAACATGAGTGCCACGAGTAAGGTACCCGGTTCTCATCTTCCTCAAGATAAGAAATATACATCAGAATGCTGGAATCATTATACAAGAATTAATGATAAGGATGGAAAACCAAGTCAAGTGAAGTGCATTCATTGTGGGACAATGCTTAAGTATCGTTTCGCTAATGGTACTTCTGCAATGAGGAAGCACTTGACCATATGTAGGAGGTTTCCCCGTAATGTAGATAAGAGACAGAAGTTTTTTGCACCACGTAATGTAGACATGGCTGTCAAGTCAGGAGGTGATTCTAATACTGGTAATATCTTATTGACATGGTCGTTTAATCAAGAACGTTGTAGGCGAATGCTTGCTCGATTCATCATCATTGATGAGCAACCTTTTTCCTTGGTTGAGCGTGTTGGATTTCGTGAATTTGTCAGTGAGTTACAGCCTCTCTTCAAACATATATCACGTTTCACAATGGCAAAAGATTGCATGAAGTTGTATTTAGATGAAAGAACTTCTTTGAAGAATTATTTTCGACAGATTCAATCTAGGATCGCACTCACGACCGATACATGGAGTTCTATTCAAAATTTGAATTATTTATGTCTCACTGCACATTTTATTGATGAAAATTGGAAGTTGCATAAAAGAATCATCAACTTTGTGGTGATACATAGTCACAGGGGTAGAGAGATTGGGAAAATGGTGGAGAAATGCATTCAAGAGTGGGGAATTGAAAAAAAGGTGTCCACAATCACTGTGGATAATGCTAGCTCGAATGATGTTGCAATTAACTATTTGAGGGATAAATTTTCCAAAGAAAAGTCATTGATATTGGATGGTAGTGTTTTGCATATGAGGTGCACAACTCATATATTGAATTTGATTGTGAGAGATGGCTTGACTACGGTACGTGACTCCATTGCACGTATCCGGAATGTGGTTAGGTATGTAAAGAGTTCTCCCGCGAGAGCCAATACATTTCAGTCTTGCATTAAGAGTGAAGATATCACTTATAAGGGTTCGGTAGTTCTTGACGTTGCCACTAGATGGAATTCCACTTATCTCATGTTAGACACCGCCATCAAGTTCAGAAAAGCTTTCCAAAGAATGGAAGACGACAATTTATCTTTTGTAAGTGAGCTGAATCATGAAACTCCTAATGATGATGATTGGGAAAATGCTATTATTCTTTCAGATTTTCTAAAAGTATTCTATGATGCCACCAATCGGATGTCGGGGAGTTCATATGTTACTTCAAATGATTATTTTGAAGGAATTGCTCTTTTGTATAGATATTTGAAAAATGCAGTCATTGCTTCGGATCCTAGGCTTCAAGATATGGGTGTGAAAATGAAAGAAAAATTTGATAAATATTATGGAAGCTTGGATAAAGTGAATATGATGGTGTTGATTGCAGTTGTGTTAGATCCTAGAGCCAAGTTGAATTATGTGACTTTCTTGTATGGACAAATTTATGATGATGAAGTGAAAGTTAAAGAGATGCATTACAAGGTGAAGGATGCATTGGAGCGTTTATATGAATTTTATGAGCAATCTTCTCTTATTTCAAGTGATCAAAATTTAGGTGGCCATAGTTCGGGTGCAAGTAGTAGTGCTTCCAATGTCAATTCGGGTGGTAGTGAAGGAATAAAGAAGTATGACGCCCAAGCTTGGAAGAAAATGTTTTTATACTCGAATGAACAAGGGTGTGATGACAACAAGTCCGAGCTTGATCAATATCTTCAAGAAAAAAATGAAAAAGATCTTAATCTTGACCTTTTGATGTGGTGGAAGACTAATGGCTCAAAATATAAGATCCTTTCTTTGATGGCTCGAGATATTTTGTCAATTCCCGTAACTACCGTTGCTTCCAAGTCAACTTTTAGTACATCCGGTCGTGTGCTTGATGGCTTTCGAAGTTCTTTAACTCCCAAAGTAGTGGAAGCTTTGATTTGCACTCAAGATTGGTTGAGAGCCGTTCGTGTACCGATTGATGTTGAGGAGTGCATCGAGAATGCAGAAAAATTTGAGTTGGGTAAGTGACATTGTTTATATCTTTATATATTGTAATTATTTTTGTATATCTATAAGTGAATATTTTATTTAATCTATTCTTCTTCTTTTTTTATAGATATGGATGGTCTTAATGCGGAGATTATCGCCGGTAAATAGAGTTTATCATTGGGAAGATGCCTTGCATTGAAAAGTAAAGTATAGCTTTTATTTCACCTTTCAAGAGATAGTATGAACCAAATATAACTGTGTTGTATATCTTTTTTATGTTTCAAGAGCAGTAGGTCTTATGCGGGCCAAGTGAAGGTGCTGATGGAGAAGTTAGAAATCATGATAAAGCTTGGTGAGTTCCTGAAATATTGACCAGGCATGGAAAATGAAGAGCATTTAACCTGTTGAATTTGCTTGTTTACTCAAAATGGTTAATTTTATGTTGTCTTACTAACTAAATGCTGCAGGTTTTGCTGGAATTCAAGGAGTATGCTACAGAAGTAGATGTCGATTTTGTTAGAAAGGCAGTCCGTGCTATTGGTCGATGTGCAATCAAGTTGGAGAGAGCAGCACAGTGATGCATTAGTGTTTTGCTGGAGCTGATTAAGATTAAAGTCAATTTTGTGGTTCAAGAAGCCATTATAGTTATTAAAGACATTCAGAAGATATCCTAACACGTTAGTCTCGATATCTGTAATTTTTGGAGTACGTGAACTGAAAAGCAGTTCCATTCATCTCTTAATTCAGTGGTGCTCTCATCATGCAGGCTAAGAAGATCAAGATGGAAGAGAAGAGGAAGCTTGAAGAGGAAGACTTAGCTAGATTGACTAAAGAGAAGGAAAGCCATGACTTAGAAATTTCAGCACTGAAGCAAGAGCTGGAAGTGGCAAAGAAGACATATGAGCTCCGTCACCTGCAAATGGAAATAGAAGCTAAGGCAGAGGGGACAAGAAAACTGGAACAGGACTTGGCAGGATACAGAAACAAGGTCCAGGAGCTGGAAGCGGCTAACAAGACGTACCAGCTCTGTCACTTGCAAATTGAAACAGAAGCTAATGCGGCTAAAATGATGCTTGAAGAGAGGATAAGAAAACTCGAGCAGGACTTGGCAGGCTCAAGAAATAAGGTCAAACAACTTGAGGCATGTTCGGAATCCAAAAACCAGAAGTGGAACAAGAAAGAGCACAATTTCCATAGCTTTATGGATTTTCAATTTGAGGCTCTACGTGTAAGCTGCATCTTCTCTATATCTGGAATTAATTTTATGCTGTTATGGATACACACATGCCTCTAAATGACTAAAACTTCCAGGAACCAAGGGTCTCTTTCAAGTCTATCAAGCATGAACTTCTGGTCACCCAAAGAAACTATTCAGAGAATCAGAGGAATTCAACAGTGTTGTTTGGTTTACTAGAATTTTTCTTTCCATCAATGCAAATCTTTTAATTTATGGAACGATTTCAAAAATCCACTCAATCTTTTTCTACAGGATTACAGGTTGAAGCATTAGCTGACACAGCAGAGAACTATCACCAAGTTCTTGCAGAAAATATGAGGCTATTTAATGAGGTTCAAGATGTAAAAGGTGCATGAACTTCTACTCGCACTTCCAATACATGTGGCATTTGTGAGGGTCGCAGCTTTTGATTTTTGTAGCTTGTGTGTTGCACAGGTAATATCAGAGTGTATTGCAGGATTAGGCCCCTACTTCCTGGACAGAGTGGAAAACAGTCGAACTTGCACGTGGGAGGAGAACAATTGTTCACAGGTGATCTTATGTCCTACTATCTTTTGCCAACTTCAAAATGCCTTTGACAAGATATTTGGCTCTTCCCTTCTCCATAACACCATATTCTTGTAGGTATATATCTATTATCAAGACTGAAGGGCTTGAGATATCATAGCCAGCCCTTGATCCAATGAAATCAGAGGTGCATCACCAAATCACTGCACGTGGGAGGAGAACAGTTGTTCACAGGTGATCTTATGTCCTACTATCTTTTGCCAAAGTTTGACTCCAAGACCTGTTTGATCTCACAAGTGCCTCTTGCTATACATATTATTCTTCCAAGTCATTTTGCTTATTGTTGGATTGTGCTAAGTCGTGAGTTTAGTTATCTTTTACAATAGAGATTGGCTGAATTAGCACGCATATATATATATATATATAACACCAGATATCAAGTGATGTAATCTTGAAGTGCCCACCTACCAGTTTGAGAGAGAGAGAGAGAGAGATTGAATCACCGTGAAACGTGAGAATATTGCATTCACTTGATTTGCACTAATAACCTTTTCGGTTTCTGTGACATCACGAATTGAGAAGCATGATAAAGTTTCATCTGTTGACATTGTTATACTTGAAGTGAATGCGAACAGTTGCTAAAGTTGCAATATAGGGATCTAAAGTGAATTTTCTGAAAAGTGAATTGATTTGATAACTCCAAAGGGGCTTAATTACCTTTGCTCTGAACTGTAACATGTAATTGGTTTCCTGCACATCAATCCCTTGGAAGGTATTCTGGTTGAATGCTTTTGCCTTTAAGAAACACTCTTTTGACTGTCCATTGTTGAGATGACATTGTAAGACTAATTTGGGAATTTCCTTCTTCCAACAGATTCTCCAGGAAAAAGGCATTCATATATGGGATGGCAATGCATCTAGAGACTACCTTGACGGGTTCGCATCTGATTCATGAGATCGAAATACATATGGTTATTTTTTTCTTAACCTTTATGACATTTGTCCTATCTATTTAGACTTGGTCTGAAAGATCGAGAAGAAGGTGACTTGGGACCTGTTTATGGTTTTCAGTGGCGGCATTTTGGTGCTAGGTAGGGTTTTTTTTTTTTAATATTATTTTACCACTTCTTGTTGCTGTGATATATGCTTGACGACATTGTATATATTGTACATCACAGGTATAGTAATATGCATGCTGACTATACTGGCCAAGGATTTGATCAGTTGTTGGATGTTATTTACAAGATTAAGAATAATCTAGATGATCGTCGAATTATACTCTCTGCTTGGAATCCTTCTGATTTGAAATTGATGGCACTTCCACCTTGCCACATGTTTGCACAGGTTAGATGTGTCTGGCCTCATTTTCCTGAATTCTCTGTTTTTTCTTCCTTTGTTTCATTAATCTAACTTTTACCTCTGCAGTTCTATGTTGCAAACAGGGAATTGTCATGTCAAATGTATCAGCGCTCTGCTGACATGGGATTGGGAGTGCCATTCAACGTTGCTTCTTATGCTCTCCTTACATGCATGATTGCTCATGTTTGTGGTATGCGTGTACTATGTATGCTTGAGAGAAAACATGACAATATTTGTGGTATGTGATTTTCTGTGTCATTCGTAATGGTTGTTGACCCATAATGTTAATGGAGTTTTGGAATACTGTAACTGCTGGTGTGAGGGGAAAAGTGAGTTACATATGCCTTTCTAATGTTCTTGTAGGATACTGGTTGGAAAAGAATTATGTTTCTGTGGAAGTTGCATTGTAAGGATTACTGCTATAATAGTTTAAGTCTACTGGTTGTTAGATGATTACTAACTTGACTTCCCAGCCTTAAGGGTGAAAAGTATCCTCTTGTCAGGAGGATATAAACATAGAAACTAGTACTTATTATAAGTTTTTCTTCTGCAGATCTTTCTCCTGGTGATTTTGTCCATGTTTTCAAGGATGCACACGTTTATCGTACACATGTTAGACCTCTGCAGGAACAACTTCAGAAAGCACCCAAGCCCTTTCCAATGAGTAATATGTAGTAAAAATGTAGGATGGTGACTTCATTTTCATTCCATTGTTCTAACCCAACTTATCTTCTGCTGTACTCATTAAAAGTCTTGTCCACATGTACAGATTTTGAAGATAAACCCAGAGAGGAAGGATATAGACTCTTTTGTAGCAGCTGATTTCAAACTTATTGGATATGATCCTCATAATAAAATAGAAATGAAAATGGCAGTTTAGAGTTGAAGATTTGGTGGCATGGATTCATGATGGACTTTCTTGTCAATTTTATATATGAGAGGTAGGTATGAATTCGCTCATTTCCTGCATTTTTCCCAACATTGTTAGCTTTATTTTCTTAGTCAGGTGAATACTAATGTTAGACAATAATAGCACCATGTCCCAAATGGCACATTGTTTTAGTTAACATTTGGGGATTGCAACCATTTCTAGTGATACCGAAAAAGGCTCTGTCAATTACAATAGAATATGTTTGTATTAATTCATCTTTTAACCTTTTTACTTTCTTTAGTTTAGTAATCAATATCAAAGGGGGTCCAGTCTTGTCGCCCAGCTTATCCACTAGTGGTTGTCGTATAGTGCTCATGTGGTGTTTTTTTCGGTCAGAACTCATGGTAGTTGAGACACTAGCCATTCAGAAATTGTTCAGAATAGAAATAGATGCTTCTGCTGTTTCATTATCAATTGATATACCTGAGCCTCACTTAGGTTAAGTTTTTTTTTTTTTTTTTTTTTTCGGTCAGAAACTAAGTGGATTTAATCTGTTACAGGTGGATAGAGATGATAGCTCCAGTTTTCTCCAGAGTTGCCTGGCGCTGTGTATGGTATATGATTCAGGTGTGCCATTTTATTGCCTCTAGTGTTTGTCTTTTTCTAGGACATCAGAGTGTCTGCTTGTATATTGGAGCCATGTCAATCAAAAGAGATCTCTAGGTTAGATAGGTAGGCATGGAGTTGTGGAAGATGATATCTTTATCGTATGAGTTTGAATTTGACTTTGAATTGGATGCTAACTGTCTGCTATGGACCAGAATAATAAAGTAGGAAACTACCTCATTGATAATCTGTGTGTGTCTAAGAGGATGATAATTATTAGTCACTACATTTTAAACTCAGATGGTATAGGGTGACTCAGTTAGGCCTAACCTTTTACAGAGGCAGATTGGTTACTCACCACTGTGTGCATTCTTAACTTTCTTCATAGAATGATCTAATCCATGCTTGGGGCCTAGACACACAACTTGGTTACTGCGCTCAAGTCAGTTTAACTTTCAGAAGCACTTCGAAGTTTCTACATGCATCCGTATATCCAAAAGAGTTTCCTCATGTGCCTTACTGTAATAGCAAGCTCACTCAATTTGTTTATTATTGCTTCTAAAATGCTGTTTGTGTTATATTTTCTTCAATGAATGACAAGTTTGTTTATTATTGCTGCATTCATTTCCATTTTTTTTAAACTAAAAATGAAAAAGAAAAAAGAAAAAAGAACCTATTGGAACCTGTTGGAACCTGGAACCGACCCCGGAACTTGTGACAGGGTAGGTTCCAGGTTCTTGGTTGTGACGGGTAGGTTCCAGGTTCCAAAAAATGAGGAACCTGTACCCAAGGGTAGGTTCCAGGTTCCAAGCGGAACCTATAAGGAACCGGGAACCGCTCACCACTAGGAGCGATCACGCGAGATGCTCGGTCGGGGGCAGGCTGGCCAGAGGCAGCCGGCACGCCCCATCCCATGCGCGCTGATACATAAAAGGAGGGGGAGGAGGGACAGTGGGGGAGGCTTGGGTTCTAGAGAGCAAAATCTGGGAGAGCGAGCTCGAGAGAGAGCTAGCTGGAGAAAGCGAGCCAGAGTAAGAGTGAGCAAGAGAGAGGAGGTTCCAGAAAAAGTGAGCGACCTTGAGGGCGAGGGTGAGCTCGGAAAAAGGGACTGGTCTTCTTCTTCCTCGGGGCTAGACAGAGCAGGGCGGAGAGACCAAGAGGGCTCGAAACTGAGAGGGAAAGAGGCTTGAAACCGATAGGGAAAGAGTCCGGGCGAGGGGGAGAGCTTCAGCCGCGCCCGAACCCCGTTGACGACCTCTTTCGATTGACACCATCGTGCTGAACTAGGTTGTGCGTGCTTTGATTCGGGCACGCCAGGCCGGAGTTCGCGGCCGTTCGGTCACGCAAACTCTGGCACCGCCGGTCCCCCATTAACGTTGCCATGCGTTCTAGTATGCTTGTTGTGTGTTCTAGTATGCCTGTTAGGAGTCTCGGCCTGGGGTTGAGTCGCAGGCGAGTCGGAAGTCCCTTATTTCTCTAGTGTACACCCACTGTTCGATGAATTGCTCCAATGGAGGGTCAAACTCGAGTCTCCAAACCAAGGCCCTGATCTTTGATATCCGTGACCTGTTGCCCCGATACTGCCATTGGTGCTTTTCTTGATTTTTGGTGGCGTATCTCGTGTCGCTCGAGTTGGCCGTTGCGGGCTTGCTCCTTGTCGGAGTAGATTCGATGGTACTAGAAACCACCGGCCAATTAGTGGTCAGCGGTGACCAACGTCGGTTGGACCGAACGACCAGCGTTGGATGATGGCTTGGCGGTCCCTCTAACGCTGGTGAGGGCTCACCGTGGTGTTGGTGTTGGTTCGGTGAAGATGGTGCAAAATGAGGAAGAAGCTTAGTGCAAGGGTAGAGGAGAAGAAGTCCAGAAGAGAAAAAAGAGTAAAGAGAAAAAATAAAACAAGAAAGAAAATGAAAAATTAATTAATAAAAAAATTTAAAAAAAGGAAAAGAACAAAATAAAAATAAAAATTAGGTTTTAATCGATCGGGTGTGGTTGGTTGGGGGCGAGCGGCTTCAGGACTATTCATCTCTGTTCATCCCCGAGCGTTCAACCCTTAGTAAGAGACCGAGATGAGGAGTTGGGCCCCATTAGGTTTGATCGTTTTGGGGCTGTTTGTGATACTTGGGCTTGAAAGTTTATTTTGGGGGCGTTTGGGCTTCACTTAATTTAGGATGGGCTAGCAGAAATAGAGAATGGAGTGGGCTTTTTTTCTCAAAAGAAAAACTTTCGTGGGCCTTTTTGGTTAATTCCAAGTGGGCCTTAAAGATGGCCCTTTTTAGGGAAGGGTCCGGGCCGGTTTGGTCGTACCCGGTCAAGAGACCCGGTCCGAATTCTCTTTTATAATATTAAAATTCGTAAAAAATCATAAAATTAAAAAATCATAAAATTAAAAAAAGAGATTAAAAAGGAATACTTAAAAAATTCCGAAAATCATAAAAATAATAACAAATTCTGAAAATAAAATTCTTTAGAAAATTCGAAAATATTAAAAATATTAAAAATGCTAAAAATTCTCAAAAAATCAAGAAAAATTCCAAAAAAAATTTGCCTTCCTCGAAAAGCTTAAACAATAGTTTTCAAGTAATCTTCTCTTAAAAAGTGGGAGCCTTTTGATATAAGATTGTGCTCAAAATCGTACAAATCCTTAAGGCTCTACCAGCTCAAAATTGTACAAGCCCTTAAGGCTAGGGGTGAGAGGTTCCAGGTTCCGGTTCGGTTCCGTCTGGAACCTGGAACCTACCCTTGGGTACAGGGCCTCACCTAGGAACCTTCAGAACTGAGCAACCCCAAAAGCCGTTTTTTTTTTTTTTCAGATTTGAACTATTCGTTACCAAAAAGTATAACGTATATGCACGTATGACGCGTATATATAAAACTATAACGTACGCACGTTATAATGTATACGCATAAAAACTATAACATACGCCCACGTTACCAAAAAAAAAATACAATGTACGCGCATATTACCAAAAAAAACTATAACGTATGCGCACGTTACCAAAAAAAAAAAATATAACGTACACGCATGTTACCAAAAAAAAATAATAATGTACGCGCATGTTACCAAAAAAATATATATAATGTACGCGCACGTTACCAAAAAAAAACTCTAACGTACGTGCACGTTACCAAAAAAAACTCTAACGTACGTGCACGTTACCAAAAAAAAAATATAACGTATACGCACGTTACCAAAAAAAAATATAACGTACGCGCATGTTACCAAAAAAAAAATATAATGTACGCGCACGTTACAAAAAAAAAATATAACGTACGTGCACGTTACCAAAAAAAACTCTAACGTACGTGCATGTTACCAAAAAAAAAAAATATAACGTATATGCACGACGTGTGAGTTTCAATTTCAGAGGGTCGTGTGATGTGAGACCATGAAATTGTGAATGAGGCGAGGGGGTTCCTTTTGGAACCCTAACCGGTTCCGCGACAGGTTCCGGTTCCGGTTCCGGTTCCGCGACCGGTTCCGGTTCCGGAACCGGGATCGCCGGTTCCTGGAAAAATGGAACCGGGAACCGGAACCGGTCCTCTAAGAACCGGGAACCGAACCGGAACCTCCGGTTCGGTTCTCCGGTTACCGGTTCTACCCGGGAACCGCGCTCACCCCTACTTAAGGCTCTACCTTAGGGTTTTAGTGGTCCTTAGAGAAAAATGCCATTGATTGCACACCATCGATATGATTATGACTTCCCTTTAGCTTAGTTAAGATTGGCATTTGTTTATCTCTTGGTGTTAGACGCTTATTTTCCCTTGCAATTTATTTAATGCTTCATTTGATTGTTGATTGTTATTTTAATTATTGAGCACCTACATCTTCACTTTATATGTTAGTAGATTGGTCTAAAATTAATCAAAATGCCTAACATAAATCTTTTTTTAAAATGAAGATTAGGTACCGAAATAGCACAATTGGTTAATTAGTTTAATCAAGTCCCAAACCTTAGATTCTATACTTGCGTAGAAAGTTAAGTATACTTTCCTAGTTTATTTCATTTCTAACTAACTCCAACAGGTTAGTAACGACTCATTTTTAGAAAATTCTCATATTGGCAAATTTAAAACCCAACATCGTGCAAGGTGGGCTTGGGAGGGCTCATGTCTAAATCATGGGCCATTAGGCACGTCTTTTAGGCATTACTCCTAAACCTATTCCCTCTCCCAATGGGTAGGTCACAACACATCAAATGGCATATTTCCCTTTTTCAACCACCATCTCTCTCGTCGCCATCCAACAATGAATAGAAATTTCTCATATAACACATGAATAACAAAGTTGCAAGACTTTCCTTATAATAAAACTATTATAAAGATATTTAAGCCAAACTGAGAAATGGTGTTAAAATACCACTTCCTCAAACTTTCTTCTTTAAGTTTCTTCTTTACAAAGGACTTACAACTTAGCGAATCGAGCCCCTTACATCTTCAAGATGGCAGTTGCCTACTCATTCATTCTGTCAATATCTTGGAAGATGGAGCATCATCGTTAATAATAAATCTCTTTTCGACTCAATGACAGGAGAAAGAAGTTATACTAGAAAGAGACGATGTGAATACTACTTGGGCAAAAATAACTCTTATGTTTCTTTAGATTACCTCTTTCATCTCTCTCAATTCCTCGAGTTCCCAAGCTTTTAGGACTCTCTCTGCATTTGCAGGAATTATTCAATACAACTTCCAAGGAAAAGGAATCATAGTGGTTGAGCTAAGACTAATTATAGGAGATGTCACCTTATCAATAATTTCTCTCTCCATACAAGATATTATCTGCTCATAAGTTATCGTTTCAATTACCGCTTTCTTCATGATTTCTTCTGCTTCATGTGCATACTCACAATGCGCTTCTAGCTCTTTTTCAGGTTTTTGTACAACCTAGTTATGATATCCACCATTTTCCATAACAATTCACATATAATAACTAGCAGTAGGATCTCAGTTCATAACTAGAGTAATATCGCCATACCTGATTATTTGCTATGAGTAAATCTTTCTTCTCAAACAAGTTTGCTTCCAAGCTCCTCTTCTATGAGATTGCAGCCTAAAAGACAAAAGAACTTATCCCAAAGAAACAAATGAAAGATAAAACTCAATGATAATTAGGCAAATGAATGATACTTGAAGAGTTATGTCTCTCTTGTCACAAGGGCTTTTAGCCTATCCAACTCTTGCTTTTCCAATCTCAAAGAATCTCTCAGAGCCTCCATTTCTTCCCGAAGGGTCACTTCTTGCTTTTGCTATTCGCATAATTCTTCCGACAACTAATAACACAACTAGCAGGAACACGGCCCTTTTTCTGATTTGTTTCTATTAAAGAATCATAAACGGTTGATTCCCGCACGATACACTTTTGATCAAAAGAGTTTCACTAATTCCAACAAATTTTCCTTTTTTGGATTTGAAACTTGCTTGAATTGGATCCTTTCGATTTAGAAATCGAAAATAGATTACACTTATGAAGTTGTTCCAACTTGAATTTTTGTCAAAGAGAGAGAGAAAAAAGGGAACAGTATCAAGTATAGATAGCATAACTAGCAATGCATTCTTATCATGCAATGGAAAAGCAGTACCATCATGCAAAACTAGTCACATAGAGAGCCTTCAATGCCCTTAAAAATATCGCCGAGAATGCTAGCAAATTAAATAGTTACTTGGGCTACTAATTAACACATAAGAATTTCACAAGATACGTACTTCATCGTATTGGTTGAATGAAACATGTAGTCTTAATGCCAATTAGAAAGAAAAGGAAGAAAAATAAACCGGGGTTACTAGCCACTTCCACCATCCCCATGGAAAAGAGAAATAGGGCAAGGAAAAGAATCCATAGAAAAATGCCCTTAATTAAAGCACTAAATATATCTTTTATGGCGACAAAGAAAAACTTGCTCCAAGTATTGTGTTACAAAATGATTAGTTATTGTATGTAGGATGTCTAGTCACTGACCTGATCAGCATTTTTCTAAGAATTTTCTAGAGTTTTAGATAGATATTGAACATGTTCTTTGTGAACTTTCACACTAGGTGGTTTTAAATTAATAGAAGTGTCCACATTTACAAACCACTAGCTATGGATGCAGCCTCAAAATATGGTTGCTGATGCAGTTCACTCATCTCCTTTTTCAATTCCGCAACAGTCTCGTCAACTATTCCATTTTTCTGCAGCAAGTCCCCTTCCTATAAATCAAAGAAATTAGAAAGTTACACAAAGTGAATATAGTGACATAAAAAATAAGAAATTAAATGTGTCAACTGATGATTTCCTAGGAGAGTCGCAAGCTGTACATGACAATTCAAAATGCACATCATGTATCTCTCGCTGAGATGGATAATCAACCTTTGTTGGTGAAGAGGAAAATTTCGGTGCATCAAATATGTGTACTTTTTCCATCTTATCTACAACAAAGTCCATTTCTGCATTGATATCAACTTGTGCTGTCATTTTCATGAGCTTCTACAAATGAGAAAACTCTAATTTCAATTGCAAGAACTCAAACAAAAGAAAAAAAAAATATATGAGGCAATTTAAAATTCTAGTCTCATATCTCTTGCTGAGATGGATAATCAAGTTCGTTATTGAAGAGTAAGCTTTTTGTGCTATTTCCATCTTATCTATTTCTGCATTGATATCCTCCAAATCCATAATTTGTGGTGTCATTTTTATGAGCATTTACGAATGAGAAAACTCTAATTTTAATTGCAAGAACTCAAACAAAAGAGACAATTAATGGTAACATGAGATCATATAGCATGCAATACTACCAAAAAACAAATTGGAAAGAAATAGAACTAAACTCACATTCTCCATTAAAAGATTCATCATCCCTGATTGCGTAGCCATCTCTTGGGGCTCAATCCTGCTGCCAAAACCTCTTTGATGATATCAACTCCTAACTCAATTGCAGTAGGCTAAAGCTCCCATATTATCTAATGCATGCAAGTAGTGAAAAACTTAAGAAATACCATTTAAGATAGGAAATTATCACCACAAGCAATTCCATACCGTTAGTTTAGATGATAATAAAGGTCAAAATAGATATAAACAATACAATAAACGATTAGTCTCTTAAATTCCTCCCTTGACCTTTGGTGATGTAGTTCTCTCACTCCCTTCCCATCAGCATACATGGGGAAAAGTCAAGGAGTTAAATTAAATTTTAGGCCGAGCCACGGCTAAATACTAAGAAGACCATATCTACACAAATCAACAGAAATAGAGATGTCAATTGTGCAAAATGGAAAAAATTGCACATTACTCATAAGATGATTAGATGTATTATTATTGAATAAAGAACAAAGAAAAGAATGAACGCAGATGTTGTATAGATTATAATGATGTCATAAGTATTAATGTTCATGAACTTTCATATAGGATTAACTAGAAAGCTTAAATGGAAAAGTACTTGAAGAAATATAAGACAACCTCTAAGATACGTTTTATTATTCTCCTTTCTCTCAATTATACACGTACTCAAATGCTTGAGCAAGGCCAAACCCCAATTATATTCTTTTATACCATTCAAATTTCTGAGGTACAACATATAACGTCCATCAACCATTTGATCCGAATTCGGGAATAGAAACACGCCGAAAGTATATAGCAAAAACAAAAACGTCCTTATGAACTTTGCTCCGTCGCCTATCCCACGATCAAGCTCTCCCTCAAGCTTACTCATTGCAATTTTTTTCTTATTAGGAAAATTGAGATATTCATTGTCTAAATCTAATAAAGCCTCATTTTTTTTCCAATTGTTATCGGCTTTTCATTGACAGGAAGGCCCATGATTAATGCCACGTCCATGGGAGTCATGGAAGTCTCACTAGTAGCAACTAAAAAGGCCCGTTTCCTAGAGCTCTAGTTCTCTATTAGCTCAGCCATCAATGCCTTGTTGATGCTATAATTAGGCATGCGTAGCAAACTTCTAAACTCTACCCTCTCTATTAAAACTCATTGATCACAACTCTAGGCGGGCAACAAAAACCTAGTAGACAAGGTAATAAGTATTGCATATGGTTTCTTGTATTTTTAGAATGTTTAGGACGAGATCACCGGGCAAAGGAGCACGGAGTTAGAACTTGAGAAAGGAGCATGAGAGTCATAAGAAGGTCAAGAGCCCTTTTGACATCTGACTTCTTGCCTTCGCTTAATACTTCGATTTTTATGCCACTACCTTTTAAATAAATTTAGAAAGTGGTTGGATTTGATCAATGTTCATAAATGTGTTCTAAATTTGCTTAGAGGGAAAAAAAATGTTTCAACCATAGTTTTTTGTTAATATGCAGATACTTTTACCTTGTCTACTAGGTTCGTTGCCCACCTTTGCCAGGCAGGTAGAAAAATAGAGAAGATACGGTTTGGAAGTTCGCTACACATACCTAGTTATAGCATCAACAAGGCATTAATAGATAAGAATGGAGCTCTAGGAAGCGGGCCTTTCTAGTTGTTGGTGGTGAGATTTCCATCACTCCCATGGACATGGCATTAATCATGGGCCTTCCCGTCAAGCCGTTAGCAATTAGAAAAAATAAGGCTTTATTAGATTTTAGAGGATGAATATCTCAATTCTCCTAGTAAGAGAAAAATTGCAATGAATATGCTTGAGGGGGAGCTTGATCATGGTATAGATGATGAAGCAAAGTTCATAAGGACGTTTTTATTTTATACTTTCGACGTGTTTCTATTCCCAAATTCGAGTCTAGTGGTCAATGGGCGTTATATATCGTATCTCAAAAATTTAGATACTATAAAAGAATATGCCTAGGATTTAGCTTTACTTGAGCATTTGACTACGTGGATAACCAAGAAAAAGAATAATAATAAGACGTACGTTGAAGGTTGTCTTATATTCCTCCATGTATATTTCCATTTAAGCTTTCTATATGGAAGTTTATGAACATTAATACTTATCACATCATTATTATCTATATAGTACTTGCATTCTTTTCTTTATTCTTTATTCAATACTAATACGTAGTGTGCAATTTTTTCCATTTTGCACAATTAACGTCTCCATTTCTACTAATTTGTGCAAATATGTCTTCTGAGCATTTAGAATAGTGCATGTCAATGGAAAGAGAGTAAGGCAATTACAACATCAAAGATCAATGAGAAATTTGAGAAGCTAACCGATGATAAGATAGATTAAACCGAATGTTTATTGTATTGATCATATCTATTTTAACCATTATTGTCATCTAAAGTAGTGGTATGGAATTGCCTGTGATAATAATTTCCTATCTTTAATAGCATTTCTTAAGTTCTTCACTCCTTGCATACATTAGATAATCTGGGAGCTTTAGCCTATTGCAATTGAGTTGGGAGTTGATACATCAAAGAGATTTTGATAGTACAAATTGAGCCCCAAAAGACAGTTACGCAATCAAGGATGACGCATCTTCCAATGGACAATGTGAGTTTAGTTCTATTTCCTTCCAATTTTTTTTCTCCTTTTGTAGTATTGCATGCTATATATGCTATATAAGCTCATGTTACCACTAGATTTTCCTTTTTGTTTGAGTTCTTGTAATGAAAATTAGAATTTTCTCGTTCGTAAATGCTCACAAAAATGACACTGCAAATTGTGGATTTGATGAGAAAATACTTGCTCAAAATATGACTCACAATCGCATGGAAAAATTGTCAATCCGATCTCAAGCTCAAGATACGATTCATGATTTTGTTCAAAATTGGCTAATCCGATCTCATGTGCAAGATACGACTCGTCAATTTATTATATGGATATCAATCGTATCTTGTCTGATTTGCTGTCATGTTGTTTGAATCGATTTTGTTTCCATAAAAGAAAACCCAAAAAACATATTTGAGTTAGATTATGTTCATTTTAGAATATTTCTTGTTTTAGGGTTATTTTGCATATTTAGAATAGAAGATTTAATTATTTCAAATTTTAAAAAAAATCCAAAAATAAAAAAACATTAATTTAGGGTGTTAGATTTTCGTTTCATTAATTTAAATTGCGCGTTTAATCATATGACAATTCTAATTTCGAATTTCATAAAAAGAAAAAAAGAAAAAAAAAACTAGAGTTAGGGCTTTCCTTGCACGTCATTGCATATTATGATAAGATTGCACGTTTTATTTTCTAATTTATTATAAGTTTAGATAAAATCTTTAGATAGATTGCATTTTAGGTTAGGGATTACCAAGTTAAGATAACATTCTAGTTTAAATTAAGATTTGGCCTAACCTAATTCCTAATATAAGTTGGATGATATATTAACTTGCATAGATAATTTTTGCATTTTTCTTAATTTCGAATTTCATGAAAAATACCAAAAAAATTATCTTAGAGTAAATTAATTTCATTCTCTAGGATAGATTGCATGCTTTTTTAAGAGAATAAAAATATCATGTGCACGTCATATAGAATTAGGTTCATGAAATGTATGTTATTTAGTAATTGTTGCTAGATCCATTTAGTTAAAAATTGTCCATCATTAGAATTAGGTCATTTGGTTATATTGCATTGCATGTAGATTAGATTTTATTAAACAAGAGAAAATTCTTAAAAAAAGATTGAGTGATTGCATGTTAATTAGAAATCATATCTAGGACTGTTGATATGAATTATGATCTAACATTGTAGATGCTTTCATTGCTATGAGGTAAGTCTTGCAATTTATTTATTGTTTTCTTGGGTGTTAAATTGGTGGTTTGCGCACCCGCATGATCACCTTACATATTAGGGACGTAAATTAAAATAAACTCAAGCTACTTGCAAAATACTTTTTTTCAAAATAAAAGGAAATGTATCGAAAGGCTGTTAAAGAAGTCTAGCATAACCAAGTCCCCAAACTCACAATCTCTGGTTCGTAGGAGTAAAGTAAATCTCTCATTACTTTACTTGGGTTTCTAATCAACCCACAAAAAATAGATTAGTGGCGACTCCTAATCGAAAACTCATTTGCATGCCAAATATTTGAACCTAAGTGGCGAATTGGTATGGGCTTGGGAGAGCTTGAGCTAAGTTTAGACTTAGTAGTCCATTAGCCAAATTCTAGATGGTTCGCCCGAGGTGAGGTCACAACAGTCAATTTAATCCTAAAACTTTTAATAGTTTGCTAATTGAGTTATTCTGGCCAATTTTTGCTGGAAGTTGCTAACTTAGATGCCAGTGATCATATATGGCATAACCAGCGCTAATGCGGACAACTTTTACAATGTGTTAAATTTTAAAAAAAAAAATTGAATTTTTTATTTTTGTAGTAAATTTATTTTTGGTCGAAAATTATTTTAGGTAAATTGAGTAATTGGTTTTCTTGGGTCAGTTGATCATCTTCGAGGTTTGCTGCGCCAAGGGTTTAAAGGGTTAAGTATTTTCTATTGAATGAAATTTAAATCACTTTTTTTTGTTAACGCTAAAAATATTTGTCCAAAAGAATCAAGAAAAAAGAAGAAACAAAGTTGAGAGCCAAATCACCACTCCAAACTTAGCTGTAAACAAATTGTCTACTTCCTTTCCACTTAGCAATATTTACTATCTGACTAGGGGTTTCATCGATAAAATTGATAAATAAGTTTTGCAAATTTAAGTATTGATAATCTAGACCAAAAAAAAAAAAGGAATAAAAACTTGTTTGATGATAATTGGAATATCATGACTGGATATTATTAATTCCTTACAAAACATGGAAGAGTCATCATTATTGGTAATTTGTAATTGATAACACTCTAATTACCATCAATTGTCTTTTCTATTAAATGAATTGAGTAATGCCTTTTCTTGGTTTTCATATTACACAATATTATGCTTCATGGAATCTTTTAGGTCAATCCTAATTAGAGCAAGTTTAACGTTGCTAAGTGTAGAATTTGCAATTTTAAGTACTTAATCGAGTCATCAAATAAGGTCTAAGATGCACTATTAATGGAGGACAAATTTTGGTAAAGTTTGGAGTTAAACTGTAATTTTCTCCTTCTAAACGAGTCAATATGTTTTTTCCTTTCGTTTGTTTATCCTAAATGTTCATTCTCAGAGGACAACTTTTGCAAGATATGAGTATGCTAGGAGAAATCTGCATAAGGCCCAACTAACTTGAAATTGATCTAAATTATCTCCTTCATTATAAATAGAAAAATATTTTTGATCGCAACACAAAAATTTTGATAATGATTGTGGGAATATGATGGCGCAATATTATTTGGTATCATAATCTTTCCGTTGAACTGAGGACGAGGATGGCCTCATGAAAAGAAGCTCCATTTGGGTTGCGTTGTAGTTGTCTCGGTTTTTCTACTTTATTTTATTACAATGTCCCAAGCAGCGCTAGTTGTAAGAATGCCGTTATTTGGAGTAGTGTAGACAACCTCGTCTTCAGAATCACGAATTATTTTGGAAACTGTAGTATGAACAGGGAGAGCTGAATCATGAACAACTCAATGGGCCTCAAAAAGGATTCCATCAGGGTACCATGTACCATGCCAAAGAGAAGTAGTTTTCTCATTCCCAAATGATGTATCTCCCAAAAGGTTCCAGATAAACCCTAACTCTAAAGCAATTTGGTCTGGGTTTCTCAGACCAAATTTAAGGGTCTGCTTATTTCTCAGAAAATATACAATTTCTCAAAAACACTTTTCAAAAGTCATAATGTAGAATAATTAGTTAATACTTATATGAGAAGAAGAAGAAGACAATACCTCCTCCCACCTTTCAAGGTCAATATTGAAAGACTTTCTCGACTAGCTTTGAGAAGTTGATAAACTCTTTGATGCCGTGGAGATCGAAGAGGACTGATAGGACTAGAATTAGCACCTAGAGGGGGGTAAATAGGTGACTAAGGCGATTTTATAAATTTAACCGATTGTATTAGCAATTTCTTATAAAAGAGATTAAGGAATTAAAAACAATAATCGCTGCAAATGAAAGTAACGAAAAGTAAAGAGATTATGGATAGAGAATCAAGACTCCAGATTTATAGTGGTTCGGCTTAGACCAAGCCTACGTCCACTCTCCCGCACGGACAGCCCTTTTGGCTGGATTTCACTAAGAATCAAAAAGAGTGTTTACAATCTCACGCCCTTGATTCCACAGTGTAGAGACTCTACTACACTTTCTCAAGGTCTCACCACACTTCAGTCTCTCTTTTGATTATGCATTGCTCGAAGAATAAGATCACAAACTAAGAAGGAGATTCAGACTTTGGAATTCTTCTATCCGGCACCCTTTAACAACTTGAGCATCTCTCTTATATACTTCTTCATGCCTTCATTACCGTTGGCACCTTCCAAAGAAGTTCTTCCAATCAACTTGTTGGACAGAATTAATTTAGAGATATCTCAAGCTCTTTAAGGTAAGTGTAGATAGCCCATCAATCCTGCTCGTCCATACAATCAGGATCTTGGTTTCCATAAGTAGAACTTTCCAAATATAAGTTGCGAATCTTAGAGAATCTAGATTTATTCGGATACGAATATAAGATCTTGTAGTGCTGATTTCAGTCGAAAGATATTCCTTAGCTGTTGGAGTCAAAAACATATTAGATAAGATCAGAATATAAGTTTTAACTTGTCGGTCTGGAAACTATCCATGAGAGTAGACTTTGAAACTTGAGTTTTGATATCGTCAGACTTTGGTTTTCAGACTTTGCCAGTAGAGTCTGCAAATCTTCAGACTAAATTGATGGAAATATTTTGTCGACTTCAAAATATCTGAAAAGAATTTATCCAACAATCTCCCCCTTTTTGATGGTGACAAAACTTTCCTGCAGATTTGAATACTATTACCCTGCAATACAAAATTTAAGCTAGCAATGATATCTCATAAAAGATTAGAGTAACGATAGTATAAGTTGTCCTGTATACAGACTTGTCCTATACACAGATCTGCATCCACAGAAAACACATTAGTCATGTGCAGATATCAACTATCTTTATCTAATTTAACAGCTTAAAGTAATGCAGTAATAAGCAAGCATTCCAAAACTCAAGATAAAGTCATAAAATCAATCACAACCAAACAAAATATTAAATCCAAAAAGTGTTTAAAAAGTGAAAGTTTGGAATGAAATGAGAATGAAAATCTGCAAAGGCTTCTCCCCCCTTTTGTCATCATAAAAAGGTGAGAAAGTTAGGGAGCGCGAGGAATGCGAACAAGTTGAAAGTCCTCCATAGACTTGACAGTTCCTTCCAGTTTCCTCAAATCCTCTTGTATTTGAGTGAGAGCAGTGCCTCTTGCAGTGGCCTGAACCTGGTGTTGAACATCTTTAATCTGATCATGCAAGGAGATGAACATGGCATGATTCTCACTCTGCAGAGTCTGAAATTCACACCCTAAAGCATATATCTGGCCTTTGAGCTCCAAAATGATTTCAAGCAGCCTTCCGAAATCACCTGAATTGTCAGTTTGTGTGCTTGCATCAACTCGGTCTGATGGTGGAGTTAAGCCAGTGGAGTGAATATCAGCAGGAAGATCAATGTTTGGCAATGTTGCCTCTCCCTCAGGAAAATGAACAGTATGAATATCTTCTGCACCAGGAGGTGATCTACTAACACTTGCACTGGTAAATGTCAAGAGAAGAGGAGTACTTTCTCTTTGGACATCTCCCCCTGTTTCAATGCCTTCTGGCGGGGAGAAGTACTCTTCTTGCTGAGGAGTTTCCTCAGTGACAAAGTGTTGTTGATCCTCATTTTCTGTCGGAGAATCTGCTCGATCTTCTTCGGCATGTGATTCTGCTGGTTGTTGTTGTGAGTCTGTCTTTGCTGTTTCTTCTTCTTCTTCTTCTGTCTGCTCAGCTTCCTTTTCCTGGTTCCCTTTCTCAATTTCCTCTGCAACTTGTTGTTCTGGTTCTGCTGACACAGGAGCAGATTACTGAGAAACAAAGGCAGAGATAGGAATATCATCCTCATCATCTTCATCCTCCAAGATGATAGCCCGCCTCTTCTTGATAGGACCAGTCACAGGATCCTTTCATTTCCTCTTAGCAGCGGAAGAGTCTAGTCTTCATAGGGGTTTTCTCTTTGAACTGCTCTAGCTTTTTGCTGAGTTCTTTCAGGCGCATTTTTGTGATCATCCTCAGCCCAATGACCATTTGATCAATAGTCTTCACAGAGAGAATGTGAGGAGGCTGAATGTTTAAATGTCTGAAAAGATGAGTGATAAGAGCAGCATAAGGGAGTTTTCCCTTGTCCTTTACCATAGACCTTTACATGTGAAACATGATGGTATGGGGCAAGAAGAAGTTGAGACCGATCTTGATGGCATACATTAGTTTGGCTTCAGAGATGGATACATCTGTCTTCGATGTCGACTTCGGTCTGAGACAATTGATCACGATTTTGTGAAGCAGAGTGTTTGTAGCATTCATCCTTGAGTAGGAGAGACGACCTTCTACGATTCTGTCTCTCACAAGTTCCAGAGTTGCATGACTCACA
The DNA here is from genome assembly GCA_007663325.1 of Eucalyptus pauciflora. Lineage (NCBI taxonomy): Eukaryota > Viridiplantae > Streptophyta > Magnoliopsida > Myrtales > Myrtaceae > Eucalyptus > Eucalyptus pauciflora. The sequence continues at coordinate 295,612 of VMYD01000317.1, read as the reverse complement.
CACACAGAAATTGATTGGAAAGCTCCTCTTTCCACACCAATTACATCCGCCAGAGTATCTGTGTCAACCACATACTCTCTATCTCTCACACTGAAAGAAAAACTATTGGCATCAAGAAAACTGAGGTTGGAATAAAAATAGGCTGTCAATTCAGAATGAGCAACCTCGCTCTCAGTACAGAATTTATGAAGTTGAAGCTTCTCAAACTTCTCCCTCAAATTGATGCTCAACAGATCCAGAAAATCAAAATCCACGGTTCGTGGGTTCATCACCCCACGCTTCAGCAATTTTCCATACACTTCCTTGTGTTCCTCCGATCGAAACAATTCGTCCCTCTTTCCTCGAAGAGTTGCAGCCACACCCATCCTAGGCTTAAAATGCACAAACATCTTCTCATCTTCATCTTTCCCCTCAGGCTGATTTACACTTCCAAAGCGAGGGTCACTCGGAAAGTCCGCAAAGGTTTTTGCTGCTGTTCCAACAGGAACAACGCCTGATCGCTCCATTACAGTGAGAAAATGTGTCTCATTTTTATAGCATTTCTCTTTCAAAAACTCATCAATGAAAGTCATTGCAGAACCTCATTCCTTCAACGCAGAATAAAGCCTATAAACAAATGCAGGCTTAAGAGACCTTACAGGTTCAACATCTTCAATGATTCCCTCTGCATGTTGAGGATGACGAACATGAGATCCAGTCGAGGAGGTGCGCTGTTGAGATTGTTGGTGCATCTGTTCACTTGGAAAGTCACATTCTTCTGTGAGATCAAAGTGCGTAGGCCCCTCACCCAAGCCCTGTCATCCCCTGCTCGCTATTCTTGAAGATTTCATTTGGTAAGACATTGTCACTTTCTTGAAGGGAACTTTCACGCTTGTGTCGCAAGAAAGTCGATACGAGGTATCTGAAGCGTCGCAATTAGGAAAGATAAAAAAAAAATCATTTAAAAAAAATAACTGCCTTAAACAAATCGATAACCACCATTTTTAAAATTAATTGCCTTAATAAACTAAATTAGAGATAAACAGACAATCTTACCTTTTCGAGACATCAGTTTAAGTGAGTAAATGAACTGTAATTATAACAACTTATAGTCGTGACGATTGGTATTCCAAGTCTGAATTTTTGAGTCTGATACTTTGACAGACTTAGATTCTGAGTCTGAACTTCAACAGTCTTCTAGAGATAAAATATTGAGTCTTGAGCGAATAGGCTCAAATAAACTTTCCTCAAGTGGCTTTGTGAAGATGTCTGCCAGTTGATTCTTTGAGTCAATAAATTGTATCAAGACTTCTTTGTTTTGAACATGGTCTCTTATAAAATGATGTCGAATCTCAATATGTTTTGCTCTTGAATGTAGGATAAGATTCTTTGTAAGATTGATTGCGCTAGTATTGTCACATTTGATCTATGTGCAAGAGTCTTCAATACCAAAGTCTCGTAGTTGTTGTTTTATCCAGAGTATTTGAGAACAGCAACTTCCAAGGGCTACGTATTATGCTTCAGCTGTTGAAAGAGCCACAATACTTTGTTTTCTTGAAAACCAAGATACTGCCTTGTTACCAAGTAATTGACAAGTACCTGAAGTGCTTTTTTTTTTTCAACTCTACAACCTGCAAGATCTGCGTCTGAATAACCAAGAAGAGTAAAGTCTCATTCTTTAGGATACCATAGACCAATCTTAGCAGTAGTTGCAACATATTTAATGATACGTTTGGCAGCACTTAAATGAGATTCCTTAGGATCTGATTGAAACCTAGCACATATGCAAACGCTAAAAAGTATGTCAGGTCTAGATGCAGTAAGATAAAGAAGTGAACCAATAATACTCCTATATAATTTTTGGTCGACTTTCTTCCCTGCTTCGTCTTTGTCTATCTTCAAAGAACTTGACATAGGTATGTCAGTCTTTTTGCAATTCTCCAGACCAAACTTTTTAACAAGTTCTTTTGCATATTTTTCTTGATGAATAAAGATTCCTTCCTTCAGTTGTTTTACTTATAGACCAAGGAAGAAGGATATTTCACCCATCATGCTCATCTCGAATTCATCCTGCATAGACTTAGAAAATTTCTTGCACAAAGTCTCATTAGATGATCCGAATATAATATCATCGACATAAATCTGAACAAGTAGAAAGCTTTTGCCTTCCTTTTTAATAAACAAGGTAGTATCTACCTTGAATTAAAAAGTTACTTAGCCTTTCATACCAAGCTCGAGGAGCTTGTTTTAATCCATATAAAGCTTTCTTCAGTCTGAACACTGAGACTGGTTTCTTTGAGTCTTCAAATCCAGGAGGTTGTTCCACATAGACTTCTTCTTGAATAAATCCATTCAGGAATGCGCTTTTGACGTCCATTTGAAATAACCTGAAATTCTTATAACATGCATAAGCAAGTAGTAATCTGATTGCTTCTAACCTTGCTACTGGAGCGTAAGTCTCATCATAGTCTATCCCTTCTTTTTGCGTATATCCTTTAGCCACGAGTCTTGCTTTGTTTCTTGTCACTTTGCATTTTTCATCAACTTTGTTCCTGAAAACCCATTTAGCTCCAATAACATATTTACCTTTTGGTTTAGGAGTTAATTCCCAAACGTCGTTAATACTGAATTGTCTGAGCTCTTCTTGCATTGCTTCAATCCAGCTTTCATCAGCTAAGGCTTCTTCAATGTTTTTGGGTTCTATTTCAGAAATAAGTGCAACGGCACTAGACTCTTCTCGCCTTTTGGATCTTGTTCGAATTCCCTCATTAACGTTTCCAATAATGAGTTCTTCAGGATGACTAGACTTGTGCTTCCAGTTACTGGTCAGTCTGATAGATTGTTGATCTTTTTCTTGAGTTGAATCTTCATTAGTAACTTGTTGTACTGCTTCTGAATTTTGAACTGCTCCATGGGAGATAGATCTAGCAGAGTCTGGAAAAGATTCTGATTCTTCAGTCTGAATTGGTTGAATTTGTGGAGTCTTGAAATTTGATGTTCATTGATTCTTCCACAGTGTGAGTCTTCTTGTTGAATACTCTATAGGCTTTGTTTGCAGTTGAGTAACCAAGAAAGAATCCTTCATCTGATTTTTCTTCAAACTTACCAGCTCGATCATTTGCATTCTTTAGAATAAAGCATTTACAACAAAATACTTGAAAATAAGAAACAATTGGTTTCTTTCCTTTAAAAATTTCATAAGGAGTTTTCTCAAGAATTGGCCTTAAGAATACTCTGTTAATAATATAGCAGGCAGTTGAAACAGCTTCAGCCCAAAATCTTGAAGAAATATTACTTTGAATTAAAAGAGTTCTTGCCATTTCTTGTAAAGATATATTCTTCCTTTCCACAACCCCATTCTGTTCTGGTGTGTATGGAGATGAAAATTTGTGTTGAAAACCAGATTTGTCACAGAATTTAGTAAAGTCTTAATTTTCAAACTCACCTCCATGGTCTGTACGAATGCTTGAAATAATGTGTCATTTCTCATTCTGCACCTTCTTGGCAAACTTTGAAAAGTGAGAGAAAGTCTCAGACTTACTTGCAAGAAAGTAGATCCAAGTAAATCGTGAATAATCATCTACTATTACTAGGCAGAACCTTTTTCCACCAATGCTTTGCGTTCTAGTAGTTCCAAATAAGTCTATATGCAAAAGCTGCAGTACACGATTAGTGGAAACTTTACTTATTGGTTTGTAAGAGTTTCTAACATGTTTACCCAGTACGCATGGTGTGCAAAGATAAGATTTTAAGTAATTGAGAATAGGCAATCCTCGAACAAGTTTCTTGGAGGAGATCTTGGTGATTTGCTTCATATTGGTATGGCCTAGCTTTCTGTGCTATAGATTAGCTTCATCTTGTACTGATATTAAACATTGTGATCTTTCATGATTCACATCCAGAAGATAGATATTTCCATGTCTTCGTCCAGTAAAAGATTGAGTAAGATCTTTACTGATTCCTGAGCACGTTCCTTCCTGGAAATTGATCTTGAATCCAGTATCACACAATTGGCTTATGTTAAGTAAGTTGTAATTTAATCCTTCAACTAAGGAAACATTCTTGATTGACAGACTTCCAATCTTTACTGTTCCACGACTAGTAATTCTTCCTTTGTTGTTACCACAAAAAGAAACTTTTCATCCATCTATCTGGTCAAGTTTTATGAAGCAGCTTGAGTCTCCTGTCATATGTCTTGAGCAGCCACTATCTAGATACCATTTAATCTTCCTTTTGATATTGACCTGCAATTAAAAAGAATTCAAGCTTTCTTTGGTACCCACATCATTTTGGGTCCAGAATAGTTAGAGCAATACACGGTCTTTGCCCAACTCCTTTTAACAGGTCTCCAAACCAAAGGACATTCTTTCTCAAAATGTTCTGAGCTTTGACACTTAGAACATTTCAAAGCATTTATGCCAACAGGTTTTACAAAGACTTTATGGAAATGATTTTTATAAACAGTTCTGGTTGGTCTTTGTTTGATTCTTTCATTTACCTTTGGGAAATCAATTAGTGGAATTGTTTCAGAGGTCATACCAAGACCTAACATATCAAAGTAGGGTCTTTGTATCGAAAGAATCTTATCCAATTTTTCAGAACCATTTGAAAATATTTTTGATATATTAGAAATATCATTCTTCAAAAGATTATTTTCTTTGGAAATTGAGTCTGAGTTTTCTTTAAAATAGTAAAGTTCTTTTCCAACTTTTCAAACTTCTCTTTCCAAAGTTTTTCCTGTTGCTTCAATGTAGAATTCTCCCTTTTTAATTCGGAGATCCTCTTAAGAGAGGTCTTTAGACTAAGACAAAGTTCATCAATATATTTAGAAACTTTGACAAGAATTTTTAGATTACTAACCTCAAGCTCACTATTTGAGTCTGTATCTGTATCAAGGTCTGAGTTTAAATCAGATTTTGCCATCAAACAGATATTGGCATAATCATCATCACTTTCTTCACATTCAGTATCACTCCAAGTCTCTGCTTTGAGTGCCTTCCTGTATTTCTCAGTCTTTCCTTTTTCTTTTCTTTAACAGAGGACAGTTGGGTCTGATGTGTCCATTTTTCTTGCATTCAAAGCAAGTCACTTCTTTATTAGAATCATCTTCCTATGTTGATTTGTTTTGAAACCTTTGTGAGCTTTGTTTCTTCCAATTGAATTTTCTTCCCTTTTTGTTCAGCTTTCTGAATCTCTTTATCATGAGTGCCAGTTCTTCATCATCTAGATCTTCCTCAGAGTTTGTAACATTAGAATAATCATTAGACTTTAAGGCAATAGATTTCTTACCTTTTGAATCTTCTTCTTCGTTGGTGTGCTCTACTTCGTAAGACTGAAGAGTTCCAACCAGTTCGTCTACAAAGAGTGGAGCAATCCTCTGTGTCTCTCTTATTGAAGTTTTTATGTAATTCCAGTCTTTAGAGAGTCCACGTAGAAGTTTGTTGACCTTCATATGTCTTGAGATTGGATGTCCCTGATATTCAAGACCATTCACAATTTCAGTAAAACGACTAAACATGTCAGTTATTGATTCTCGTGATCTTATCTTAAAGACTTCATATTGTCCCAAAAGAATATTGATCCTTATTTCTTTCACTCAATCAGTCACTTCATACGTAATGTGAAGCTTATCCCAGACTTCTATCGTTGTATCACAAGAAGATATTCTGCTATACTCAGTAGGGGATAAAGCACAATATAAGGAATAAATGGCTTTAGCGTCAAGAGTCTGTCTCTTGGTTATTTCTTCTTGAGTCATCTCGATAGGACCAGCAACTTCTTTTCCTCTCTCTGATTCTGATGCAGCAGCAGGAATGATTCATTTATCTACTACTTCTCACTCCAAAGGATCTTTCGATCTTAGGAATGATTTCATCTTGTTTTTCCATATGCTGTAGTCTTTTCCATCAAAGTATGGAGGTCTGGTATTGCTTTGACCTTCAACCAACCCTGTAGGCAACATACTAGCCATAGATCGTTTACTCAGAAGTAAAGACACTTCTTATAAACGAGTACACAAGCTCTGATACCAATTGTTAGGACTAGAATTAGCACCTAGAGAGGGTGAATAGGTGACTAAGGCGAATTTATAAATTTAACCGACTATATTAGCAATTTCTTATAAAAGAGATTAAGGAATTAAAAAACAATAATCGCTGCAAATGAAAGTAAGGAAAAGTAAAGAGATTAGGGATAGAGAATCAAGACTCCAGATTTATAGTGGTTCGGCTTAGACCAAGCCTACGTCCACTCTCCCGCACAGACAGCCCTTCTGGCTGGATTTCACTAAGAATAAAAAAGAGTGTTTACAATCTCACGCCCTTGATTCCACAGTGTAGAGACTCTACTACACTTCCTCAAGATCTCACCACACTTCAGTCTCTCTTTTGATTACATGTATTGCTCGAAGAATAAGATCACAAACTAATAAGGAGATTCAGACTTTGAAATTCTTCTATCCGGCACCCTTCAACAACTTGAGCGTCTCTCTTATATACTTCTTCATGCCTTCATTACCGTTGGCACCTTCCAAAGAAGTTCTTCCAATCAACCCGTTGGACAGAATCAATTTAGAGAGATCTCAAGCTCTTTAAGGTAAGTGTAGATAGCCCATCAATCCTGCTCGCCCATACAATCAAGATCTTGGTTTCCATAAATAGAACTTTCCAAATATAAGTTGCGAATCTTAGAGGATCTAGATTTATTCGGATACAAATATAAGATCTTGTAGTGCTGATTCCAGTCGAAAGATACTCCTTAACCGTTGGAGTCAAAACCATATTAGATAAGATCATAGTAGAAGTTTTAACTTGTCGGTCTGGAAACTGTCCATGAGAGTAGACTTTGAAACTTGAGTCTTGATATCGTCAGACTTTGGTCTTTAGACTTTGCCAGTAGAGTCTGCAAGTCTTCAGACTAGACTGATGGAAATGTTTTGTCGACTTCAAAATATCTTAAGAGAATTTATCCAACAAGGACCGCCAGGTAAAATTGGTAGCATACAAGATGAGAGGCGACACTTCAGCCTAGTGGAAGCAGACATAGTCGACCCAACACCAATAAGGAAAAGCTCTCACCTGAATGTGGAATCGGATGAAGCAAATGTTAAAGTTAAGGTTTCTCCCAATCAATTATGAATAGTTATTATGTCACCAATTTCATAATTGTAAGTAGTTGAACCGAACAGTCCGAGCCTACATAGAGGACTTTCTCCGACTCTTCACTTGCAACAACTTGACTGAGTTTGAGGCACGATAGACCGCCAAGTACATCAATGCCTTGCAACTCAAATTCAAGACTATGTTTCATTACACAATTTGTTTTCTATTGAGGATGCCCAAGAAATGGCTCAAAAGTTTGAGATGCAACTAGAGAGAAATAGTCCCACTAATTGGGCTAACAATTATTAAGCCTGAGGATCATCTGAAAAGAGGAGACAACCAAAACTTCTAGAATCCTCTAACCAGCAAACCAGCAATATAAACCGAACATTGGGCAATAATGTTGAGGCGGCCAAGGCACCAGTCGCCACAAACAATTGTCACATAAATGCCCAGAACTCATACGCTAAGCCACCATACAAGTGTAATAAATTGAGCCATCATTCAAGTGACTGCCCATGGCGGAAGATGGCCAATGTTATTGAGCACAATGACAACATATACAAAGATGATTAGGTGGATGAAGAAGATGTAAAGGACGAAGAGGGCAAGCATGTCAATTGCGTTGTTAGGTGATTGTTCCTTGCCTTGTGAAGAGAGAACGCCCAATGGAATAGTCTTTTTCGTGCCCATTGTATTGTCAATGACAAAGTCTGCAATGTCATTATCGATAGTGGTAATTGTGAGAACATGGAGTGCAAGGCCTTGCTGGATCATTTATAGCTAAAGGCAAAGTCACATTCCTCCCCTTATACAATCGCATGGATTCACAAAGAGGCCAAACTTAAGGTAACAATATCATTTACTTATTTCAATTTGAAAGCCCTATAGGGACACAATTATTTGTGATGTGTTGGAGATGGGATGCATGCCATGTCTTACTAGGATGACCACAATAGTATGACATTGATATCACCCACCAAGCCCAAGAGAACACCTACTCCTTTGTATAGGAAAAGAAAGATTACTTTGAAGTCGAAGAGTAATACTCCCCAAGCCCCTAAAAAGCAGAGTATGGGTGTTATGCTAACCATCCATAAACGTGAAGAGATGTAGATGATTGTGGAGAAAGATGATCAACAAGTTGTTATTCATGTTCCCGAGACTCTTCAGCCCTTGTTAAAAGCATTTAGCGACGTCATCTCGGAGGATTTACTTATTAGATTAACTCCTTTGAGGGTCTCGATCCCTAATTTGGCATACTACCGGATGACTCCAAAGAAGAAACAGATCAAACTAGGTGGGAGATCTCCTTCAAAAAGACTTGTTGTGCAAGAGCATATGCCCTTGTGCAGTCCCCGCACTCCTCACTCTGGAAAAACAAAAAAAAGACAGGAGCATACGTATGTGCATTGATAGCCAAGCAATTAATTGGATTATTGTTAAGTATTGATTCCCAACCCCTCGCCTAGATGACATGCTCAATCGGCTTGCTGCATCAAAGGTCTTTACAAAGATTGATTTGTGTAGTGGATACTACTAAGTCCGTATCTGCCCCGACAACCAATGAAGGACAGCCTTTAAAACAAGGTTTATACGAATGGCTTATCATGTCGTTTGGCCTCGTCAATGCACCTAGCATCTTCATGGTGTTTGGTGACTTAGGTCCTTAAACCTTACATTGGTATGTTTGGGGTGGTCTACTTTAATGACATCCTCATATACAGTCTAGATGACAAGCAACATATGGAGCATGTAAGGGATGTCTTGTCATCCTTGCAGATGAACCAAATGTACATTAACCTGAGAAAATGTGGCTTCATGATAGACCAATTGCTCTTCTTATTGTATATTGTTGGAGCAAAAGGCCTTCAAGTTGATGTAGAGAGGTTGTGACTATTGAGCTCTCTAGACTATTAGGGAGGCGTGCAACTTCCACGGAGCCTCGACATTTTATTGATACTTTATCCAAAATTTCAGTACCATTATGGCCTTGATCACTAAGTTCTTGAAGAAGAGAAAATTATGTTGGGGTGATGAAGTAGAACTTAGCTTTGCTCTCATAAAAAAAAAAACTTTCCACAACATCAATGTTAATGCTCCCAAATTTTGGAAAGGTATTCGAAATGGACTATGATGCCTCTAGTGTAGGCATTGACACTATTTTATCCTAAGAACGTAAGTCTATTGCTTATTTTAGCAAGAAACTTAACGATGTCTATAGGCGATAGTCTACCTATGAGCATGATTACTTCGTTGTAGCATGAGTCATCAAGCATTGGCAGCCCTATCTTTATCAACACAAGTTTGTCCTTAACACTAACCATTAGACACTCAAGTATATCAAGAGTTAGAAGCATATGAATCAAAGGAATGGACATTTGGTCTCCTTTTCGGAGCAATTCAACTTCATGCTTCAACACAAGGCGGGCCACTAGAACAAAGTTGCTAATGAACTTAGTCATCGTGCTGCAACATTAGTCACCATGCGCACTAATATTGTGAGCTTTGACCACCTCTATGCCCTTTTATGGCGAGGATGATGACTTTCAGGGCATTTAAGAGAAGTGTTTTGCGATAGGCTCTCACAGTGACATGATCATTCAAGCCAAATTCTTATTTTTTAGTAATTGGTTGTACATCCCTCGCAACTCTTTGTGGCAACACCTTATTCAAGAGCTCTATGGTGGTCCCTTGAAGGACATTTTGGGCAAGACAAAGTTGTTGCCTTGGTTGAAAAGCAGTACAATTGATCTCAACTAAAACGGGATGCTGGGCGATTTATGAAAAAGTGTTATGTTTGTCGGACTGCCATAGGCCACTCTCTAAACACTGATCTCTACACCCTTTTACCTATTCCTTCTGGACCTTGGGTAGACATTTCAATGGATTTTGCGTCTGGCCTTCCCCGAGCCTAATGAGGTATAGATTCTATTTTTGTGCTTGTGGACAAGTTGACAAAGATGGCACACTTCATTTCTTGCAAAAAGACTTATGGTGCTTCCCATGTGGCAAGCTAATTCTTTTGAGAAGTAGTCTGCCTGCATGGTATGCCAACTTCCTTAGTCATTTTTGCAGGATCCTATAGTGCTTATTTGGCACGGATTTACAATATAGTAGCTCCTTTCATCCCCAGATTAACTCTCAAACTAAAGTCATCAATCGTAATTCGCTGCCTTTGTAGAAAAATGCCAAAGTAATGAGACCGATATCTTGCTCTTGTTGAATTCACCTTCAACAACGTCGCCAACCACTCCATAGGCAATTCTCTGTTTAGGTAATTTACATGCAAACTCCACAACATAGACTAGATCTTGTGCCTTTACCCAAAGTCCAAAGATATGGTGTTGTTGTTTGAGTAATTAAGAACAAATTGCGAGAGATACAAGAGGGTGTGAAGCAATAGTTGGAAGCTTTCACCACTATCTACAAAACTGGTGCAAATAAACACTGCACCTCAAAGTATTTGTTGAGGGTGACAAAATGATGGTCTTACTCCATAAAGAATACTTCCCTATTGACACATATAACAAGCTAAAACACGAGAAAGTTGTCCCTTGCCGAATCGTGAAGAAGATCAATGACAATACCTACGTTGTTGTTCTTTTATGTGACCTCAACATCTCCCTGACATTCAATGTGGCAGACCTTTTTGAGTATCATTCTCCGAATACTCCCCTTTATTCTGACAATAACTCGGGGTTGATTTCTTATGAAGTGGAGGAGACTAATGTAGAACAATTGGCAAATGCTCGTATGAAACCTTTGAGCATCATAAGAGCTGGTAGTCTTCACCCACGCCATATATGATGAGTCAACTTTAAATGATCATAACTTTTGATTCAAGAGGAGTTATGATGCATATCAAATCGAAGAAGATAACGAGATCTCTAAATCTGCAAATGGGTTAAGCTGATTTGGGCAATGTTTGATCTTCAAATTCACTCATTCTTGATTTTGGGCCGCCAAAAATTTCAAACATGATTTGCAGATTTTTGGGATGTGTTTTAAAGACTTTCCCTTTTATTAATATATTATTCCTTAATTTTCTTATTTGATTTAAGGGTCCGTTCGTTTCGCAGAAAATGAGCCATTTCCGGAAAATATTTTCCGAAAAGTCATTTTCCAAGAAAATAACTATATTTTCCTGTGTTCGGCTGAAACCTGAACTTTGAGTGAAAATATTTTCCACCGTTCGTTAGCTAATTTAATTATTTGGGAAAAATTATTGAAAAATTGAATTTTAATATTTTTAAGGGAAAATCCCAAATAAGGACACAAAATACCTTCCCTTTTTCAAAAGAGGACTTGAAATGAAGTCTGTCCCAAATAAGTACCCAAAGTGGTCATTTAGTCTCAAAGAAGGACCTCACTCGTTGGCCAATGAACAAATGCATTTTCGATTCATATTCCGATGGCTTGATCATGGGTATTTTTGTCATTTTTTTTAAAAAAAATTAGGTTGTCTTGTTTTTTTGTTTTTTGTTTTTTGTTTTTTTTTTTTTGGGTTAGTGGTTGCACTGTTCATCTCTCTCGCGATCCCAAGCAAAGCTAGTCATAGAGAGAGAGAAAGAGAGAGAGTTAAAGAGAGAAATGAAGCAGCGAAGAGGGAGCCAACATGTTCTCTCTCTTCTTCCTCCTCCTCCCTCTCCTTGCCACTTCCGCTCTGCATCCGTACGGCAAGGTCTCGTGCCACATCGATTGCGGCAGCCACGCCCTCGCCATCGACTCCTTCAACACCACGTGGCTCCCCGACCGCTACTTCATCGACGACGACGCCGCCGTCATCTTGGAGCCCCTCCGCTTCCACCAGCCCCAGGAGAAGACGCTCCGCTACTTCCCCCTTTCCTTTGGCAAGAAGAACTGTTACATCCTCCCCAACCTCCCCTCCGGCCACTACTACCTCCGCACCTTCACCGTCTACGACAACTACGACAGCAAGTCCCACCCCCCGAGCTTTGACGCCTCTGTCAAGGGCACCCTCGTCTTCAGCTGACGCTCCCCCTAGCCCTCCCCTGACCTCTCTGGCGCCAACTCCGACCTCTTCACCTTCGTCCGCGACAACAAGGCAGACGTCTGCTTCTAGAGCATTGCCACCGACCCCCTCGTGGTCAAATCCCTATCGCTCGTCCAAGTTGATCCGTTGTCTTAACCGCGTCTGTGGGTAGCGTTTTCATCCTGGTCAACTACGGGAGACTGAACTGCAGCACCAATCAGTGGGGGCTAGGTTTCAGCGACAACGCCGACTACTTCGATCAATCCTGGCAGTCGAATTACAATGCCCGGACCGCTGCCAAGCGTAAAATCATTGACGCCATCTCGACCTCGAGTAGCATCGCGAGGACCAATCAGTAGCCCAATTATTTCCCCAGGAAATTGTACCAAACCGCGGTGACAGCCGATCAAATGCGGGCCCTGGAGTATGAATTGGAGGTGGACGCCAAGCTGGATTACCTGTGGTTCCACTTCGTGAAGATCGATCCACGAATGAACAAGGTGGGCCAGAGGGTGTTCAATGTCCTGGTGAACGAAGCAAACGCAACTAGGATCCATATCTATAAGGAGGTCGGGCGATTCGCGGCATTCGATTGGCATTACACCATGAAGAATTTGAGCAGTATTGTTTTCAAAGTGAAGCTAGTGCGTGTTGTTGGTGCCCCATTGCTTAGCGGAATTGAGAACTACGCGCTGGTCCCTGCCGCCGCTGAGGCTAACCTTGCCCACGGTCGACGAGGGCTTGGCAGCCCTCGCCCACTGCCGGCGATAGGTGTCCAACCTTCGTCAGCCCTCACCAACGGCTGGCGCTCGCCAGCCCTTCCCAAGTTCAATGGTCTTGAGAAGAAGACGAACATGGGATGAAGAAGATGATGAACAGTGCAACTATCGACCTAAAAAAAAAAACACAAGACAATGGAAATTTTTTAAAAGAAATGGACAAAAATACCCTTGATCAAGCCACCGGAATATGAATTGAAAATGCATTTGTTCATAAGCCAGCAAGTGAGGTCCTTTTTTGAGACTAAATGACCACTTTGGGTCCTTATTTGAGATAGACTTCACTCCAGGTCCTCTTTTGAGAAAATGAAGGCACTTTGGATTATTATTTGGGATTTTCCCTATTTTTAATTGACCAAAAAATTAATTTTATTTTTTATATATTTTTAAAAAATTGAATTTTTAATTATTTGTATTTTTTAAAAATCGAAATTTTTATTTTTTTTATTTTTATTTTTATTTTTTCCTTTTTCTTTTCCTTCCTCTTTCCTAGGGTGATCGGTTCCTGGTTCGGTCCAGTTCCAAGGTGGAACCGAGAACCGGACCGGGAGTACCGGTTCCCGATTTTGGGAACCGTGGACCAGACCATTTGGTCCTAGGACCGGGAACCGGCCCAGACCATCGGTTCTGGTCCAGTCCAGTCCGGTCCAATAGAATTGGCTCTTTCTTTTTTCACTCAAGAACGACCATTCACTAAAGAACGACCATGCTCCGGACCGATCAATCCAATTCAATTCCAATCAATCTAATTTAGTTCCCAAGCAATCTAATAACATGTTTCCACATGCAAAAAATATTCAAACTTCACTTACGTGAATATTAATCATAGTTCATGTGTTTCACGTTTAATTTTAAGCATAAAAGCCATGAACATTTTGATTAAAAGTTGTGCTTGGCTTAGGTTTTATAGACAATCTCTCTTCTATGCTTTGAATGTTTAGTCGATGTGGGACTCTTTGAGGCTTGAAGTGCCTTGTCATTTGCAAGTGAGGGGAGCAAGAGAGAGAGTGTGAGCATGAGGAACTCCGAGAGCCTTGTCCCACATCAAGTAGAAGATAAAACTAACAAGTAAGTTTTCTCTATAAATAAAGAGTAACAACAAGAGCTTTTGTGGTCTCTTGGCCACATAAGAGGTTGTTACCTTAATTGCAAATCCTATTGCAATAGGTTTCATATATAATATTCATATATTATATGTGTTTACAGATTATAAGTATATAAATTATATATAAAAAAATTTGGTCCGGTTCCCACCTTGGAACCGGGAACCGGACCAACTGGCCGCCGATTCCTAGATTAGGAACCGAGAACCGGACCGCCGACCATGGGAACCACCCAAAACCAGCCGATCCGGTCCCGGTTCGGGCGGTTTCCGTTGCACACCCCTACTCCTTCCTTCTCCTTCTTCCTCCTCCTTCCTCCGCCGCCACACGGCCTAGGGCGGAGTTCGCGGCTTGCTGGATCCGGAGCTCGCGGCTCACCAGATCCGGCGAGATGGGCAGGGCTCGGGCCTCACCCGAGCTCACCGGAGGTTCGCTGGGCTCTGGCGAGCCACGAGCTCGCCGAATCTGGTGGCGGAGCTTGGGCTCCCAATCCAGGCAAGTCCGAGCTCGCGGCTCACCAGAGCCCGACGAACCTCCGGCGAGCTCGAGCGAGGCCCGAGCCCAGCTCAGCTCGCCGGATCTGACGAGCCGCAAGCTCCGCCTTAGGTTGGCGAGGCTCTACCTCGCCCAATCTGGAGAGGCCCGAGCTCAACTTCCCCAGATAGGGCGAGACAAAGCCTCGCCGGCCTAGGGCAGAGCTCGAGCTGGCTTGCGGCCGGTCACCAGCTGCCGTCATGGCCGGCGACCGGCCAAGGCTAAGGAAGAAAGATTTTTTTTTTTGGTCTAAAAGGAAGAAAGAAAATGAAAAAAAAAGAAAAGGAAAAAAAGAAAAAGAAAGCATAAAAATAAAACAAAAATATGTTGGTGAAAAGAAGCAAGGTGGAAGAAGTTATGAAAAATGTTTTCCACTTTTCAAAAGTGGAAAACATCATTGAAGGTTGTTTTTCCAATGATGGAAAACATTTTCCTTGAGTAATTTATTTTCCGTGAAACGAACACCGAAAAATCCGGAAAACGTTTTCCTGAAAGTCATTTTCCGCGAAACGAATGGACCCTAAATTATTTGATTGTTTCCTAAAGGGTGACCTCTTTTTAAATAGCCACTTAAGATAATATAAACTATACTTCAATATTCAAAATAAGCATTATCCTTTGGAATCCTTTTCCGAGCATATCTTCCTCCACTTCAAGCCACTTTTTAGGAAAATGAATTCATTTTCTGGTATTTGGCTGAAACCTAAAAAAGACCTAGAAAGTATTTTCTGTTGTTTGTTAAGGAAAATCCTATAAGTAAAATTATTTTTTAAAAAAATCTTATTTTAAAGTAATTTTTATTTTTTATATATTCCTTTTCATCTTCCTTGGCTTGTGGCTAGTTGCTTGTTGCTAGCCGTGATGACAACCAACAACTAGCCACAAGCAAGCTCAAGGTCGACAAGCTCGAGCCTTGCCACAAGTTGACAAGCTCAAAGCCTCACGAGGCAAGAAGTTTTGCCCACCTATGGGGACCCTGAAGCTCTCATGGGGCCAGTCACCAACCATCGCCATGGCCAACGACTGGCCAAGGAAGAAGCAAAATGGAAAAAAAAAAAAAACAGAGAAAAGGAAAAGGAAAAAGATATATAAAAAGTTCTTAAAAAATTAAGAATTCGAAGTTTTTAAAATAAATAATAATTACAAATTTGATTTTTAAAAAAATATTTTTTAAGAACAAATGTTTCATTAACTAAGCTGAGCCCAAATGCTAAGACCCGCACATGGCCTTTATGGACTTGGGTTTGATGGTCAAGACTAGAGCTCAAGCATTGGGGACTCGAGCTCAATTGTGGGAGCATCAAATATGGGTACTCGGGGTTTAGGCCTAGCCTCGATGGAACTGGGCATGGGTGCCGAGGGCCTAGGCCCAAGCACTAGGATCCCGAGCCTACCCTTGATTTAACTAAGCCTGGCCGTGTCCTGAATTCGGGACCTGGGAATCAACGTTAGGGTTTTTATGCCAAGCGTAAAGTTTTAGATCCGAGTACTAATACCTAATATAATTTGAAAAACCTTTTTGGATTCTTCAAAAAGGAAATCAATTTTAAGGGCACGTGACACTAATGTGGTAATAAATAAGTATGAAATAAGAAAAGAAACCATAAATATACAGCACAAAAAATGACGCTAGAGAGAGGAGAAATATTCACACTGCCTCATTCCCTCCCTCCCTCGGCTTTTGTTTTCATTTTTCTAAAAAAAATTGTTCTTCTTTCAAGCGCAATGCGCCACATTTTCATGAAAGCATTAAAAACTTCTTTTCATAAGTTGAATGGAATTAATAGAAATATTTGATTGTACTTTTAGTATAAATTTCACGATTTGATTGCATTAGATTCTTCAAACATATGAGTTGGATCGGGTCTGGATTGGGTCATAAATGACCAGATCCAAATTAATCAATTAATTCATTTATGACTTATTTAAATGTAATGCAAATTTCTTGACCCGATTCATACCCAACCCATCTCAATATTCATTTTTTGCATCTTTCTCTCTATATTATTGCATCGAGTCAGTGAGGGAGCTTGGGGGCTGGATTATGGACGGGGGGGGGGGGTGAAGGTGATGTTGAAAGTTTGGTTCAAGCCATGCACAAATCATGAAGTGGATTATGAAACCCAAAGTTTCCTTCATTTTTTCCTCTTATGCCCCTCAGCAGAGCACATAATGAAAACCTCAAATCTACGCAATCCATCTCGAGGACGAACTTCACAACTAAAACACCAAAGACCCCCTTCTCGGGCACGAACTCAAATTGAGTTTGCACTACATCTCGCCTGGAGAACAATGTACAATGCATAACGGTCTATCTTACATATAATGTCGAAACAGCAGCAATCACAAAACTCGTGAATGAACAGAATCAATAAGCTATTTCTAAACTTCAATAGAGAGAGGTTCGTTGTTGCATATGCAATCAACAACCATTCTTCAAGCCCCAACACTATAATAAGTCATAAGCAGGTCTAGTACGTCGACATTCCACAAATAACAGCAGAAAAGATACAACTCTTGCTGATTTTACACTATCAAAATCCAAATTCCACAATCGAACCAGCTAAAGGCACCAACTCACCCCTCAAAAACAAAATTCTTGGCAAAATCAACAAGAAAAAGTAAGCAAATAAAGAAGAGACCCGGAGACAAAAAAAACGCCAATCCCTTCGAACCCCACCGAGTCCGAGAAGCTCGGCTCGTACCCGCCGATCCCCTTTGAGCTACGAGACTTAGTTCGTTGAGCCAAAGGAGACGAAGACCAAGTACTCAATTATCATCAGGGGAACAAACTTCGTGAACACGCTGGTGGTACTCAGGGCGGTAAGAGTCATGGCAAATGGTCTCGGGAATTTGGTGGTGACCGGAGATAATTATTGACTAGAAACAGAGGTTACGGTTTTTGAAGAGTGTAGGACAGGTAATACTATGATGATTGAGTTGTCGGATAACTGCAACCACTGAAGATGGGTGGCAATGAAGTTGATGATACGCAGTGGAGGCGGCAGCGAGTTAAATTCATGTAAGTGAAGAAGGAAAGAGAAGATCATCTAAGAAGTGAGACCATTAGTTGCCTAAGTGAAAAAGAATAGAGAAGAAGTGAGCCGAGCTTTTCATTGGAAATGAGCTAAATGGATTGCAAATGGGTGAGATTATACCTATATGAGACTCATATATTTTTGTCTCCTTATTTTTAAAATTCATTATGATTTATCCACGAAATAAGAAGTAATCTATTTACAACCCATTAAAGTAAATATGATTTTATAAATGGATTTTGAATATATTTTAATAGATCTAGATTGCTCATAATTTTATGACTTGATTACATTTTGATTGCGAATTTAGAATTTCTGATATGCTTATTTTACTGGACTTCTTTTTAAGGAAGCACTCGAAGAACGGTCCAGGAAGGGCCGCCGGTGACGATCGCCTCTCCACGTCGTTTTCTATGTCGAAAGAATACGTTTAGGGGTGGTTCATCCTCGGTCCGTGTACACTTGTCGCAAAAGTTGACCGAAAACGAGTGGCAACAGTAGTCACTGTATGTATGTGTGTGTATATATATATAGGAAATAGTCAGCCTTGCCGTCTAGAAAGTTTTTTTGTTTTTTTTTTTTTTAACAGAATGCCGTCTAGAAAGTTGAAGTTGCAGAAAATTAGGCCCAAAAGTCCTAGCCATGTTGTGCCCCGCGTCAGTCCATGCGCGTCCAATGACGTCAATAAGAGTGAAAATTTATTAATTTTGTATGTTCTTTTGGCCAAACAACGAAAGGATAAGTTAAAAGAAAGAAAAGCCCGCAACGTCTACAGTAGATATGCACAATCCAAACATTTCTACTCTCTATATCGAAAGATAGATTCTCCAATCGTGACTAATTTCAACACTGACGCGCATCCAATGACATCAATAAGAGTGAAATTCATTATTTTTTTTATGTTCTCTTGGCCAAACAATGAAAGGATAAGTTAAAGAAAGAAAAGCCCAAAACGTCCACAGTAGACATGCACAATCCAAACATTTCTACTATCTATATCGAAAGATAGATTATCCAATCGTGAATAATTTCAACTCTTTATATTTTTTGTAATTTTTTTTTAAAAAAAAATAGTAACATGAATATATTAATTTGAGGTTTTTTATGATAAAAAATTAATTTTTAAATAATTTTGTCACGAATGTATTAATTAAATATTTTTAATGGTAAAAAAATAAATTTACAATAAATTTATCAAAAATATATTAATTAAAAAAATTTCGTGATATATATATATATTTTCCGTCCGACGGCCATGGAGGGATAAAAACTACGTTCATTAGAAAGCTCGCGTCCCAGGTTAAAAATGATAGTTTAGAAAAGTCGGAATCTACGTGAAATGGCATATAAGGAAGGTCGGATGCCATTTGATCCTTCCGAGTTTTTAATTTTCTTTTCTTTTGGTGTCAGACAATTCAGCTTCTTCTTTAGCTGACTCAGTCTATGATCTGCCTCGTCAAAAAAAAAAAAAAGTCTATGATCTGCCACCTCGCAATTATGATTGCAGTCCATGGGGGCCCGCAAGTTCTACTCTTGTTTCAATGCTAAATGTTCACGCTCCAGATGCCGCCTGCTTTCGCATTAAGTACAAGAGGAGGCACCCAAAAGATTTCACATTGTAACGCCATCACGAGTCACCACCTCTCTTTGAATCCTTCTATGCATTTCTTGGATAATTAAAGGGTCGGAAAAAGTGCTGCTATCGAGCCTCTGGACCATTATGTAAGGGTTCATACTGATTACGAAATATTCAATATACTTATGGTCACTTCTCACATTTAAAAATAATGAGTTCATTGCTAGTACTCCACCAAAATAGTGGCGGTTATAAAGTTTTTTCATATATAATATGTCATAATTAAATAACGCAACATGAACAGTTTAGATATTTTATTACGACTTGAATTGAAAAATCTTGGATGATTTCTTTATTATTAGACCAACTAATTTTGTCGTTTCTTTAAGTGCTTTTATTTTGGTACATATTTAACAAAACAATTGGCTTTTAGATGAAATCCAAAGTGCACCATCTCCTCTGTATTATATGTTGTCTTGTTCATCATCACGTGGTGAGATGACTTTTCCATGCATAGATACAGCTCTCTGAATTTTATGTTTACTTAGCTCTACACGTTGGTCATTTTCAATGTGTCTATTTTGACCCATAAAATATGTTTATAAAAGTTCTATGGATGTTTATTCGTTGCTATTGATTATGATGTAAATCTTTCAAGTTGAAAGGAATTACATATTCGCGAATAAGTTATCAAAAAGCATCAAGTGAGTATTTTTAGTAAGAAAAATGATGTCCTTTCATGGTTAACTAATGCATAGCGATTAAATTGAGACAATTACCTCGTCTAATTAAATCATGACCCACAATTTTTAACACTATTTAAAGAAGGGTTTAAATGCCGTCAAATTATCGTCTCCCCACCACGTTTTCCGCATACTTTCCATATCAAATGTATAAGAAGCTGTCATGTGCTCCATCAGAGGATTGATTTGATTTTGTTTTCAGGATTAGGTTCATCTTCATTTGCCTCATTAAGAAGTCGCCATCCAAACTAGAAAGATCAACCGATGAGATTCGAGGAGCTAGTTACTTTCTCCATAAAACATTTACAAATAGATTATATTTTCCTTTATCTCTCCAACAATATCTCCAATTGGTTGATCACAAGATTATTACCCACAAGCAAACTTAATTAAATTTAGTTGAGGAAAATTCCAAATAAAGGCTCGAAGTTCACTCATTTTCTCAAATAAGAACTTGAAATGATTCTTCTTTCAAATAAGAGCTTGAAGTGATTATATCAGTCTAAAAAAAAACCTAAAGTGGTTATATTTGTTTCAAATAAAGACTTAGCGTCACCAACTCACTGGTCGGCAAAAATTCCAATCGATTAGAGGTATTTTCGTTAAAATACAATTTAAATTTAAATTAAATTGGATCAAAAATTTAAAAAGAACTTAATTTTTTTTTTAAGAAGAAGAAGAGGAGGAGGTGGGAGGGGCTCCTCCCGCCTATGGCCATTGCCCCATCATCAATGGGGTGGTGGCACTGGCGTTGGCCAACAGGGTCGTCGGCGCTTGGGTGAGGATCGACGACCCTTACTGATTGGAGGTGAGGGCTAGTAGGCCCTTGCTAGAGGTAAGAGAGGGCGACAACCCTCTCCCTGATCTAGGCGAGGGCCTTGCTTATGTTGATGAGGGTTGCTGGCTCTCGCTCAAGTGCCAGTGACCCCATCGGCCATCCCTAGCTCCATTGGCAATGGGGTGGCGGCCATAGGAGGGAAGGAGCCCTCCCTCTTCTCTATGTTCTATTCTTTGTTTTAAAAAAAAAAGACAAAATTACCCTTATCAAATAATGAGTTAAGGCCTTTTTTTTAGATTAATATGGTCACTTCATACTCTTATTTGTAATAAAGTATACTTTGGGCTTTTATTTGAGAAAATAATGGCACTTGGGACTCTTATTCGAAATAATGTCCACTTCAAGCCTTTATTTGAGAAAATGAGAGTGCTTCGAGTTCCTATTTGGAATTTTCTCATTTAGTTGTGAGTGTTCTCATCAATTAGAAAGTATGGGTGAAAAAATCATTAACCTCTATAAATTTTCACTTTGTTGAATTGGTTTCAATTTGAGTCGTAGTTTATAGTTGCCACATTTTCAATGATGAAGGCACATGATCCATCGAATCATTTGACGATGATCTAACATCAAAATTAAAGAGCTTATTAAAACTAAACTCTTGGAAAGAGTTATTTTTGCAATTTGTCATTTCAGCTAAATAGCTAGTTACTAATTCATTCAAAACTCGAAATCCGAGATTGATAAATTTGTCATTGCAGGCTCGAAATATTAAAGTCGCAAAGTTTTTCCTATGGCGTAGCAAATGCTCGATATATAAATTGTCAAGAGGTCGTGTGCAAGACACAAGTCAAACTTTGACCCCGTAGAAGTTGTGTTCCCATGATGTAGGTGATGGTTTTATTTATGTGTTGATGGGCCTAAGTGGGCCCGTCCGCCCATGATGGGCCTAAAAACCCGGCCCACAAGTTTGTGGCCCATGGATGGAGGGACACGTCCTTTGGAGAGGACGTATTTAAGGGAGAAAAGAGAGGGAGGAACGTACCCTTTGGACAATACGTACGTTCCTTCTCTCCCACTCCTTCCAAAAAGAAAAACAAGAGCAAGAAGACGAATTCTTCTCAACTTCAAGGGCAATTGACATCATCGAATAGAACGTGATCAATCTTTCTTCTTCAAATCAACATCGGTGTTTAGGCTGTGGCTAACAAGGTACGTTCGATATCGTGATATGCCTTAGGATCGGTGATACATGTAATTTTCCCGGGCTCGTCTTCCGCACTCGTTTTAGGAGTTCGATTTAGTGTCGAATCCGGTTTCTGGGAATCAGTAATTCCCAACATTGGTATCAGAGCCCCGTTCATGTTTTTCCCGACCCCTTTCATGTTTATGGATGATTTCTTATTGTTTTTTCGTGAAATTAATCGGCCGACACCAATCGGGGTAGAAAAATCCCGACACCTGAGCACTGTTCATCCATTTTTTCGAGTTTCTGTAACTCAAAATCCATTTCTGAAGGCTCTGGATGGAAGGTCTCGTCGAGACGAACGCGACGAGTGGTGGAACGCCGCCAAGGGCCGCCAGACACGCCCCTACGCGTAGCCGGTGTGAAACGGTGCATTCGGCGCGTGCAACGCACGGGCCAATTCGCACACGCAGGCACGTGTGTCGCACGCGCGCGAGGAGCCGATGCACGTGCGCGGGCGCCATCGATGGCGCGTGCGCGGCACGCGCCCGCTGCACGCAGGCCGCACGTGCCGATCGGTTCATCCGACCGACCCAACCGTTCGACCGGTCAGACCGGCCCGCCTGGCCCAACCGGCCGACCGGTCCGACCCGACCCAGCGACCGTGACCGTTGACCCGGCGACCGTTGACTTGACCGTTGACCAACGGTTGACCATTGACCGTTGACTAGCCGTTGACCGTTGACCCAAAAAAAATGTGTTTCTTTTTCAATTATGTCTATGTGGATTATATGTAATCCATTTTTTGTTCTGCATTTGTTGCAGGAACAATGCCTCTCCGTAAGCCGCGCGCATCTGTGCGCACAATGTCAGATGAACAAAAAGAAAGGCTTTCAAGGTTGATAGCCGATTTGAATGGTTATCGATGGGAGAGTGACGACATAATTGATCATGTCATAGAGGTCAACAACAAAATTCAAGAAGTCATTTGGAACGGTTATCCCATGCCAGATATTCAGATGGTGCGATTCTTTATGAACACTCTTTCACCAGAATGGTAAGGAGTGTTGAATCGCCTATGGGAGGTCAAAGGATTTACTAGATATAAGGAACTAGTAATGGAATTTGTGGATGAATATCATCGGGTTGGAGCCACAAAGACTGCGATCCAAGGAATGACTTCGATTAGGCCAGGAATGAATGTGCGTAGGAGAAATCCTAAGGGATATCTATTTTTCCGTGGCTGTCAAGAATGCCTGAAAATTTTACAGAAAAAAAAGAAAAAGAAATTGAACCAAGTAGCAGTTTTCCCTATTAGTAGTATGATGCCTTGGTTTTAGATGTTATGGCTGGTCTTTATTTATTTTGTGTTCTTTGTGGACATTTTACATTATGTTTTCTATCTGATTGTTGTTGATGTAGCAACTAATATGTTAGTTGTATTATGTGAAAACATTATTATTATATCATTGTTGGATGTCAAATATTATTTGCTTTCTACTGTTGTTAACTGCTGTGGGTAGTTCATAGAAATTTTTGTAGCTCCATAGAATTTACTTTGGAGGATGATTGGAAACATAGTGATCTTTTGATTCTGAAACCTTACTTAAAATTATTAATTAATATGATGGGTTTGTGCAAAATAGATGCATAAGTGATAGGCATTAATATTTCGTGCATATATGTCTGATATGTTCAGATCGATGGATTCAGCAACTAAAAACATAATTGCTGATTTGAACAAAGAGGACAAATTGAATGGCGAGAATAGTGAAATATTGAATATAAGAATTCAATATGTGCTGGAAAAGCAAAAAGCACTTAAAGCTCTTGACCATGTTATGGAAGATCTTGAGGATGATGTGCACCACCTTGAGATAGCTGATGATCGCCTCAAGGAATTTGAGCAGGATACAGATATTTAAGCTTAGAAGGGGCTTCAAGCTCTAAGCGCGAGCGCATTGATTCGTTCAATATGTGGGAAAGCAAGGGATCGAGTCCTTCTTGCAAGAAACCAAAAATTAACCAACAAAAGAGAGGAAAACGTCCTCGTGTGAAGAGAGGAAAACGTCCTCATGTGAAGAATATCTCAAGTGTGAAAAATTACAACTGTGACCAGAGGAGTCACTATGCCCACAATTGTCGCGAGCCAAAGAAGGTACATACCCTTTGTACTAATGGGAATTTTGCATATGTGTCAAGTTCTATATTTTTGACTGAATCTAATCCTCTGTGGACTGTAGATTCAGGAGCGACAGATGATGTAGCGAAGGATAGAGAATCCTTCGTAGAATTTTGACGAGTTCTGACTAGAACTAAGTGGATCTATGTGGGAAACAACTCTAGAGCTGAAGTAAAAGGAATTGGCACCTGCCAACTGAATATGCGTGGTAGACGCACTTTATTCCTACATGATGTGTTGTATGCTCCGGAGATTCGTCGAAATTTAATTTCTATTTTAGTGTTGGTTAAGTTTGGTTTTAATGTGAACTTCCATAATAGTGGTGTATATTTGTATTTGAATACAAACTACTATGGTTGTGGTTATATTCTGGATGGTTTCATTGTATTAGATATTGACTATGTTATATGTTTGTTATTCCCTTCTCACGTCTCCTAATTCATATGATAATGATGTGAATGTGTGGCATGCTAGACTTGGTCATATTGGCCAACAACGTATGAATAGACTAGCTAAAGAGGGCTTGTTATGCAATATTGAAAGAGTCAATTTGCCCATATGTGAGCATTGCCTAGTAGGGAAAACAACAAGGAAACAATTTGGAAAAAGTAAAAGAGCTGAACTTCCTCTGCATTTAATCCATCCTGACGTCTGTGGTCCAATGAATATGAGAGGAATGCATGGGGCTGTTTATTTCATCACTTTTATAGATGATTATACTCGATTCAAATATGTCTATTTGATTTCTCATAAATCTGAAGCAGTAAGTTGTTTCAAAAGGTTTATGAACTTGGTAGAAAATCAATTAGACAAGAAAATAAAAGTATTGAGATCCGATCGAGGTCGTGAATATTTATCTGATGAGTTCAGAAAATTATGTGATGAAAAAGGAATAGAAAGACAGTTGTCTATTACATATACTCCTCAACAAAAATGGTGTTGCGAAGAGAAGAAACAGAACCATACTGGAAATGGTTAAGTCAATGATGACGCATGTTAACTTACCTATCACCTTTTGGAGTGATGTGTTATTAACTGCTACCTATATACTTAATCGAGTGCCTTCCAAATCAGTTACTTCTACTCCATATGAGTTATGGACAAGTAGGAAACTGGACTTAAGTTTTCTTAAGCCATGGGGTTGTGCTGCCTATACTCATGAGTCCTCTCACAAGTTTGGGAAATTAGGTCCCAAAGGAAAGAAGAGTATTTTCATAAGATACTCCGAACACTCGAAAGGGTATGTGTTCATAGGTGAGCAGGAAAGTGGGAGTATAACTGAATTTGAATCACGATATGTCACATTCTTAGAGAATGAATTTCCTAAGAAGGGCGAAATAAGTGAAGAATACTCCATATTTGAAACCTTGGATCAAGATAATGATATTAAAGGAGTTCGTCCAAGTGGGAGTAATATGAGAAGTGATGGATTGAATTCTACTCATTCTCAATTACAACCACATGATGAGACGACATCATCATTATCTAATCCTAGTGGGAGCATCATGGGGAATGATGTGCAACGTGTACAATCTCCCATACGGCGAACTAGTCGCAAAAGTATTCCCGTCGACGTTTTGACATTGAAGGGGAAACTTTTATGATTGCCCCACAAAATGAGGATGAGCCAAGAAATATACATGAGGCTCTAAGCTGCCCTAGTAAGGAAAAATGGATGCATGCAATGGAAGAGGAGATTGAGTCAATTAAGTCAAACCATGTTTGGGAACTGGTTGATCTTCCAAAAGGACGCAAAGCTATTGGGAAGAAGTGGGTTCTCAAAATAAAGCGTAAAGCTGATGGCTCGATAGAGAGATATAAAGCTCGCCTTGTGGCGAAGGGGTATAATCAACAAGAATGAACTGATTATGAGGAAACATTTTCTCCTGTTATGAGATTTACCTCGATTCGCATTATTCTAGCAATAGTGGCAAGTATGGATCTTGGATTACATCAAATGGATGTAAAGACTGCTTTTCTCAATGGAGAATTGGATGAGAAAATATATATGGAACAACCTATTGGTTTCATTATAAAAAGCCAAGAAGAAAATGTATGTCGACTTTTGAAATCGATATATGGTCTTAAGTAGGGGTGTGCAACTGGACCAGGTATACCCTGTTCCCGGATCGGCCCACCCGAAAAACAGGGTCGGGAACCGGTTCCCATTGAAACCAGTCCGGGAACAGGTTCCCAAAATTCGGAACCGGTTTAAACCGGTCCGGGAACAGGGTCCGAGTGATTACCCACCCGGAAACCGGTTCCTGGACCGGTTTTGTAAATAGAGGTCCAAAACATTTTTTTTTCTTTTGATTTCTATTTTTACTCTTGCAATCACATGATATTTTTCCTCTTGGCTCTCTCAAACACGCATGGCACTTCTCCTTTGTCATTCATCTTCCTCGCTTGCTTCCTTCCCTCACCGGCTCCCTCTCGCACCGTCTGATGGACGGACGGTGTTCGTCGCCACCAAATTCTTATGTATCACATGGATTTGGTCGCCTAATTTCTCTTTTGTATAAAGAGTTATGTTTGAATAAATGAGTAGCTTCATGTAGTAGTTGTGGGAATAAGACTAATATTAGACCCATGTTTGATTTTAATTCTTTGCCTTATGATTTTATTTAATATAATTGGCCCTATGGATCTTTAATTTTTCGTTTATTCCAAATGTTCATATATTAATTTATTACCAGTGCTTAATGTTTCAATATAAATTAGGAGGATTACGTTATTTTCTCGCTTATTAATATAAAATTAAAAAACGTATAGGATATCGGAAGATTGCAAAACAGGTTCCAATGGAAACAGGGTTGACCCTGGAACCGGATCGGAAAAACAGGGTGGGTCGGGTATAGGGTCCAATACAAACAGGGTCGGGTATAGGGTCCAGAAAAGAGGAACCGGTTATAACAGGGTCGGGTACAGGGTCCAGGTCTAGACCCTACCCACCCTGGACCCGATCACCCCTAGTCTTAAGCAATCATCACAACAATAATATATATGTTTTCATAATGCCATAATGGCATATGATTTTACAATGATTGATGAGGATCATTGTGTATATATCAAAAGATCCAAAGATTAATTTGTAATCATATCATTATATGTTGATGATATACTAATTGCCAGAAGTAATATGGAGTTTGTTAATACTGTCAAGAGTTGGTTGTCTTCCAACTTTGAGATGAAGGATATGGGTGAGGCTGCATACATTCTTGGAGTTAAGATTTCAAGAGATCGTTCGAAGAGATCGTTATCTCTTTCGAAAGAAACATATATAAATAAGGTTCTTGAACGATTTCGTATGCAAGATTGTAAACCCATAGATACTCCTATTGCAAAAGGTGAAGAATTGAGCCATAGACTGTGTCCAAGGACTCCACAAGAAAAGGAACAAATGAAACATGTTCCTTATGCTAGTGCTATTGGGAGCTTGATGTACGCTATGATGTGTACAAGACCTGACATATGTTTTGCAGTTGGAATGGTGAGTAGATACCAATCCAATCCAGGTCAAGCACATTGGAAAACCGTTAAGAGAATAACGAGGTATCTAAAGGGAACTGCTGATTATACGCTGAGTTATCAAGGAAAGGGTCTGCGACTCGAAGGCTATTCTAAAACTGCTTAGGGAGGAGATTTAGACGAAATGAAATCTACCTCTAGGTTTGTTTTCTTATTGAATAATGGCACCATATGTTGGAGCAGTAAGAAACAAACGTGTATAGCCTTGTCCACGATGGAAGCTGAGTTCGTGGTATTATCAGCAGTAATACAATAATGAGTTTGGCTTAAGAAATTTTTGGATCATTTAGGTGTTATTGAGAAAGCTGCACATCCATTATTGGTTAACTGTGATAGCCAAGCAGCTATAGCGTACACCAAAGATCCAAAATATCATGGCAAGACCAAACATATAGATACCAAGTATGACTTTGTCAAAGATATGGTTGCGCGAAAGGATGTGAACTTACAGTACATATCTACGCATAGAATGGTAGCAGATCCTATGACAAAACCAATACCTAGAGATGTGTTTTGTGGTCATGTAAAATCTCTAGAATTGAGTAGAGTATGATATACTGGGTATTGTAATTTCCCTGAGTTGTTCACATTTAATGAATTTGTGTTTTCATCATTAATGTCTATGAATCTTTGTTTGACCTTTATGCATCTTAATGCTTAGTGCATTACATTAAGTTGAGAAAGTATGTCGGACAGATAAGAGATTAGCCCACTCACACCGGTAATCGCCTCTATTTACTATGTGATAAATAGAGATGAGATGGTTTTTAAGCTTATTATCTAGGTGATAATCGAGAGCTCAAGCTTAAAATATATATGTCGCCTTAACTAAGTGTTAAGATGATGACATAATATTTACTATGTCCGAAAGTAAAATAACCCACATATTTTACTTTATCTGTCTATGATGCCAGATATGAGTTCTGATGAATTCTGTGTATGAGTAGATATGTGAACTCAAGTTAGACATTGGGTATGTCTGAACTATCATATGTACGGTATTAAAGATGTAGACATACGCTCCATGGGAAAGGAGTTAAATACCGTAATATGTATTTCATATTACGTATGCATGATACGACCAATAAGAGTGGCAAAAACTTTTATGCCGTGTGACACTCTTGAGGAAAAGAGTTCCTCAATTTTAAGTGCCCTCATGACTTTTACTTATTCTCAAGATTTCTATTTAGTGTTTGCTAACTTAGGATGTTGCCAATGGTCATGAGTTGATTCGATATAATGGGACATTTCTAGAAAAGCAAGCTGAACTGAAATTGAGATTTTGAAGGAAAGAGGAAGATCGGATTTGGAATATCACATTGTGGTTTTGTATTCACTGGTCGACCAATTATGACTGTCTTTGGGATAATCATAATTGTGAATACAATATATATATATCATTGTTTAAAAGAGATCAAGAGACATATAAATGTGATCGATCGATCTAGGGTACTGCATACTAAATCTACTCGGAATGTGATGCCATTATGAGCTGCTATATATTCCTAACAGATGTATAGCAACGAGCTCTCAAAGTATGCTGGTCACACGGACTATTCACCAGAATGAATGTTGTAGAGAGGTAAAGAGGATCCTGTTCGGCCCACCATGTGCGAGTGGGAGATAATGGTTTTATTTATGTGTTGATGGGCCTAAGTGGGCCCGTCCGCCCATGATGGGCCTAAAAGCCCGGCCCACAAGTTTGGGGCCCATGGATGGAGGGACACGTTGAAGAGTTGTAACTTTTGGGGGAGTGTCTTTTACTAAAGGGACACGTCCTTTGGAGAGGACGTATTTAAGGGAGAAAAGAGAAGGAGGAACGTACCCTTTGGACAGTACGTACGTTCCTTCTCTCCCTCTCCTTCCAAAAAGAAAAACAAGAGCAAGAAGACGAATTCTTCTCAACTTCAAGGGCAATTGACATCATCGGATAGAACGTGATCAATCTTTCTTCTTCAAATCAACATCGGTGTTTAGGCTGTGGCTAACAAGGTACGTTCGATATCGTGATGTATCTTAGGATCGATGATACATGTAATTTTCCCGGGCTTGTCTTCCGCACTCTTTTTAGGGGTTCGATTTAGTGTCGAATCCGGTTTCTGGGAATCAGTAATTCCCAACAGTAGGACTGAATTGCACTGAACATAGACATTCGCACAATTTCTCCTTCCCTCTTTTCTAGATGTGGTTGAGAATTGTAATTTAATTTTTTCCCATAATCCTCTCCTTAGCGAGTCCTCATATGAAAACAGGACATGTATGATAACGAATCTGGACAAATATCTCCAGCTGAAATTTCTTGGTATATGACCTTTCAAAATTGGAGATTTTTATCCAGAGAAAACTATGTCTAAGGTTCTGTTTACTTTTAGGCAACAGTGGCAAATAACATCTTTTTCACTTTTCCACCAAAATATAAATTATTACTTAAATTTGAAAAGATTACATGTGATTTTACATATTAATATTTGGGTGTTGTGAAAGTTTCAATAGTTTTGAATAAAAAAATGTCATAATGTACGGACTGCGATATTTAAATTTAGTAGAAAAAACAGAAAAGAAAAAGGTAAATTCAGACAAACCAAGTCAAGTTGACTACTGCACCTTATAGTAAATATGGAAAAGTCGCCGAAATCAACCACTATGGCAAGATAATGCAGCCCCAACAATCGGTCAATTTATTTGACTAATATTTTAGTATGGGAAGCCCAGCCGCCCAGAGTTATAAGATGACAAAACGGAACGGCACCCAATCCAATTAGAGGATCAGAATCTGCAGGCATGGTCAGCACTTTCTTGGTCAAATCCGTGTTGTACGGTATGAGAATAACTTTTAAAAAATTATTATATGTATACTGCCAGCAGGTTTTATCTAGACACTCAAATAAAAAAACCAAACATATTGCTTCTGTTTTTTAACCTGTTTATTGAGTAAATTTGTCACGTGATCAATATACATGAGAAATTTCAAAGTAGACTCGCAGGATCACACCACAAACAAGAATTATTATTTTTTGTTATTTTCCTAAAAGAAAGCTTCATAACACTTGATGGTTTATGATCAATTTTCTATTTGATCGAAGACGCTTTTGTGGTTGATGGGTGGAGGGAAAATAACAAATAAATCTCCACCTTTCCAAGTGATTTTAATCTTATCCCAATATTTTAATCCTATTATAGCAATGCTCAACTTTTCGAGTTTGTGTCAAATTATCCCAAATCCTTCCTTGAATTTCAATTTCGCCCCAAGAGTGTATTTTTTTTCCACTCCTTATTTTTATTTTTGTTATCTTTTAGATCAGAAATTACCACCAGCAATTTTCATTTATATAATATTTTGGATTAATTTGGTATATGTATAATGAAAACTAGGTTTTCCTAAAGAAAGTATGGCCTTAATCGGAATCTTGTAAATACCACATAATGCTTAAAAAGCAAAAGGGGCAATTAATCTTAGGTTGCATTTAGCAATTGGGATATAATTCAGGATAGGATAAATATAGCTTGGATAAATTATCCCATGAAAAATGTGGGATAAAGATGTATAGGTTTTTTAATCTCCATAACATTAAAGTTTTTTTTAATAATTTTTTTAAAATTAATAAAATTAAAATAATATTTGAATATAAATAATAATTGAATTCTTATATAAAATCAAAATTCCTGAAAAAAAAATTCCATTTTTAATCCTATTTTTATTTATATATTGAATTTATTTCTATCTTATAATATAAATTTAATATATATATTTAGTATTTATATTATTACATATTTTAGATATCTTAGTATTTTAGGCAAATTAGTATAGTTTACTATTTAATAAAATTTTATTAGAGAATGATGGAAGAGAAAAAAGAAATAAAAATAGAAAGAGGAAGAAAATATAAAGCAGGCAAAAGTGTCATGACAGGCAAAAGTGTTAGGAGAGATTTTTACTATCTCAAATTATGCAAATTTTCAGTTCATTTGCAATAATATATCATTTATACCAAATAATGTACATAATATGAGGTGATTATATATGGCTTTATTAATGCGATTCATCAAGTAATTGATAAGATATGATAAAGCAAGATCTCTAGACTTCACATCTTATTCAATTTAGTCATATCCTGACTAAAATTTCAAAAAACCAAATGTAGCCTTATAGTTTATGGAAATGAGATAAATTTAATATGAACTCATAAATATTTGAAGGAATTCTAGTCGGCGGAAGACGACTTACCTGATTCCAATACGCAAACAGCAAATAGCCCCGGATCAAATGTTGAATTGTGAATCAATTCACGAACAATACTTCCTCACGTTGGTCTGGATGCAATCACAAGGAAAACACCCGATTTCCACGGCGTAAATGCAAACCGTTCTTGCAAATTGATGATGGAATCCTTTCTTTCTTGAAGACGGAATTTTGAGAGAGAATTTGGTGCGAATGAATTGACAACTCGTCCAACGGTTGTGTTCAGGAGATTTTATACGTCTCCCTTCGTACCCCTCCATTGGTGACCTTCCATCGTAACGCATCAAGGTGAACCAGTGCGTTCCGTTCGCACCCCATCATGGACGTACCAGCTGAAAGAACTACATCTCCCACTCGGACATGATGGACCTGATAGCACTCTATCAAGAATATAAGGCAAGGCATTCAATCATTCATCAACTTTACAGAACAATTCATACTGGCAAGTAAGCCGTGCGACCAGTGAGTACACCTGCACTTGGGAGCTCAAATTATGCACCTGTTAGGGATGACATAATGGCTACAACCCGAAAAGAAAAATAAACAATCGATGTCTCACAGTGCCCCAGACATATCTTGTTACATCAATTCAAGTATACCTATCCCTTAAAGGCTATACTTGATTATCCTCTAAAACACCATGTATTTACAATTATATCCGCAACCCCATAAGACGATATAATTGGTCGACCAGTAAATACATGTGACAGATGTAAAACAACAATAGTCTTCCTTCGCACTCATGTCTCTCTCAATTTTAGAACAACTGCTTTCCTAGACACGTCCCATAGGCCATATCTATTCATGACCGCCCGTAACATGCTAAAGTAGCAACATTGATCTTTCATTTCTAGAACATAGTCAGAAGTAACATAGGGCACGAATTGAGGTAAATAATAAGTTACCTCAAGGGCTCACACAATGGGTAAATAGGGATGATTTTACTCACCTTCCCTTGTCGGTCAAACAATGCACATGTAGTATGAATTACATGCTATAATGGCTTTCTCTTTCTATAAGAGCGTATGTCATTTCTTAAATATATCCACTATACGAATCTTAGCCTAAACATAGTCACGTGCTTCTCACGTACTCATGTTTAACTCGAGACTCGCTTTCTATAGCGCCCAATTAAGTACTCGCATCCGGCATTTTACAAGCATACATGATTATGGGACTATCATGTTCGGTCTTAAACAAATCACAGACCTCATCTTGACTCCAATCAAGGCGACATATTTTATGTACCAGACTTGCTCTTTAGCATTTATTTGTACATAACGTCTCATCTCAACGTGCTAACTATAGCACTTGAGGCGATTGCTCGTGTGAGTAAGCCAATCATTATCTGCTGACATACTTTCCAATTATATATGTGTGCTTGTGCTAGTCTCATAATGGATTTGTACTTTTTGATAAAACATCAAGT
The DNA here is from genome assembly GCA_007663325.1 of Eucalyptus pauciflora. NCBI lineage: Eukaryota > Viridiplantae > Streptophyta > Magnoliopsida > Myrtales > Myrtaceae > Eucalyptus > Eucalyptus pauciflora. The sequence goes on along the minus strand of VMYD01000317.1, from coordinate 262,424 downwards.
CATTAATAAACAAACAAGTACAATACATATGTCCATAAATACATAAAACAATGATCCTCTACAATAACATATATCACATCCTACGCAAACCTAGTGACATCCCGTGGGTCAAAAATATGTCTCTAGGAATAGCCTTCGTAAATGGATCAGCAACCATTCTATTGGTTGAAATGTATTGTAGAATCACTTCTTTCTACGCTATAATATCTTTGATGAAGTTATTCTTTATGTCAATGTGCTTCGTCCTTCCATGATACTTGGGATCTTTCACATAGGCAATGGCTGCTTGACTATCGCAATAAACTGTCGCCGGTCTTGGAATCTCAGTGACAGTAACTAAATTTTCAAAGAAACGTTTTAGCCATACTGCTTCTTGCACTGCAGCTGAACACGCAATAAATTCAGCCTCCATAGTTGACAAGGCTGTGCATGTTTGTTTCTTGCTATTCCAAGAAATTGCACCTCCATTGAGCAAGAACGCATATCCAGAAGTCGATTTACGCTCATCCAGGTCTCCACCCCAATCAGCATCTGAATAACCTAATAGGCGTAAATCATTCCCTTGGTAACAAAGTCGATAGTCCATAGTGCCCTTCAAGTATCTCAGGATCCTCTTTACTGCTTTCCAGTGTGCTGGACCGGGACTTGACTGAAATCGGCTCACCAATCCCACGTCATAACATATGTCGGGTCGAGTACACATCATAGCATACATCAAACTTCCGATCGCACTAGCGTAAGGAACAGTTTCCATTATTTTAATTTCTTCTGGAGTCTTAGGACACATCTCGGTATTTAGGCCTTTGCCTTGCATGACAGGGGTATCAATGGGATTACAATGCTGCATATTGAAACGTTCAAGAATCTTCATAATATAATATTCTTGTGATAAAGTAAGGAGTTTCCTTGATCGATCTCTTTCGATCTTAACTCCTAATATATAAGCAGCTTCTCCCATGTCCTTCATTTCAAAATTGGAGGACAACCATTCTTTTATGGTGATTACCATAACCTTGTCATTTCCAGCCAACAGAATATCGTCCACATAAAGTGATAAAATCACAAATTTATCTTCAGACCGCTTGACATATACACAGTGATCCTCTTCGATCATCGTAAAACCATAAGTTGTTATGGCTCGATGAAAATGAAGATACCACTGTCTAGATGATTGCTTAAGGCCATATATTGAGCGATGAAATTTGCAAACTTTATGCTCTTGACCTTTAGCTATGAAACCTAATGGTTGTTTCATATAAATTTCCTCATCTAGTTCTCCATTGAGAAATGCCGTCTTTACATCCATTTGATGCAATTCAAGGTCCAAATGTGCAACGATGGCTAGAATAAGACGTATTGAGGCAAACCTTACAACTGGTGAAAAAGTTTCCTCGTAGTCTATAACCTCTTGTTGAGTATAACCTTTCGCCACAAGACGAGCCTTATACTTTTCAATGGATCCATCCGCCCTTTGCTTAATCTTAAAGACCCATTTGTTTCCAATGGCCTTACGATTGGGTGGTAGATCAACCAAGTCCCAGACATGATTTGTCCTCATTGACTCCATCTCGTCTTCCAAAGCTTTTCTCCATTCTTCCTTATCAGAGGATGAGAGAGCCTCTTGAATAGTCTTAGGCTCGGCATCATCTTTATGAGCAATCATAAATGCTTCCCCTTCAATCTCAAAACGACGACGAGGAATACTTTTACGATTACTTTTACACAACTGAATTTCTCTTGAATTCAATTCGCCAGACGATGCTACATTCCCACTAGGTCTTTCATGTTGAGGTAAATCTTCATTCCACTCCATAACATTAGTGGGTGTATTATTAGGATCTTCCATCTCATATAATTGGAAATCCTTATCAATCTCACCTCTACTAGGAAAATCGTTCTCCAAGAACGTGACATCTCGTGACTCCTTTTCGGTCACACTTCCATCAGCTTGTTCACCTATGAACACATACCCTTTGGAGTGTTCAGAATATCTTATAAAGATACATTTCTTCCCTCTAGGGCCTAATTTGCCATATTTATGGGAAGATTCATGAACATAAGCTGCACATCCCCATGGACGTAGACTACTTAAGTCTGGTTTTCTTCCAGTCCATAATTCATAAGGGGTGGAAGTGACCGATTTTGAGGGCACTCGGTTAAGTACATAGGTAGTAGTCAATAATGCATCTCCCCAAAAGGAGATAGGTAAATTTGCTTGCGCCATCATAGACCTAACCATTTCCAATAGGGTTCTATTCCTTCTCTCAGCTACCCCATTTTGTTGTGGAGTATAAGGAATAGTCAATTGTCTTACAATTCCCTTTTCATCACAAAGAGCCTTGAATTGCTCCGATAGATACTCACGTCCGCGATCGGTTCTCAATGCCTTTATTGTTTTGTTCAACTGATTCTCTACCATCGTTATATATCGTCTAAAGCATTCTAATGTTTCGGACTTATGGGAGATCAGAAAGATATAACCGAAACGCGTGAAGTCATCTATGAAAGTAATGAAATATGAGGCTCCATGCCTCGCCCTCACATTCAAAGGACCACAAATGTTAGAATGTATGAGTTGCAATGGAAATTCAGCTCTAGTCCCTTTACCAAATGGTTTTCTAGTTGCTTTTCCCGCTAGACAATGTTCACATACGGGTAGATCAACATTAGTGAGTGACCCTAAAAGGCATTCTCTAGTTAATCTTTGCATTCTTTGCAACCCAATGTGACCTAATCTAGCATGCCAAGTTTTTGCATCAGTCCCAACGTTATCAGAAGACGCAATTAAAGAAAAACAACCATCAACATTAACATTGTACTGATCATAGTCAATGTTTAACACCATAAAACCATTCAATACATGACCTGAACCATAATAAACTGTTCCATACAAAATATCAACACAATCACCATGGAAATTCAATACATAACCTAAGCTAAGAAGAACAACTACAGAGACCAAGTTTCGTCGAATATCTGGAGCATAAAGGACATCATGCAGGAATAGGTTTCGACCACCACGCAAGATTAATTTGCATGTGCCGATACCCTTCACTTCAACTCTTGAGTTATTCCCAACATATATCCATCTTCTTCCAGGCGGTATCCGACGATACTCCACAAATGCTTCTCGGTCTCTAGCTACATGGTCCGTTGCTCCTGAGTCTACAGTCCACATTGGATGAGATTCAGCAAGCATTACAGTACTAGAAACAAAAGCATTACTCAAAGTAATGGAGTAATAGGGTACCTTTTTCGGCTCAGTGCATTCACGAGCAAAATGACCCAGCTTGCCACAATTGTGGCACTCCATCTTGGCCTTGTCCTTCTTCCCACCACGCTTCTTGCGTCGGAAGGTCTTAGCCCTCTTGGGTCCCTGATCAGTCATCTTCCCTTTGTTGTTGAACTGAAGGTTCCTCTTGCGCTTGAAGCCCGAAGCTTTGCACGAACTCGTTTCAGCAACATAAGCATGGGTAGAGGATCTTGCAGCCTCTAGGCGCTCATCCTCTAATTCCAAATGACGCGCAATATCATCAAAAGTGACGATGTTCTCACTATGCGTCATATTGATCTTCATATGTTCCCAATTATCAGGAAGAGGCCTAATAACAGCTTGAACTTGCTGTTCATCAGTAAGGGAGTGACCTGCCGACTTCAGCTCATGGATCATGTTTGACATCTCCCGAAGATGTTGCCTCATTGTAACATTTGAGCGCTTTCGGAAAGTGTCAAATTTGATGGTGAGTCTCCTCAGCTTAGTGGTAGATGTACCCCCAAACTTATCCTTCAAGGCAACCCACATAGCTTGAGCTTTATCATAACTTTCAAACCCACACATGAGATCATCTTGCATACAGCTCAGCAACGTGATGCGAGCAATGCTATTCTTCTTTTTCCAAGCTTGATAAGCTTCTAGATCTCTTATGTGTTGAGCTGAAGTTCCATGCTCAGGTTCATCCATGGTGTGGTTGAGGGTTTCCAAAACCTCTTGTTCCTCAAGGATGTACTGAACCTTTCGGTGCCAAATATCATAATTATCACCGTTCAGCTTCTCACCCTTATTGAGATCAGCCACAATGGTCTTGGATGCCGATGCCATAATCAATTTCTATAACACATTAACATAATAGACACAGAATCAATACTAGCACATTTTTCAGAGTAACACACATATTTAATTTTCAGCAAAAACAAAATAAAATAATAATAATTCAACAAAAGACATAGAAACAAAAGTTCACTATGTTCCCAATCAATTTCTATGTACGATTGTTCAATTATCATTAATTATTTTAATTTGCACAAATTTTGAGTTCTAGGTGAGGATTCCTTCGAATTCTACCAACCTACGAACTCCCACTAGGAAAAATAATTACATGACTTCATGTAATTTCTACATCTTTCCTTAACACAAAACCATAGCATGATCATAACCAACGTATAAATAACAATCATGCTTCAACTATAATTAAAAAAGCAATTTAAAATGTAATGGAATTTCTACCATTGTTCTAATTTTCTAGCAACTAGAAAATTGCAAGTATATTAAAACTATATACATGACATTATCAAACCAAGTTCTACACAGCATATATGACATCATTTGCACACAAGCTAGCTACTGTATTTATTAAACATAAGGAAATACAAGCTACAAATGAATAAATTATGCATTAAACCCCAAAAAATACGCATACATAGGGTTCCCTACACTTTTTCATACATTTATAAAATTCAAAAAAGAAAACTAATTATTTCACAGTGTAGAGGACATCCATACGAACCCAACGCCACTGACCACGCTCCAATCGGAGCCCGCACGCGCCCCCACGCGCCGCCTGACTGCTCGGCGCGTTTGGCGCACGCGCCAGCGAGCCAAAAGGCTCCTGGCCGGTCCGACCGCTGACCGGTCAACGGTCAACGGGTCGGGTCGGAGGTCGGATCGGGTCAACGGGTCGGGTCGGGTCGGGTCGTCGGTCGGTGACCGGCTGGCCAACAGCCGCCGCCGTGACGTCATCGATGACGTCATCCCGACGGTTAGTGACCGTTAACCGTCTGGATGACGTCATCCGTGATGTCAGCACGCGTCGATTCGCCGACGCGTGCGTGACGTCACACGCCGGTTCGACCAAGCAGCGCGTGACGTCACGCACCGGTTCGCCCACCAGCGCGTGACGTCACGCGCCGATTCGCTGGTGTGCCCAGCACGTGCAGCGCGTGGCGCCCACGCGCCGCGGCTTCTGGCCGCGCGTGTGGGCGCGTCCGGCGTCATCTGTCGGCGTTCGACCCATCGTTGGACTCATCTCGACGAGTACTTTCACCCTATAAATTCAAAATTTGATTTTGGCCCAAAAATTATATCGAAAAAAGGCCAAAACCATACGGGTGTACGCGAAGCCAAGTCCGTTCTTCACTCCGGTTGAAATTTCGAGTTTTTCAGATGGTAATTCCGACCATTAGACATCCAAACATTGTAGAATGATGCTCTTGATCTCAATATCAAAAGGTAAACGATAAAATTCAATGAAAAACAAGGCAGAAATCACGATCGGGCTCTGATACCAATGAAGGAATTCTAGTCGGCGAAAGACGACTTACCTGATTCCAATACGCAAACAGCAAATAGCCCCGGATCAAATGTTGAATTGCGAATCAATTCACGAACAATACTTCCTCACGTTGGTCTGGATGCAATCACAAGGAAAACACCCGATTTCCACGACGTAAATGCAAACCGTTCTTGCAAATTGATGATGGAATCCGTTCTTTCTTGAAGACGGAATTTTGAGAGAGAATTTGGTGCGAATGAATTGACAACTCGTCCAACGGTTGTGTTCGGGAGATTTTATACGTCTCCCTTCGTACCCCTCCATTGGTGACCTTCCATCGTAACGCATCAAGGTGAACCAGTGCGTTCCGTTCGCACCCCATCATGGACGTACCAGCTGAAAGAACTACAATATTAACTTCGATAACCTAAAAGGGTAGGGATAAAATTGAGAAGGGGAAGAAACATTGGAGATTTTTATTGCAGTTTGGCCAGTGGGTGGACCATCACGTGACGACAAGAGAGAACACATCAAAATCTCTCCATGGGCAGTTATACAAATTGCACCGACGATGGCCAAATGGCAAGGGAAATACTTCGCAAGATTCTTCCTCGCGAAGTATTTTCCTTTGAAATTTCCTCACAAAAGTTAGGCTCTATTTGGTTCAGCATTTGGAATGCTCATTTGGGCTCTAAAGTCCCTTGGCCAAATGCAAAGATGTTTGGTTCATTTTTTTGCGCGACTTTGGCGAGATGCAATTGCATCTCCAAGTAGCTCTAAGGGCCTTTAGCCCAATGCAGTTCTTGAGGTCTTTTGGAAAGTTGCATATTCGGAATGCAACTTCCGGTATTGTTCATCTCTCCGGTGGAGAAGCCGATCGGCCGCCTGAATAAAAATAAATATGTTTATATAAAATATATATTTTATATTTTATATAAAAATATAAACATATCTATTTTTTATATTTTATGTTCAATAAATATATATTTATAAAAAATATATATAATATATATTTATATATTTTTTATATTTATATTTATATTTTTTATATATTTTATATAGATATAAACATATCTATTTTTTATATATGTTTTATGTTTATATTTTTATAATTTTTATATAAAAATATGAAAATATGAAAATATAAAAAATATAAACATATTTTTTATTCAGGCAGTTCGGCCGTCGGATTCGGTTGTCCGGTGGCCGGACTTCAAAAAAAAATATAAACATACTTTTGCTTTTTTAATTTAATAAAAGTTAATTACAAATCCAAATTTTACCAAACGGTATTTTGGCCAAAGTTGTTTTTCAATGCAAATTTTACCAAACGACTTCACCCAAAGATATTTGCATTTCTGCAAATGCATTCCCCAAAAGCCGAACCAAACGGGCCCTTAGGCTCCCAAAAAGGCGTACATATATATACACACACACACACACACTCATGCACACCCTCCATCAAAAACCGCAAACATAGAAAGACAACACCAGAATGAATCCATTAACATCTTTTTCTACCCTCTCTGCTGTCCTCCTCTTCATCGTCGTTTCGCTCCATCTCTCTCCTTCATGGGCAGCCTCGGACTCCGTGTATGACACCTTCCTCCAGTGCCTCACCCACCGCACACAACCGTCCGACAACATCTCCAACATCGTCTACTCACGGGCCAACTCCTCTTTCGCCAACGTCCTCGTGTCCTACATCCATAACTGCCGCTTCAACTCGTCGTCGACGCCAAAGCCGCTCGTCATCGTGACGCCCAAGCAAGAGTCCCATGTGCAGGCCGTCGTCCTGTGCTCCCAGGACCTCAGCATCCACCTGAAGATCCGCAGTGGCGAACACGATTATGAGGGCATATCGTACATTTCCGACGATGCATTCTTCATCCTCGACATGTTCAACCTCCGCTCAATCAACGTGGACATCCAGAAAGAGACCGCGTGGGTCCAGGCTGGCGCGACTTTGGGAGAGTTGTACTACCGGATTTGGGAGAAGAGCAAGCTCCACGGCTTCCCTGCTGGTGTTTGTCCCACGGTCGACGTTGGAGGCCACTTTAGCGACACCGGGTATGGCAACATGCTACGGAAGTACGGCCTATCGGTCAACAACGTCCTTAACGCGAGGATGGTGGACGTCCGAGGGCGGATTCTCGATAGAAAAGCCATGGGAGAGGATTTGTTCTGGGCGATCATTGGGGGAGGTGGGGCGAGCTTCGGAGTCATTCTGGCTTATCAGATTAAGCTAGTTCCAGTCCCGGAGAAGGTCACAGTCTTTCGGGTGGAAAAGACGCTCGATCAGAATGCAACAGATCTTGTGTACAAATGGCAATTAGTGTTGAGTAGGTCACTCCCAATTGGAGAGGCCAACGCAATTATGTATATCTGTAGTAGAATATATATAGTAGTGAGTGTGTAAAAGGAAAAAGAAAAAAAAAAGGAGAAAAAGAAAAAAGAAAAAGAAGATATCAAAAGAGGTTGGGAGATATATCAACGTGATATTCCACATCCAGAAAATCAAGGGAGATTGGAAAAAGTGATATTCTCATATCTACAAAATCACGAGAGATTAGGGAATATCTACGTGATTTTTTTTTATATCGTACAATTCCATTTGGGATTGCATTTGCTCCTATAAATAGGGGTCCTCCTCAATGGAGAAGATGTGACACACAGAGCAAGAATATCATAGCAGCGTAGCGGAAGAAACAGTTTTATTCTTCCAAGAAAGAGAGTTATCTTTGAGAGTTATCCAATTTGTGAGAGGTTCAGATCCACAAATTGAAAACAGTGAGAGATCCACCTTTGGGTGAAGTTGTATCCCATTATTTATCATAGTGGAAGTTTGAAGTGGACTACGGTCCCGTGGTTTTTCCCTTCACCTTGGAGGGTTTTCCACGTTAAAAGTTCTGGTGTTATTTACTATTCATCTTTACTGCTTTCATTGAATATCCTATTTAATTTTCACAAAAATAGTAGCGGGAAAAATTATCTGGGCATTATCCGCAAATATTATTTTCTTTTTCCCAACAAGTGGTATCAGAGCGAGGTTGCTCTATATATTATTTTTCTGTGCATAATTAAATGGAGGAAAATTTTGGCAACATGATAAAATTGACTGCATTCAATTATGCAATCTGGAAACCAAAGATGGAGGATCTGCTATACATTAAAGATCTTTGGAGGCCAATTGTGATACCGATGGAGGTGCCAGTACCAACGTCCGAGGAGTCAGATCCTGTAGCGGAAGCCAAATTGGCATCGTCTTCTGGTGGCAAACTAACGACAATGTCCGATAGCAAATGGATGGTGCTCAATCGAAAGTGTGCCGCTCAAATCCGACAATGGATTGATAAGAGCATTTTTCAAAATTTTGCTAATGAACATGATGGGTGTTCTTTGGCAAAAATTAGAGAAAATGTACGCAAGAACAACGGTGCAAAATAAAGCAAATCACATGCAGCGGCTTGTGAATCTGAAATACAAAGATGGGAGCAGTGTCTCGGAACACATGAGCGAGTTCCAAGGTATAGTAGACCAACTCAATTCTATGAAGATGACACTAGATGATGAATTACAGGCATTACTGCTGCTTAGCTCTTTGCCAAATAGTTGGGACACACTTGTTGTGTCAGTCAGCAACTCGGCTCATGACGGCAAGCTTACCATGGACGTGGTAAAAGATAGAATGTTGAATGAAGAATCCCGGCGAAAAGAAAGTGGAGTCAACCCTGCATCTGAGGCTCTTGTCATTAATCGACAAGAAAATCAAGAACATAGAGGGAGAAGCAAAAGCCGAAATTTCCGGAATCAGCAACGAGGAAGGTCCTAATCCAACTTCAGACGAGACAAGAAGTGCCATCATTGTGGTAAATTGGGACACTTCATCCGAGAATGCAGAAAGCTAAAGGCGGAAAAATCAAAAAGTCATAACGTCAACAAAGCTAACGAGAACCAGACGAATGACGCTGCAAATATTGGGAATGAGGTGATCATTATTCAAAGTGATGATTCCATTAATCTTGCAACCCAAGATTCGACATGGGTAGTTGATATTGGTGCATCCTACCATGTCACGGCTTGTCAAGATCTTTTCACATCTTACACCACTGGCGATTTTGGACTCGTAAAGATGGGAAACGAAGGTACGTCCAAAATTATTGGTATGGGTAATATTTATTTGGAGACTAATGTTGGATGTAGGCTATTACTCAAAGATGTGAGGCATGTTCCGGACATACGCTTCAATCTTATATCTGCCGGCAAGCTTGATGACGAAGGCTACATCAATTTCTTTAGTGATGGAAAATGGAAGCTCGCTAAAGGTAATTTGGTGGTAGCCAAAGGAGAAAAGACTAACTCTCTCTATATCGCACAATTCAAGCCGTGTATAGGAGAGGTGAATGTAACTGGAAAAGGAGTCACCACCGAGTTATGGCATAAGCGACTCGGACACATGAGTGAGAAAGGACTTAAGATTCTCACTAGAAAGCAACTTCTACCCGGAATGAAAGGTACACCGTTGAATACTTGTGTCGACTGCATTATGGGAAAACAACATAGAGTAGCATTTCACAATTCCCCACCATCTAGAAAAGCTGAAATTTTAGATTTGATACATACTGATGTATGCATAATGCAAACTAAAACACTTGGAGGTGCACTTTATTTTGTAACATTTATTGATGACCACTCTAGAAAGGTGTGGGCATTTGCCTTGAAAACTAAAGATCAAGTGCAGGAAATCTTCAAGCAATTTCATATGAAGGTTGAAAGAGAAACAGGCAGGCAATTGAAGTGTGTACGCTCAGACAACGGTGGCGAATACCGAGGACCTTTTGAAGATTATTGCAAGAACCTTGGGATCAAACTAGAAAAATCCGTACCAAAAACACCTCAACACAACGGTGTCGTGGAGCGGATAAACAGAACCATATGTGAAAAAATCAGATGTATGCTCTCCAACGCAAAGCTGCCAAACCACTTTTGGGGTGAGGCAATGAGGATGGCAGTTGATTTACTCAACCTATCACCTTCAGCTCCACTTAACGGTGATGTACCACAAAGTGTCTGGACTGGTAAGGATATTTCTTATGGCCACTTGAAGGTGTTCGGCTGTAGAGCATTTGTTCACATTCCAAGGGATGAGAGATCAAAGCTTGATGGGAAATCAAAGCAATGTATTTTTTTGGGGTACGCGCATGAAGAATTCGGCTACAGACTCTAGGATCCTGTTAACCGGAAAATAGTCAGAAGCAGGGACGTGGTATTTCTTGAAGATCAAACAATCGAGGACTTCGAGAAGCATGAGAAATCTCCATCACCAGACGAATACCCAGTTGATCTTGGCCCAGTCGCTCCTCCTATTAACAAGCAAGCTGAATCTAGGATTGAAGGTAAAAATACTTCAATTGAACTTGAACCTATTGTTGAACAGGTCACATCAGAACCTCAATTGAGGAGATCAACTCGTGAACGACAATCTAGTCGTAGATATTCTCCTTATGAGTACGTGATGCTCACTGACGGGGGAGAACCAGAGAATTACCAAGAAGCTTTATTCCACGAGCATAAAGAGGAGTGGTTAAAAGCTATGTAGGAGGAGATGAAATCCTTAGACGAAAATCATACTTATGATTTAGTCAAGTTGCCACAAGGAAGAAAAGCTCTCAAAAACAAGTGGGTGTTCAGACTAAAGACTGAAGAAGGTAACTCACAGCCACGATACAAAGAAAAGGTTGGTTGTGAAGGGATTCGCTCAAAAGAAAGATATCGACTTCGATGAGATATTTTCTCCTGTTGTTAAAATGTCCTCTATCCGAGTTATCTTTGGCTTGGCAACAAGCTTGAACCTGGAGGTTGAGCAACTTGACGTGAAGACCGTGTTTTTACATGGAGACCTAAATGAGGAGATCTACATGGATCAGCCAGAAGGTTTCAAAATTAAAGGCAAAGAAGATCTTGTGTGTAGATTGAGGAAGAGTCTTTATGGGCTCAAGCAGGCACCAAGACAGTGGTACAGAAAATTCAATTCCTTCATGGAAGAAAATGGGTTTAGCAAAACCACCGCTGATCACTGCGTTTTCGTCAAGAAATTCACTGATGGTAATTTCCTCATTCTTTTGCTTTACGTTGATGACATGCTAATTGTTGGCCAGGATAAAAGCAAGATCAACAACTTAAAGAAGGAATTGAGCAAGGGCTTTGCGATGAAGGATTTGGGACCCGCAAAACAAATTATTGGGATGGAAATCTTGCGAGACAGGCAGAATCGCAAACTCTGGTTATCTCAAGAACGGTATGTTAATAAAGTTCTTGAAAGATTTAACATGAATAACTCCAAAGCAGTTTGTTCTTCACTTGCAAATCATTTCAAACTCAGTTTAGAGCAGTGCCCAAAAAGTGAGACAGAAAAGAAGGAAATGGAAAAAGTCCTTTATGCATCGGCAGTTGGCAGTCTAATGTACGCGATGGTATGTACGAGGCCTGATATCGCCTATGCAGTTGGAGTGGTAAGCAGATTTCTATCCAATCCGGTTAAGGAACATTGGGCAGCAGTCAAATGGATATTCAGGTATCTTCGAGGTACTTCTAATAACTGTATATGCTTTGGTGATGGTAAAACTGTGTTAGAAGGTTTTTCGGATTCAGACATGGCAGGGGACATGGACTCAAGAAAGTCCACATCGGGATACCTAATGACTTTTGCAGGGGGAGCAGTTTCATGGCAATCTCGACTACAAAAATGTGTTGCCCTATCTATTGCTGAAGCAGAGTATATTGCGATAACAGAAGCATGTAAAGAACTCTTGTGGATGAAGAAGTTTCTACAAGAAGTGGGCCACAACCAAGAGGAGTTTATCTTGTATTCAGATAGTCAAAGCGCAATAAACCTCAGCAAAAATGCAACTTTCCACTCTCGATCCAAACACATTGACATCAGATATCATTGGATACGTGATGTGTTGGAAGAAAAAGCCCTACAGCTAAAGAAAATACACACCGACAACAACGGCTCAGATATGATGACAAAATCTCTATCTACAGTGAAGATGCAAGCCTGTCGAACTTTTGCAGGTTTGACATCTTCTCCAAATTGCTCGTGAGGGGGAGATTTGTTGAGTAGGTCACTCCCAATTGGAGAGGCCAACGCAATTATGTATATCTGTAGTAGAATATATATAGTAGTGAGTGTGTAAAAGTAAAAAGAAAAAAAAAAGAGAAAAAGAAGATATCAAAAGAGGTTGGGAGATATATCAACGTGATATTCCACATCCAGAAAATCAAGGGAGATTGGAAAAAGTGATATTCTCATATCTACAAAATCACGAGAGATTAGGGAATATCTACGTGATTTTTTTTATATCGTACAATTCCATTTGGGATTGCATTTGCTCCTATAAATAGGGGTCCTCCTCAATGGAGAAGATGTGACACACAAAGCAAGAATATCATAGCAGCGTAGCGGAAGAAACAGTTTTCTTCTTCCAAGAAAGATAGTTATCTTTGAGAGTTATCCAATTTGTGAGAGGTTTAGATCCACAAATTGAAGACAGTGAGAGATCCACCTTTGGGTGAAGTTGTATCCCATTATTTATCATAGTGGAAGTTTGAAGTGGACTACGGTCCCGTGGTTTTTCCCTTCACCTTGGAGGGTTTTCCACGTTAAAAGTTTTGGTGTTATTTACTATTCATCTTTACTGCTTTCATTGAATATCCTATTTAATTTTCACAAAAATAGTAGCGGGAAAAATTATCTGGGCATTATCCGCAAATATTATTTTCTTTTTCCCAACAATTAATGGCTCCAAGAACTGACCACGGCCTATTCATGAGGCTTTTATTGCAGCCAGTCACTTCCGAGACCCAAAAGGGACAGAAAACGTTGAGGGCCTCTGTGGTTACATTGTTCCTAGGAAATTCATATCAGCTCCTGGCAATTACTGACAAGGAGTTACCCGAAATGGGTTAAAGAAGGAGAATTGCACGGAGTTGAGTTGGATCGAGTCAGTTCTCTGGTGGGACGGCTTCGACGAAGGCACCATCCCGGTGAAGAGATTTGATGAACATAATCGAAAACAGAAACGAAAGAGAGAGAGAGATGATGCAAAGACTGAAGTGTTTCAATATTCAATGAAAGCTATCTGTTTACATCAGAACAACTCGACTAATCTAATCACTTTGCTCATCAGTTTTTATATTGAGCAAGAGTATAACAACCAAAATGAACAGACTAACTGACTAACCGAAAAGAAAACAGTAAGTTTGACTTTACAAACTTAAAACTGAATATTGATTCTTCAATGCCAACATGCTGCACGTGCTATATCCTCTGTTGTTGCTTTCTTCATGTTCGTTAGTTTCTTTCCTTCCTCTGTTCTCGATACTTTCTTTCTCTTCTCTGTGATTGACAGCACTTACTGGTTTTCCTCTGTTCTCGAGATCTTCTTTCCTTCCTCTGTTCTCAAGGTCTTCTTTTATTCCTCTGTTCTTGACATTACTAGTGTTGCTTTGTATAGTTCTCTTAACATCCCCCCTCAAATTGGGAAGGGGTAAAAAGCCCATGCCCAATTTGATCCGAAGAGTAGAATGTGTGAGTCGTGGCAAAGCTTTAGTAAAAATATCAGCAAGTTGACATATGCTTGAAACATACTGAACGCGAAGAGACCCAGAAGAAACTTTTTCACGAACAAAGTGAAAATCAACTTCAATATGTTTTGTGCGAGCATGAAGAACAGGATTTGCTGTAAGTGCAATAGCAGACTGGTTATCACAAAAGAGGAGAGTTGGAGAGTGTAAAGATTGTCCAATATCACGAAGAACAAAACTAATCCAAGTGAGATAAGCTGTAGCAGAAGCAAGAGCTCTGTACTCTGCTTCAGTAGAGGAGCGGGAGACAGTAGGTTGTTTCTTGGCGGCCCATGAAATAAGATTCGAGCCAAGATAAGTACAGAAACCAGTTGTTGAACGTCTGGTCTGAGCACAGCCAGCCCAGTCTGCATCAGAAAAGCCATATAATTTCATAGAGCTGTGTGAACGAATGAAGATGCCGAGATGAATTGTGCCTTTGACATATCGAAGTACCCTTTTCAACTTATGAAGATCGCCTATAGTAGGCTGCTGCATCTTCTGGCATAACAAATTTGTGGCAAAAGCAAGGTCAGGACGAGTAATGGTGAGGTATTGCAAGCCACCAACTAAACTTCGATATTCAACTGGATTGGAGAGAAGAGTTTCATCTGAGGTCAAAATGACTGGTCGCAGAGCTAGAGGAGTTGAGATGGGTTTGCAATCAGTCATGTGTGCTCGTGTGAGTAAATCAAGAGCATATTTGGTTTGACATAAAAATAGCTCAGTAGAGGTTCTCTTGGCTTCAATTCCTAGGAAATAATGAAGATAGCCAAGGTCTTTCATATGAAATTGAAGACTGAGAGAGTGAATCAAAGTATGAAGCAACTTATCTGAGCTGCCAGTCAAGATAATATCGTCAACATACAGCAGCAGAAGAACTGTCTCTTGTCCATCTTGTAGTATAAACAGAGAGGGATCTGAGGTACTACAAAAGAAGCCAATTTCAAGTAGGAAATTACTGAATTTGTCAAACCAAGCACGTGGTGCTTGACGAAGACCATAAAGGGATTTCTTAAGAAGACAGACATATTGAGATTTGTGTGGATGTACAAAGCCAGGAGGCTGCTCCATATGTACTGTTTCATTCAAGTTACCATGAAGGAAAGCATTTTTAACATCAAGTTGATGAATTGACCAGTGTTGTACCATTGCCACAGAGAGCACAATACGAATGGTGGCATGCTTAACAACCGGGCTAAATGTTTCTGTAAAGTCCACTCCTTCTTCCTGATGAAAACCCTTGGCTACTAACCGAGCTTTCAAGCGATCAAGACTGCCATCTGGTGCAAGTTTTGTCTTAAATACCCACTTGCAGCCTATGACATTCATTTGACTGGTGCGAGGAACTAAAACCCAAGTTTGATTTTCATCTAATGCAGCCATTTCATCAGTCATAGCTTTATACCAACCTGGATCTGCTAGAGCAGACTTAAGTGATCGTGGCTCAGAAGGTACCTGATATTCAGCCAGACAGGCATATCGAGGATTGACCTTTATAATTCCAGATTTAGATCTGGTTTGCATAGGATGAGTAGATTGTATCCCTGGTGAGATATGTGGAGAAGAAGAAGAATTTTGAGTAGTAGCTAGATCACCTGGTGAAGAAATACCTGATTCTGCAGAATTGATAGGAGACGGATGTATCAAAGGTGAGATTGAGGTTGAACTTGAAATCCCAGCAGATGGCATATGTATTGAAGATGAATTTAAGGATGAAGATGCAGAGGAAGATGATTCTGAAGTAGAAGGGTCTTGTAAATGAGCTGTAGTGATGATACTGTTGTCTTGTACATGGCTTGTATGTATAGGTGATGTGGATTGTATGCATTCTTCATTTGGAGAATCAAAGAATTGAACTTCTTTTGTCCACAGCTGGTATAGTTTTGTATAATGAGGATAGTTTGTCGTCAATTTCTGAGTAAAAGGGAAGAAGCTTTCATCAAAGATAACATGACGACTTATATATACATGACCAGTGGTAGGAATGAGGCATCGATATCCCTTATGTCGATCACTGTAACCCAGAAAAACACAAGTAAGAGACCTAGGATCAAACTTGTTTTGTGCATAGGGTCTGAGGCATGGATAGCATGCACAGCCAAAGATACGAAGATAATCATAACTTGGCTGTTGCTGATATATCACACTGTAGGGTGATTGCATTTGTAGCTTTGGAGTAGGAAGCAGATTAACAATGTGATTAGCTGTTATGAATGCATCAACCCAAAACTTCAAGGGCAATTTCGCATGATAAAGCATGGCCAATCCAAACTCAACAATGTGTCTATGTTTCCTTTCTGGTATGCCATTCTGTGCTGGTGTGTAAGGACAGGACACACGCTGTTGAATCCCACAGTTCTGTAAATGAGACTTAAATTTGTGACTGATGAACTCTCCTCCACCATCACATTGGAAGATCTTGATTTTACAATCAAATTGATTTTCTACTAACCTCTGGAACATGAGAAAGATATTATAGAAATCTGACTTCAGTTTCAATGGATAGATCCAGCTAAATCGAGAGAAGTTGTCCACAAAAATCACATAATACTTGAAGTTTTGACAGGAGTTAACTGGAGAAGGTCCCCAGATGTCACAATGAATCTGTTCTATAGGTCTGGAAGCTACAGAATCTGATAAAGGAAAGGGTAAAGCAGTGCTCTTAGCTATTTGACAACTCCCACATATAGAGTGTAGCTTTGTATTGCAGTGAATCAACTGCTGAGTCTCCATATACTTCAAAATTTTCAGGTTCGTGTGAGCTAATCGTTGATGCCACACATCTTCTCCAACTGTCCTGTTTTTTTGAGTGAAAAAGACCTCTGTAACATGAGGGTCTACTCGATAAAGTCCTTTAACCTTCTTTCCGAGCATCTTGGTTGTGTTGGAAAGGTGGTCCTTTATGTATACACCAGTTTTGTCAAAGACAAATGAACATGGATAATCATCTGTTAGTTTCGAAACTGACAGAAGATTTTTCTTAATTTCTGGAACAATTAACACATCATTCAAAGGTAAAGAATTCACTGCAGTATGTAGCAATGCATTACCAGTATATGTAATAGGTAAGCATAAGCCATTACCAATCATAACTGTATCATTACCAATGTGTTTAGAGAAATTTTGAAGAATACCAGTATTAGCAGTGATGTGAGCAGTCGCGCCAGTGTCTGGATACCACTCATTGCCATTTGATTCTTCAAGATGCATAGCTGCTAGTGCTGTTGGTATTTCCTCAGCTTGATAAGAGCTGTCGAATCTATACCAACAGTGAAGTGCATCATGTCCAGGACGTTTGCAGATCTGACACTCTAAACGAGTGTTATCTGTTGTTTTATCTACCTGCAGATTTTTATGAAGAGTTAGATTTGATGAGTTAGATGGATATGACTTGGTATCTGGATTTCTTTGTGAAGAGCCAGCATAAGGTCTAAAGCCTTGACCAGAACCAATATCAGGGAAAGTATTGAACTGCTGTCCTCCCTGATCATGATTTGAACTATTTTGTCTGTAGCTCATACTTCTACCAGAATATCCATAGTTGCGATATCGATTGTTGAAGGGACGACCTCTTCCATAGCTTCTTACTCCACGATTGTATCCTCTTGGTCCTTCAAAACTGACATTCTGTTGTACAGGTTTTCTGTCAAGGTCTTCTCTCTGTAGAACTTCAGTTTTCCTTTGACCATAGTAGGCTAGATTAGAACTGAATTGATTTGAAGAATAGTTCTGTAATCTTGCTTCGAATCTTTCTAAGTGTGATATCACCTCATCATACTCTGGTTGTGGTTTCAAGCAATATATTGTGGTTTTGAAACTCTCATATTCAGATCCTAAGCCCTCCAAAACTCCGAATAACTTTGTTATCTCATCTACAGGTTTTCCTATAGCCTTGAGTTGATCACAGATTGACTTATATTCTCTGAGATATATAGCCAAAGCTCGATCACGTTTTTGACATGCTTGTAGTTTTCCTCTCAACTCAAATTCTCTAGCCACAGATTTTTGCGTGAATCGATTGAGTAAGGTTTGCCATACCTCATATGCAGTATCCAACCCAATTATCAGACTAAGTATATTTTCTGAAACAGCACCACTAATCCAGGAAGATACAAGTTGATCTGTCTTGATCCAATCTTTGTAATCAGGGTTTATAACTCCAGTATCCTGATCCTCTCCTTCAACTTGCACAGATTTGGCAGGTGGTGGACTTTCTCCACTCACGAAACCAAAAAGATCTTGACTTCTCAGAAATCTATGAAACTGAGCTTGCCAAAGAAGAAAATTATCTTCGGCTAATTTGATGGTAACAAAGTTAGAGATATTAACATGAATCGGGAATGGATACTTCTGCATTCTTACTGCCATTTTGTAGTACAAGAGTCGTGAATCTATTACTGATGATGATGAAAAACTTGATTGAAGAACAACTCACAGTTCTTGTTCAGTGATGTAGAAGATTCACAGATTCTCAATTAAAGAACACATACCACTATTAACAGCAGAAGAAAGCAGTCGATGAGTCTTGAATGTGACTTCAACCTGTTGCAGATTCATCATATCTTCATAGATAATGAAGTTGATTTGTACTTTCAGGAAAGCCGCTCTGATACCATGAAGAGATTTGATGAACAGAATCGAAAACAGAAACGAAAGAGAGAGAGAGATGATGCAAAGACTGAAGTGTTTCAATATTCAATGAAAGCTATCTGTTTACATCAGAACAACTCGACTAATCTAATCACTTTGCTCATCAGTTTTTATATTGAGCAAGAGTATAACAACCAAAATGAACAGACTAACTGACTAACCGAAAAGAAAACAGTAAGTTTGACTTTACAAACTTAAAACTGAATATTGATTCTTCAATGCCAACATGCTGCACGTGCTATATCCTCTGTTGTTGCTTTCTTCATGTTCGTTAGTTTCTTTCCTTCCTCTGTTCTCGATACTTTCTTTCTCTTCTCTGTGATTGACAGCACTTACTGGTTTTCCTCTGTTCTCGAGATCTTCTTTCCTTCCTCTGTTCTCAAGGTCTTCTTTTATTCCTCTGTTCTTGACATTACTAGTGTTGCTTTGTATAGTTCTCTTAACACCCGGCCCTGGAGACCTTGCTGAGCCGAGACGATTCCACCAACTTCCTCAAGAGGAAGTCAGACTACGTCCAAACTCCGATCTCGAAGGCCAATCTTGATTGGCTCTGGAAGAAGATGATCGAACTGGGGAAAGTGGGGCTCGTGTTCAATCCATACGGAGGGCGGATGAGCGAGATCCCAAAGTCGGCGACCCCGTTCCCTCACTGGGCTGGAAATCTGTTCAAGATTCAGTACTCCATCAATTGGAGCGAGGATGACCCGGAACTGGAGAAGAATTACTTGGCGCAAATCAGGAGGCTGTACAGTTACATGACTCCGTTCGTGTCAAAGAACCCAAGGAGTGCATACTTGAATTACAGAGACCTGGACATTGGGACTAGCACCAATGGCAAGAACAGCTTCGAAGAAGGGCAAGTCTACGGGGTCAAGTACTTCAGTGACAATTTCGAGAGGTTGGTCAAAGTGAAAACTGCGATTGATCCCAGCAACTTCTTCAGGAACGAGCAGAGCATCCCTCCTCTGCCAAAATAAAGAGGCAATCCTTTTTCTTTTCATTTTGATTGATTTAGTTAGAAGTTCTTGATGAATAGTGATTGCTCCAATAAGATAGTATGTCATTGTAATTCCGCAATCATATGTAACAGCGAAATACTTTTTCTTTACTCCATACTTATTGGTAATGAAATGATTTCTTTGCAACGACCGACATTAGCATACTGTTTCTTTCTCGTCCTTTTGTTGGGAGATAGTGCTTCCGACATTGTTAGGAGAATTAGTGGGTGTTGGATCATGGATGGACTACACGGAAGGGGAATATAACGCGGGACAGCTTTGATGACGGCTAACCAAGCTATGAAAAGAAATGCATGGTTGGACTATACAAAGTCACACAAGTCTCTTTCACTTTAATAAGGTGGGTTCCCCATGAAAGAAAAGCCATTAGATATTTACGAGCGACGGTGACAAAATCGGGTGGTTTAAACGCCACAATTAACCAGGCGAGTTAGTGAACTTTGTGTGTACCAATCCAGGACAAGACTTGCATCGGCCCAGGCCAGCAGAAGAATTTCCTTTCCTGTGAATAAGTATTGGACGGATCCAAACATATCGTGGCCATTGATCATGTGAGAAATGAGAATCACAAGTGCCGCCCATATATTTGACGGCCATGATAGACCCGATCATGGTGGATTTAGGTCCAGACAAGTATGTACGCAGCTTTGTTCGAGTTTTAAGGACCCCCACAGATCATTGAGGGCATGTGTCTCAATTATGCCTTGCTTTGATGCATAGGAAGCATGACAAAAGTCTTCTTGAATTCATTTGTTGGAAGGAATCATCGACTTCTTGATTCAGCAT
Organism: Eucalyptus pauciflora; assembly: GCA_007663325.1. Taxonomy (NCBI): domain Eukaryota; kingdom Viridiplantae; phylum Streptophyta; class Magnoliopsida; order Myrtales; family Myrtaceae; genus Eucalyptus; species Eucalyptus pauciflora. Next base: position 241,789 of record VMYD01000317.1, on the reverse strand, counting down.
AACCAAAGAGCAGTGTGAAGACTCATCGTACCATGGCCTCCTTGTTTTGTGTTTGCTGTAATCATATAAATATGTCAACATTACTTGACACCAATTGTCGAAAGGATCTCAGAAACCCACCAACACATGAAAAATTAGGAATGCTGATTGACTTTTTAGGTTTGCGAACAACCCAACGCGATCAAAAAGTGCACGATGAGAACAGTCTAGGGAAAGTTTGGAACGGGGAAATGCTACAATTGAATCCGCTTTAGAGGGTCCAAACTTCGGTTCCCATCGGTAAGCAGCCAAGCATTGTGGGTTTAAAAGCCCATTGCCCCCACAACATCTTTATTGCAAATGGTACTAATGTCCAAAACATTTTTATCGATGAGAAATGGTAAGGTACAATTGGCAAGAACAGCAATAGAAGCTGATGATGTGATAGAATTTCAATCGTGCTTTCCACAGTATAGAAGGAAGCGTTGGTATAAAAATGGAATTTTTCTTATTAACTGAGATATGAAACAATAGATCTTGGTGATGATAGTTTCGACATGGAGACACGTGAAGAAATGTCTTTTTGCATGGAATATTACTTTTTACATCTTACCAAGTCAAAATCCTCGGGCTCAAACAACTTGATATTTTCTAAATTTAAAAGACTTAAAGCATTCACAAAATGAAAATATCAACACATAAATTCACATATAATTTCTGGTAATAATTTGAAATTTGAATGATATTTTAAAGTTTTAGTGGGAAAGCAAAAATATTCTTTTTGCTTTTTTTAGGGAAAATACCACCAAATACCCCTTGACATCCGATACTCTCTGGAAACTTTCGTGTCACGTCGGATACTTCGACATATATCAGACACTCTTTGATACTTAGTCAACATGTGTCGGAAAATCCAACACCTAATCAACTCTCCCGATACTCTCTAACACTTGAATCAGGAATTTCAACATGCGAGTTTAGAATTCCGACACGTAATTCCGACATGTACGAGGTCAATTTTAAAAATTTGCAATAAATGAAAGGTCAATATAATTATGTAAGTACTTGTCTCGGATAAGTTCACTAAACATGACATGCATAGAATGATTAGCAACATGACTCGTTCATGCTTTGGTCTTGTATAAAATCCTTAGACCTGAGACACGTTGCTAACTTGTATGTTGGATGACTGTGTTTCAGAAATGCGCATACTAACACTTCATCGAACCGACTCTGTACTTCATGGTCATAGATACACACAAAGTACAGAACGCGGTAAATTGGCGTGCACTATCATTCTCGGCAATCGCAATCACAAGAATTCGTTCTTTCACTCGAAAGGCATAATTCCTTACCTCCATCTACTCCTAATGAATGTGTCAGCAGCAATCAACATGTCCTTTTAATTTAACACATCAACAATATCAGCTAATTTTGTAGAATCGAGATTTTTACATGAAGGATTGAAAACGTACCAAGGCCAAGGTCATCGGAAATGACTCAAAGGTTAATATCAATTAGATTTATGCAACCTGCACAACTAGTACAGCGAATCATCCAAGCAGACAAGATGAACTCAATCAGATTCAAAGCTAAATTCATACCGATGCAATCCAGGCATTTCATCAAACAGGTGGCGATCAGCTCAGACAAGAGATCTAACTGCAACATCGAAGCATCTATTGCAATCCAAGATATCACAACATATAGAAGACTAACAGGTGGCGATCAGCTCGTTTTTCCAAGCTTGATAAGCTTCTAGATCTCTCCTGTGTTGAGCTGAAGTTCCATGCTCAGGTTCATCCATGGTGTGGTTGAGGGTTTCCAAAACCTCTTGTTCCTCAAGGATGTACTGAACCTTTCGGTGCCAAATATCATAATTGTCACCGTTCAGCTTCTCACCCTTATTGAGGTCAGCCACAATGGTCTTGGATGCCGATGCCATAATCAATTTCTATAACACATTAACATAATAGACGCAGAATCAATACTAGCACATTTTTCAGAGTAACACACATATTTAATTTTCAGCAAAAACAAAATAAAATAATAATAATTCAACAAAAGACATAGAAACAAAAGTTCACTATGTTCCCAATCAATTTCTATGTACGATTGTTCAATTATCATTAATTATTTTAATTTGCACAAATTTTGAGTTCTAGGTGAGGATTCCTTCGAATTCTACCAACCTACGATCTCCCACTAGGAAAAATAATTACATGACTTCATGTAATTTCTACATCTTTCCTTAACACAAAACCATAGCATGATAATAACCAACGTATAAACAACAATCATGCTTCAACTATAATTAAGAAAACAATTCAACATGTAATGGATTTCCTACCATTGTTCTAATTTTCTAGCAACTAGAAAATTGCAAGTATATTAAAACTATATACTTCATATCATTGAACTAAACTTTACACATCAAATGTAACATCACTTGCACATAAGCTAGCTACTGTATTTCCTAAACTACAAGAAAATACAAGCTACAAATGAATAAACTATGCATTAAACCTCAAAAAAAAATACGCGTACATAAGGTTCCCTACACATTTTCATACATTTATAAAATCCAAAAAAGAAAAATAATTATTCCACAGTGTAGAGGACACCCATACGAACCCAACGCCACCAACCACGCTCCAATCGGAGCCTGCACGCGCCCCCACGCGCCGCCTGAGTGTGCTTGTCCGACCGGTCCGAGTGGCGCACGCGCCAGCGAGTGCTCCTTGTCCGACCGGTCCGACCGGTCACCGGTTCGACCGTTGACCGGCCGACCGTTGACCGGTCCGACCGTTGACCGGTCAACAGTCAACGGGTCGGGTCAACGTCCGGGTCGGGTCTCGGGTCGGGTCAACGGGTCGCTAGCCGGTGACCGGCCGGCCAACAACCACCGGCGGTGACGTCATCGATGACGTCATCCCGACGGTTAATGACCGTTGGATGACGTCATCGGTGACGTCAGCTCGCGTCGGTTCGCCGACGCGCGCGTGACGTCACACGCCGGTTCGGCGAACCAGCGCGTGACGTCACGCGCCGGTTCGCTGGCGTGCCCAGCACGTGCAGCGCGTGGCGCCCACGCGCCGCGGCTTCTGGCCGCGCGTGTGGGCGCGTCCGGCGTCGTCTGTCGGCGTTCGACCCACCGTTGGACTCGTCTCGACGAGTACTTTCATCCCGTATATTCAAAAAAAAATTTGGCCCAAAAATTATATCGAAAAATGGCCAAAACCGTACGGGTGTTCGCGACGCCGAGTCCGTTCTTCACTCCGATTGAAAATTCGAGTTTTTCAGATGGTAATTCCGACCATTAGACACCCAAACAGTGTAGAATTGATACTCTTGATCTCAATATCAAAAGGTAAACGGGAAAATTCAATGAAAAACAAGGCAGAAATCACGATCGGGCTCTGATACCAATGAAGGAATTCTAGTCGGCGGAAGACGACTTACTTGATTCCAATGCGCAAACAGCAAATAGTCCCGGATCGAACGTTGAATTGCGAACCAATCACGAACAACAATGCCTCACGTTGGTCTGGATGCAATCACAAGGAAAACACCCGATTTCCACGGCGTAAATGCAAACCGTTCTTCAAATTGATGATTGAATCCTGCCTATCTTCAAGATGGAATTTTGAGAGAGATTTTGGTGCGAATGAATTGACAACTCGTCCAACGGTTGTGTTCGGGAGATTTTATACGTCTCCCTTCGTACCCCTCCATTGGTGACCTTCCATCGTAAAGTTTCAACTTGAAACGGTGCGTCCAATCGCACCCCATCATGGTCGTACCACCTGGAAGAACTACACAAGCCAACCAGGCAATCATCCATATGAAATCCATTCTAGCCTATCGTCTATCAATCCTAGGCTCCTTGGGCATCCATGTTTGTCAAAAAATGCATTAGATTACAACCTAAATTGAGCTCCAGCCCCGATCGCCTAGAACGACCTCGCATCATCGAGCTCGAGATTAGAGATCATTACCTTTTGATTTTTTTCCACCAATCAAACTCAATTGAGCTTCAGCCGAGGGACACCAAGCTTCGAGGGAGGTCCGGCAAAGGTCACGAACGTCGAAAGGGGTTCAGTTCACTGAAGGGATGCCGGATAGGCGCCAATCAGTGCCAAAACAGGATCGGCGCGAGGAACACTGCTTCACGTGTGCTCGAGGAGGAAACGGCCACTGAAGGAATCCCGATCGCTACACAAAAAGCTCCAACCACCATCATGTCAAGGACTCATCGAAGATGATCGCAGTCGGATCGAGAAGGCCATGGATGCCGACAAACCGCCGATCAGGGCTGAGGATCACGCTTGCGTTATCACCAGCGTGGGTGATGTTGATCATACCCGAGGAGAAGTGGTGCTAGACGAGCCACTCTGGTGAGGTTCACGATGGTCAATGGTAACGACGGGGATCGTGGAGGAGGGCTGGTGGCCATCGGAGTTGGATTTGTTGGTGGCTAACAATACAACCTGGAGGGAGATGAACAAGTTGTTTTAGAAAATTTGATGATCTTTCGCGGAAATCAGCTAATCATTAAGTAAAAATCAGGTCAACGTAATGTTTCGAAAAGCCGTAAAGCAACTGTGTGCAAATAAGAGTAAACAGATGAAAATAGCAGCACATAGAGAATTATAGTGGTTCGACTTTATCTACAAACCTACCTCCACTCTTCATACTAACAGCATAAGTCGGGCAGGATTCCACTAGTAATTAGCTTGGAAACTTACAAATGGCTGGCACTTATCCTTTACATGATAGATTTTACTATTAGAACTCAATTGTAGCTCTTACTCTTGTACACTTAATCCTTAGCACAATTGTTAAACATCACGAATATTGAAATAGTACAACATAGGGTGTATAGCTAAGAAAAATAGCAGTAAAATAAGCTTCTTGATCTTTTTAAGTTATGCACTCTAACACGTGGCTTCTGAGATCTTCTCTTTTATAGCCATCTTCAATCTATCCGATGAAGGTGAATTGGAGAAGTAGATAGTTGTTAGAGTTACCATTGAACTGCTATCCGTGGATGGAACTACCCGTACAGCTCTTTTCCTCAAACTTTTGCAGACTATCTAGAAATAGTAATTGTTGTTGTCTTCTCACTGCAGTCTCTAACAAACGTGTCAGACAACCTAGCTGCCCGGCTACATGTTTCGTCTGGATTTTGCTGCTATGAGAATCCAAGGCTACAACGGCTAGTTTGCTGGCCCAACAAACATCATTAGATGTACGTCATTGTCATGACACCATCGACTCAATTTTTACAATATTGACACAAATGTCATCAACTGTTGATCTTTTAGGTCTACTGGTATTGTTTACGAAAAAACCGTATAAGGACATTTTGCGAACTTCTTTCCAATGGATCACACTATGAATATTGTGGGATCCTTTGGTCTAAACATATGCACACACCATAGGAAATATTATACTAAGGATAGTTTGGACATTATCAAAATCACTTGGAGATGTTTCTCCAACAATCTCCCCATTTTTTATGATGACAAAACTATCCAGAATATGTGAATAAACAATAAGTATTTTTTGAATAAATTTGCACAAATTAAATAGGATCTCCTCAAGATATTTGCAATGAATCTAGAGATATGAACTAGACGATCTTATAGAATGGAAGATGTTAGCAAGGAGATCTTCTAGCCATAGTGTATCATTAAATGTATAGGGTTCGAAGAATGACAATTGAATGCTCCCCGGTTTTGATGATACATTTGAATGCTCCCCCTAGTTTGAAGAGCAATTCCTAATGACTTAGCAAATTTGCAGTTAGTACAATTCATCAGGGAGGATGAGCAAATATTCATGTCAAGATGGGCAGATATATAAGGAAATATCATGAGCAAGCAAACAAATATTATGAGCAGATATTCATATCAAGTCAACTCCTTCCCTTTTTGTCTTCAATCACAAAACTATGAAGGAAATTCAAATTTAATGAAATCATTTTACCAAAGTCTCCTTCCTAAGGAATTTGATAATTTGTGACATCTACCAAAAAATTTCAAATGACATTCAAAGTCTACATGTCATGTTTTCGACCGAGGTTCGCTTTAGGCAATCTCAACATCGTTCCCCAGTGGAGCATCTATCCCTTTTTCCATTTGGTTAGCTCATGCACATTCGGAACTCATTAAAAATTTCCTTATCCGGTTCTTGGTAGTCCTTAAACCATGTCTTTTCCGAGCTAGTTCTTGGTCAACCTTAAACCATGATTCTTATCCAGTTCTTGGTCATCCTTAAACCATGACTTTTTTCAAACAGTTCGTAGGTTTATCCTTAAACCACTTTCTTCTTAGTTTGTGGGCTTATCCTTAAATCATGCTTCCCTCAAGGTATGACGTTTTCCCACTTTCTTTATTTCCTTTATACCATTCCGTGAGATATAAGAGAATAGATATGAAACAAGCGAAGCAACGATGCAAAGGTTGATAGTAAGTACTCAAGGTATGTCCCTGAACAAATGTCATTTCTTTTGTTTTCTTTTATTTCCCAAATGACTAAAACTTGCAGGTATCGATAATCTTTGAGCGGAATTGTTAGGAATGCGAATATATGAAGAGAAAAAAATAGAGAAGAAAACAAGCAATAATTTTTACGTGGAAAACCCTTCCCAAAATCAGGAAAAGGGAAAAATCACAGTGCCACAAAAGTAGGGGTGTGCAAAAGAACTGGGACCCGCCCGGACTGCCCAGAACCAGACCGAAACCGCCCGGAATCGATGGTTCTTAAGGGAACCGGTGGGTACCAGTTCGGTTCCCGGTTCCATGGGTGGATCCACCCACCCGCCCACCCGGACCGGACCGGTTATATTATAATAATATATTAATTTTTAATCACCATTTTGTTTCAATTCACTACTCTCCTACTCCATCTTGTCTCTCTTTAGTTCAAAATCTCCCCGAACTCCCTCTTCCTCTCCAATTTACCTCCAAATCTACTCATCTCCCTTCAAGTCTTACTCCGAACTAGGCGAAATAGTGAGTTGATTCTCTTTTCACCCCTCGAACTTGAACTCTCTCTCCACGTCGTTGCCATCCTCATCGCCACCTTTGCATTCACTGTCACTATCGTCTTCTTCGTTGTTGGGCTCATCCCGCTTCTACCTACCCTCTTCCTCCTCCCCCTCATTAGGCCTCCCCCCATCATCCTCATTTTCAGGGACAAGGGCGAACTCCAAGTCTAAGAATGGCTCATTGTCCCCATTGTCCTCATCATTGCCAGTCTCGAGGGAGGAGCGGGAGACGGCCGAGGCTGTTGCGAAGATGGTGGTGGTGGTTGGGACGGAAGCGGTGTGAGGGTCGCAACCGCCGCCATCGCCGCACTAGTACTTGAGGAGAATAAAGTTATCATGGTCGGGAGAGCCTGAATAAGTAGATGCGGGGAGGGTGAAAAGGGGAAGGCGCGGAGGTTGGACTAGTTTTATGGATCCACTCGGGAACCGGACCGGATCGCCGGTCCGATCCCTGAGTGGATCCATGCAACTAACAAGCGGTTCCCAGTTCCAATTTTTCGGAACTGGTTCTTAGCGGGCGGTTCCCGGTTCTAGGTCAGGAACCGCCCACCCAGACCATACACACCCTTACACACAAGGAAATTTTTCCACTATGAGTATCAGTGTTACAAGCTTTAGGGTTACAAGCTTTAGTGTTATAACTATAAAAGGTATTGCCCTATATATAGCAGGAGTCTAGGGCATACGTAATTAATATGGAAATTACACGTATGCCATTAACAGCAATAAAATCCCTATTGCATGCTTTAACATTATGGGATGGGTGACCTACTAGAAAGTGCTTGCTAAAAAAAAAAAAATTGCTTCTATGCTTGAACATTATTATTTTTTTTATTAGACTCCACAACACCATCAATCTCTCACTTGCAGGCTAATCTTCAAAAAAAAAAAAAAAACAATAATCTTTCACGGTCTTTATCTTTGTAGCCCAAATTGTCCTAGTGTTGCAGCCTCCTTCATCATTTATCATGGACACCGACTGAGGTAATGCACAGCCTTGGTTTCTCAGTGATGACAACCTTTGTTAACATATCTACTGATTTTTCTACACAAAGAATCTTCTTCAATGACAAAGTCCAATCATTTATCAACTGATGAATTTGATGATACTTTAACTCAATATGTTTTGTCCTTAAATGAAATACCAGATTCTTTGCAAGACAAATAGCACTTTGACTGTCACTGAAAATAACACCGTTATCCTGCTCCTTGCCTATCTCCTTCATAAAAATTTTCAACCAAATCATCTCCTTACAAGTTTTAGATATAGCAACATACTCTACCTCGGTGGTTGAGAGAGACACACATGTCTGAAGTCTAGCCATCCAATTGATTACAGTGCCACCTATGGTAAAAACATAACCTAAGATGCTCTTCTTATTATCCAAGTCACCACCAAGATCCGCATCAATAAAGCCCTTGTAAAATTACACTATTTTTCATAAAACATAATAACATATCTGAAGTGCCTCTCAGGTATATTAATAACCACTCTCCAACTTCCCAATGCTTTGTTCCTAGATTTGCCATATATTTGCTCACAACTCCCACTGCATGAGCTATGTATGATCGAGTACATACTATAGCATATATTAAACTGCCAACAGCTGATGCATAAGGCACCTTAGCCATATACTTACACTCTTCATCTGTCTTCGATGACTACTTCTTTAAGAGCTTGAAGTGACTTCCTAAATGTGTACTTCTAGGTTGTGCATTCTAAACTCTGAATCTGTCTAGCACCTTTTCAATGTACTTTACTTGAGATAATTTTAGAATTCCTTTAGATCTATCTTATGTGATCCTCATCCCAAGAATCTAATTTGTTGCACCCGAGTCCTTCGTCTCAAACTCTCTTGATAATTGCTACTTTAGTAATTTGATCTCCCTCACACTAGACTGTGCGATGAGCATATCATTCACATACAACAGCAAAAAAATATAGTAGTCGTCAATTTTTTTGAAGTAACAATAGTGATCCATATCACTTCTAGTGAACTTGTTACCACACATAAAAGTGTCAAATTTCTTGCAACATTGTCTAGAAGCCTATTTCAAGCCATATGGACTTTTCTTCAAATTGCAGACATAATTTTCTTTTCCATAAACCTGAAAACCTTTTGATTTTATCATGTAAATATCCTCCTCCAAATTACCATGGAGGGATACAATATTAATATCTAACTACTCCAAATGTATATTCTAAGCAACAACAATACTCAATATTAATATGATAGTAGTCAATTCACAACTAGAGAAAAAATCTATATGCAATCAATTCCTTCCTTTTGCTAAAACCCTTTTACTATTAATCTTGCTTTGTACCTTTTGTTGCCATCAAGTTCTTGTTTGACCCAATACACCCACTTGTTCTACAATGCTTTCTTCCCATCTAGTAACTGAGTTAACACCCAAGTTATGTTTTTCTCGAGTGAATCCAACTCATCTTGCATTCCTAATCCCACTTAACATAATCATTAACCTGCACTGCTTCTGAAATTTTTTCTAATTCGCCAGCCTTAGTCAAAAGCAAATAATGTAACGACGGAGAATATCTTTGTACAGGTTTAGGTGTTCTACTATATCTTCACAAAGTGGGTTTAGGTGTACGCAATGCTTGTTCTGGTTTTTTATCAGAGGAAGCAGCAACAATTTTAGGAATTTCAACCAAAACTCTTTGAGAAACCTCTTCTAATTTAATCTCTCTATTCTCTACTGTTTGTTTCTTTACACTAGATTCTGGTACGGATTTGTCCTTATACAACATGTTTTCATTAAATGTAACATTACCAATTCTTATTATTTTCCTATTTTGTTCATCCCAAAACCGATAACCAAAATAACCAAAATCATATGTAATGAAAAAACATTTTTTAGCATTTGCATCAAGCTTATCTCTATTTTTAGAATCTACATGGACATGCAAAACACAACCAAAAACTTTCAGATGTGAAAGTTTTACCTTCTTTCCACTCCATTCTTCTTCCGGTAACTTAAAATCAAGCGGAACCGAAAGTACTTTGTTAATCAAATATGCTGCAATATTAATTGTATCCACCCAAAATGTCTTGGGTAATCTTGCATGCAACCTCATACTTCTTGCATGCTCATTCAGAGTTCTATTCATCCTTTCAGCAACTCCATTTTGCAGCGGTTTGTTAGAAACAGTTCTTGTCATTCTGATTTCGTTCTCTGCACAAAATTACTTGAACTCCTTGCTATCATACTCACTACCATTATCGGACCTTACACATTTGATCTTCATGCCAGTTTCATTCTCCACTTTAGCTTTCCATCTCTTAAATATAGCAAATACATTAGATTTATTTTTCAAAAAATAAACCCCTACTTTTCTAGTGGAGTCATCAATGAACGTGACATAATAGCGCAAGCCTCCAAGGGAATTCACAGGAGCTGGTCCCCCAACACACACACACACACACACACATAAATATATGCACCAACTCCAATTTTCCTTTCTTTGATTCTCTCCCAATCTTAAAAAAATTGACATGTTTCTACTTGCCCAGAAACAATCTTCACATAGACCAATATCTATGGACTTCAGATTAGGCAGTTTTCCCTTAGATGCTAACAAATTCATCCCTTTTTTTGCTCAAGTGCCCAAGCCTATGGTGCCATAATTTGGAATCAGCTTTGGACTCAACAACTATGCAATTTTTCTAATGCTTTGAATTATGTAGAGCATTCCTGACTTTATTCCCCGTGCTACAACCAAAGCACCTCTAACTATTTTCCAAGAGCTATCCCCAAAAATAGTTCTATATCCCATGCTATCTAATTGACTTATAGTGATTAGATTTCTCTTAAGTCCTGGAACATATTTGACATCATGCAACTTCCATTGATATCCGTTAGTAGATTTTATATAAACGTCACCCATTCTCATAATATCCAAAGGTTCATCATCAACAACATATACCTTTCCAAATTTTTCAGCAATAAAATCATGCGTTAATTCTTTGCAGGAAGTAGAGTGAAATGACACACATGAGTCAAGAATCCAAGACTCAATTGGATTGTCAATGTTCAAAATTAAAGCATCATTATCATGCATCTCTTCAAGAGTTGCATTCATATATTTTTCTTCCTCTTGATTTCGATCTCGATATTGAATTTTTTTTTTTGGGGCCCTACAATCTCATTTCAGATGGCCTTTCTTTTCGCAATTCCAACAAATTATTTCTCCACGAGGTCTTGATTTATTTCTTCCTCTGAACTTCGATCTACCACGATACTGGTTTCGCCCTCATTGATTGCTTCTTCCTTTACCTTTAGTATTTAAGTCAGCACCTGAAAATTCACTAGATTCTCTTTTACGGATATCCACGCTAAGAATCAAATCTCGAGTTGCTTGAAACTTCAACTTTTCTTTCCAGACGAACTACTCACTGCAGTCATAATTGCACTCCAACTTTCAGATAGAGATGATAATAAAATTAAAGCTTTGAACTCGTCATCAAATTTGATATCCACCAAACTCAACCGAGTCGTGATCACATTGAATTCTTGATGTGATCTGTCACAGAAGTACCCTCGGCCATCTTCAAATTGAAAAGACGATGCATCAAATATACCTTGTTTGATGTGGAAGGCTTTCTCGTATATATTAGACAACACCACCATTAAATCCACCATTGTCACCTCATTAACAATGTTGAAAGCAATGTTCCACGCCAATATGAGATGAATCAAACCTAGAGCTTGTTGATCTAACAATTCCCACTCTTCTTGATTCATAGAGTCTAGTTTCTCTCCAAACAAAGGCTGATATAGGTTCTTGTAGTACAGCATATCCTTAATTTACATCTTCCATAAACCAAAGTCCTTGCCATCGGGCCAATTTACCTTCCCTTCATCCATATTCACTCCCACTATTTCGCCAAAACCAAGCTCTGATATCAGTTGTTAGGAATGCGAATATATGAAGAGAAAAAAATAGAGAAGAAAACAAGCAAGGATTTTTACGTGGAAAACCTTCCCAAAATCAGGAAAAGGGAAAAACCATGGTTTTGCACTATGTTACAAGCTCTAGGGTTACGAGCTTCAACGTTACAACTATAAAAGATATTGCCCTATATATAGTAGGAGTTTAGGGCATACATAATTAATACTAAAATTACATGTATGCCATTAGCAACAATAAAATCCTTATTGCCAACTTTAATATTACAGGATGGGTGACCTACTGGGAAGTGCCTGCCTAAAATAAATTATTTCCACACTTGAACATTATTTTCCTCTATAAAACTCCACAACTCCATTAGGAACCTCTCCAAACTCTCACTCAAAGAGGGGTAGTTATTGACACCTAATGTAACATCCATGATTCTAACCCCATGAGGATTGGCTATGGAATTGGTGTGCCGATGGAGACGATCGACCATAAACCGTTCCAAGGACCGTTCCAACCCCATAAGGATTGGCCTCTAGCAATATTGAGTTATTCATGTATGCATAATTCAGGTTATAAATGCTTAAAATGATTAATGTATTCTGTTTGCATTATAATATAAACGAGACTAAGATAATCCTTAGAAAGTGGTGTACTAATGCGCCGCATCCTAGGTCCTTGACCGGTGCACCACTGGCACACGAGAGCTAGAGGAAGCAGGCCCTTGTTTTGGCTCGACAAGTCCAGTTGTTGGTGGATCAATCAATGCAGTGCCTAGGCCATAATGTCGGGAACGTCAAGCCTATATACAGAATGTCACATTCGGACTGGATGGATGCAATTCCTTATTCTAGAGGTTTCAAGATACTTGACCTCCACTTATTTTCCGGCGAGAACGATCAATGGACAGTTGAACATGTATGTTGATTTGCTACGCAATGTGGAGATGAGTCTCTAGCTAATTGCTGGAAGTTAAGATTGTTTCTTTTATCACTATCCAAATTTTTTTTTCTTTGATATGTTACTTTGGCGGCCAATTCTGTTCATACTTGGGAGCAAATGGCATCACAGTTTCATAGCCTACTCTATAGGGTTGTCCCTAATGTATCAATTGCAGATTTGGTTTGCATCAAGTTGTAGAACAATGAATCGGTGGATCAGTTTTTGGCTAGATTTAAGAGGATTGAGAATAGATGCCTTAGTTCAATTCCGAAGAAAGAATTCACAAATGTAGCTTTCAATTGATTGAAATTCAATCTTCAAGAAAAATTCGAAGGCCAAAATTTTGTCGATTCATTCCAATTGGCAACAAAGGCATCTAAATATGAGCAACTATTTAAGGATAGAGATAGAGGGCCACATGAAGACTTTATACAAAACCAACCTTTCGGCGAAAGATATGAGCCATACAACAATTCTAACCAAGATAAAATTCCGCAAAAAAAAAAAAAAAAGAAGAAGCAAATTTGCCAATAACAAGGGGCACATGATGACACTTGGTTTCCTAATTTAAACGAATCAAATGATTGATGAATCATTTAAATCTTTTAGCGGGGGCATTTTTTTACACAAAGAAAATGTCCAATTTTTAGTATTGTCGACATGTGATAACTTAAAGAATCGACAACATGAAGGAATCAATAAAAATGGAGTCAATAAATGTCACGACTTCTTTTTTTTGGTGCCCAATCAGGGCGGGCGCCTAAAGGAGGTTAATGGTTCGGCTGGGTTTATTAAGTGTAGCCCGGACTCTCCCAAGTCCACCAATTCAGGACTTAATGGTTCAAGTTTTTAACCTGTGAGTTAATTTAAAAATGAGTCGCCACTAATCGGTTTGGGGTGGGTTGATTAGAAACCCAAGCGAAGTATCGAGAGAAATACTCGCTCTTGCGAACTAGAGAAATTAGGATCGGGAACTTGATTACACTAGTTAATCACTAATGCCCTTTCGGTACCTAATCTTGTTTAAACCCTAAGGCTTTTTGAGGAATTTTCCACGCATTTGTGGAGGAAAACATTTTTTGTCTTTTTCTCATTTTTTTAACATAAAAAGCATTTTTGGGATTTTTAAACTTTTTTCGAAATATAAATAACTTTTTTTTGGATTTTTCTGACTTTTTGGCTTTTTTTGGGAAAATATAAGATATTTTTATTTTTATTTATTTTCTGGAAAATAATTTTTTTTTATTTTTATTTTTCTAGTTTAAAAAATATTATTTTAAAATATTTTTATATTTTTATATTAATATAATAAAAAAACAACCCGGGTTGGGACCGACCCGAGTCACCCATGGTTGGCCCGGTTGGGCCTGGAGCACAGCCCCAAGCCGGGCCAATCTTCTCTCTCTCTCTCTCTATTTTTTTTTTAAAGGGGCCCAGGCCCACAACAAAATTGGGCCCATTTCCATGTAAAACGGGCCCATGCACAAATGGGCCTAGCTAACTTGAGCCCACGAAAATACTCGTCCGGTTTGCAAACCAAGCTCGTCTCGGCCCGCGCGACTAAACCCTAGGGGAATTGAGTCACACGCCCGACCCGATTCCCTCGAGTTTTGCGGCACTCTCTCCCTTCCTCTCTCTACTAGCAGCGCCGATGGAGGGGCTAGGGTGGTGGCCCGCGTTGACAATGACAGCCACGTAGAGGACGGCGGTGGCCGGTTGTTCGTCGAATTGGAGAGCATGACTCAATAATGGCAGCTTGTATCTATTTGGCCGGTCAGGATTAAGATTAAGGCTTCAAAGACGGGGGCCGATGGTGAGCGGTGGCGAGCGGCGGCTGATACCTGGCTATAGCAATGGCGTGACGTGGCGGCGAACAATGGCGGCGACGTCGACAGGGTAGCGACAACAGCCCCTCAGCTCTCAGATCTGGCGTGTTGTCGGCGTGGGCGGTCGACAGCGTCGAGGATGGTGGTGATGGCTTGGCAGGTGGCGGTGAAGCGGCGTTTAGGGGACGGTACGTCTTGGTACTGGGACGATGGCAAGCAGCGTCGACAGCGCTTTCTCCCTCCTCGGTTCTGGCCTTCTCTCTCCTGCAACCCCCGCCTTCCAAATCTTAAGCCTCCTCTGCTCAGAACTCCCCTCCTTTGGCCAGACCTCGGATCTCGGCTTGCTCGTCCTCAGGCATCCCCTGAAGTCTTTTAGTGGGAGGTTCGAAGCTTGCAGCCCTCGATCCTTCGCGTCTTCGTGTGTCTTTCAATGGAGGTGGTGTCAGCCTATTTATAGGCAAGGGAGTCCGATCGACGGAGAGCTTGGGCCACCAGTCCTTCGTGCGCCGATCGGCCTTGGTGTGGCCGGGTCGGCATCACCTCAACCACCCACTTGCTTGCTTTGAAGGCATGTCCCATCCATCACCAGCTGGTCTACGTGCATCGTTGTTGCGTGTCCGTCTGGCGTTGCGCCCTCTGCGCGTGGCTTACAAAGGCGAAGGAGGAAGGAGCAAAACAGAAGAAAGAAGAATGAAGAAGAAGGAAGAAAAGGAAGAATGAGGGGGAAAGGGGGTCGGGTCGTGTGGGCTGGGCCCTTAGGGCCCCCGCGAAAAATAAGAAGGGGCAAGGCTCGTAGGCCCCCCCAAGTGGTTGCTGCTTCTGTTTTTTTTTTCTTGTGTTTTTATTTTTATTTTTTTGTTTTTATTATTTATTATTTATATCCGAAAGAAAAGGAAAAAGTAATTAAAAAAAGGAAATTAAGACCTAATTAAAAACCTAATCAAAATTTAGATGTGAACAGCTGCTCCTCTTTGACGGTGAGTTCGCAGAGGTTACATTCAAAGATGAACCGATACTAAATTTTGTCCATGCATATACAATAGATTATATCTTATTTGGGACCTAGTGTCCTATGTAGAAAATGAGCAATATAACATTACACATACTAGAAGATACATATAGCTACTTACCGGGAGTGAGTGAGATAGGGTGTGAACCTCGAGTTTTGGCAAGTATCAAGGCGACATCTTACCTAGTGACAAGAGGAGGTTGCTTTTCCAGGTTTCGAACCTTTCTTCGGTCGCCTTAATGGGGAATCGCTTTTCCGAGACCCGAACCTTTCTTCGGTTGCCTTTATGGGGAATCGCTTTTTCCAAGACCCGAACCTTTCTTTGGTCACCTGTTTAGAGCAATAAGTTGTTTACCTGACCTTTCTCAGGGCATTTGTTTGTTGGTGCTTGATCTCTATCAAGGACATCGGTTGGTACCCAACCTTTATCGGGAGATGCGCCAACCTTTCTTAGGGCATCAATTTGTTGGGGGTGCCTGACCTCAGTCAAGGACACCGGTTGGTACCCTACCTTTCTCGAGAGATGCGCCAACCTTTCTTAGGTTATTGATTTGTTAGGGTGCCTAACCTCAGTCAAGGACACCGGTTGGTACCCGACCTTTCTCGGGAGATGCGCCGACCTTTCTCAGGGCATCGATTTGTTGGGGTGTCTGACCTCAGTCAAGGACACCAGTTGGTACCCAACCTTTCTCGAGAGATACGCTGACTTTTCTTAGGGCATTGATTTGTTGGTGCTGATCTTTGTCAAGGACACCGGATGGTACCGGACCTTTCTCAGGGGATGCGCCGACCTTTCTTAGGGCATCTTGTTTGTTGGTGCCCGATCTTCGTCAAGGATACCGGATGGTACCCGACCTTTCTCTGGGGATGCGTCGACCTTTCTCAAGGCATTTGTTTGTTAGGTGCCTGGACATTTACATGCATTTGAAAAAGTACCTAGATATTCACAAGTACTAACCTGGGGGATATTTGGGCCTTTGCAGGCGTCGAAGGAGTACTTGGATGATCACAAGTGCGAATTTTGAAGGGTGCCTGGACATTCATAGGCGTTGAAGGAGTACCAGGATGATCACAAGTACTAGATGCTGGAAAATACCTGATTGCTTGCAAGTATCAAAAGAGTACTTGGATGATCACAAGTACGAATTCGAGAAGGTGCTTGGATGTTCGTAGGCGTTGAAGGAGTACCTAGATGATCACAAGTACTAGATGCTAGAAAATACCTGATTGCTTGTAGGTATCGAAAGAGTAATTGGATGATCATAAGTATGAATTCAGGAGGGTGCCTGGATGTTCGCAGGCGTTGAAGGATTACTTGGATGACAAGTACTAGATGTTGTAAAATACCTGATTGCTTGTAGGTATCGAAAGAATACTTGGATGATCACAAGTACAAATTCAGGAGAGTGCCTGGATGTTCGCAAGCGTTGAAGGAGTACCTGGTGGATGGAATATCAAAGACGTACCTGAGATATTCGTGAAGGTCCCTCACCTCCTGGTATGTGGGAATATCAAAGATGGGTCTCGCATATTCGTGAAGGTCTCTCACTTCCCGGCAACATAAACTCGAATGTGGCACGAGACTTACCTAGATGGCCACAGGCGCTTGGAAGGGCTGAAAAACCTGGACGATGGTAGGTATTTGAAAACAAAGGGATACTTGAGCAATCACAAGTATCCATACTATGGGGACAACCCGAGCAGGTCGAGTATCAAGAAAAGGGAGTACCTAGACAGTGGTAGGTACTCGAAGATAGGATTTTTGAAATAATGGTAAAGATATGTTTACCCGATGACATCTCTACTCTCTGAAAGTACGTCTACTATTTGCACAGTATGCACACATGATTGTATATGTTGTAAATTCATGAGTTCAAATGGGATTTATGCATGATAATTTGGTTAGTTTTATATCATCTGAGTTCCACTGGGGAAAACTTTGACAAACAACCTTCATTTAAAATGTAGATATCTTGAGCATGCCAAATGAGAGAGTTTCAGTCTGAAAGGACTTTCCGCTCACTCTAATGGAAAATGTTGTTTTATCTTGACCATTGATGCAGGATTTATAAGGACCGCACTATCTCACTATCATCATATCAGCAAGGGTTCGAGTATTTTCGCAAACAGTGCGACTTTACCAATGTGAGAGGTCTTTGCCGGGACTATAGTGTAGGCTTGGTCAACAGCTCATCAAAGGGGACAATCAAGGTCACGGCTTTGTGAAAAAGATGCCGCACGATCATCTCCAGGTTTGCGAGTCAAGAATCCTGCGAAAAAAGATAGAATAATCTTGCTCATACTTCTTCAAGCGATGCTTATAAACATATGAATTTTTACGTTAATTGAAGTGCCCTAGTCTAAAGAGACTTTTATAATGGGACGCAATGTAGGCTTGACTCACGTGTAAAAGGGTGAGAGTTGGCGATTGCCTTGGCATTGTCACCAATCTTTCTTCTCACTGTCGGATGGAGGCTCTATTAATCGAACCACAAAAGCAACTTTTGTTTGGAAGCACTAATAGCTAAACTTCACTTCTTTGTCTTGGGGCATTGGCCTTGCTTTTACCAGGCACACTACTTTTCCATGCCCCTGGTTTTAACTCCAATTTTTTCATCTATTAGCTTTGACCTTGCTTTTACCAGGTATACTGCTTTTTCATGCCCCTAGTTTTTTCATTCTTGTTGCTTGAGGAACTAATCTAGGCAAGTTCAAGAAAATGTCGTTGTTAGACTGTTGAGTCTTCATCTTTTGCTAGTGCTCCTGATTATGTTGCTCGAATGGTAGTAACTTCTGTTTTGCCTCCATGTAAGGGTGAAATTACAGACTCAATTGAGTTTGTACATTGAATACAAATGCGTAGAGAAAGAATTGCACTTTGTCATTCTAGGGCACTTAAATTAATGCGAGTGTTCATATGTAATAAAGACACCCAAAGATTGATGCAAGTATGATCAAGAAAATTTCTATCCCTCTTCTTACCTCGTGATGCTGCTTCGCCTCCGATCTGCCCAATGTGTGGGGAACGAAGGGTAGGACAGAAACTTCACTAGTGTATAGGGCTCAAAGGGGGTGAGCAATGAAATGCCTCTCACTGTTTTTGGTTATCGTACCATTACAAGAGAACTCTTTACCCTGCAGCTATGGAATCTTCTGCAATCATCTCACAAGTGTATATATAGGGGACTGTGTGTAGGATATGGCTTGCCTTTCATCATTCTAACACACCTCATCCAGCATGCTCAATCAATCTTGTATTCTTCACTTAGCTGTCTATTCTGATAATCCCTAGTAAAATCAATGATTTAGACAAACATAATCATCATGCACAATTCATTTGGAAATGGCATGCATAATTTTAAACATGATGGAGTTTGAACTATCAGAACAAATGAATGGTTTTGGCTCAAAAAGACCTTGTTGACAGCTTTAAGGGTCAACAGAATAGTGTTGTTAAATTTTGAACATCAAAAGGGTTATTCACAAATGTGTGTCGATGGATTGTTCCTATTAAGTAGGGAAATGACACAAGAAGGATTAGCTGAGGTTAGGGATCATTGATTTGACAGGCCTTTCTACTTTTGCCCTTGCAGAAGAGAAAATGTGGAAATAGATCAATCAGTAGAGCCAAGATCACACATGATTTGAGGCCTGAAAGGTTTCTGTCATTTGCTTTAGCGATAACTCAGGACACCATTTCGCTTAGGAGAGTTTGTCATGCCTCTCATTGATTTGTTATCTGTATTTTGGCGGTCAGGTGATCCTGCGACAGACAAGAGGGAGCGTGTTAGTCACGAACTCTTTCAGAAGTCAAGCAACTGGAAGCGATACAACATTACCCTTCCTTGGTTTGCAGATGATTGAGTGGACCTGGAGTACAAGGAGGACACAAAAATCCTACGTCTCCCATTTCGTCAGGTCAATTATTCTCCTTAATTGGCTTACGGATGACACGTCCTTTTACACGAAGTCAGGTGAATTCGATATAGGTCATTCCCATGAACCTGCTTGGCCAATATTGATCAACCATTGGGTTTGGTTCTCGAATCCCAATGTTTCCTGTCAATAGGAGAAAATATGTTAAAAGCGAGTTCAGAGAAAGAGAGTATTGGAAACAATACCAAATTACCTTTCTCCAAAGTTTGTATTTGCTGACCCCTAGGGATATTTGAATGTCGATGACAACCTTTTGTCTTGACTCAGTTTAACATCTCTTTTTGATTGGCCTTTCTCATTCATGGCCATGTATGCATGATTGATGATTGTTGATTTATCTTCAACGCCTTCCACTGTGGAATTTTTCTTTTGTCTTTGACCATATGAACATTAGTAGCATTTGGCAAAGTCATGTACCTCAAGCTTACATGGAATCTGAGATGGACAATCAAAACCTCAAATTCTCTGATGGCAATCACTTCTTTGGGAGAGCACGCGTCCGGAGCAAGAAGTGAGGTTTCCAAGCCCTATTGTCATCATAAAAAATAGGGGGCTAGAGACCTACTTTGATTGTCTAGATTTCCTCCCCTCTTTGAAATAGGATGATCCTTTTTTGTTTGCCTCTGCTTTCTTGAAAGAGTGTTTTTGAACTCGGCGACTTCACATGATATGCCAGCTTCAAATGCCTCTTATCGTACTAAGTCAAAGGAGATGATATTATGAGACACGAAGTGAGTGAGTTAGAAAGAAAATTTTAACATCTTATTTTGACAAAAACTTTTGGTAATGAAATATTTTTGTTTTCAAAAGCATATATCTTTGGGAGGAAAGAAAGCATGAGGAAGCCCAACTCTCAGTATTCTTCTTGGATTATATTTTCTTTTCATGGTTAGATAGCATCACCAGGTTGGTTTGGTGTGTCTCATCATGCCCTCAAAATGTCTTTAACTTTATTTAATAATAGGTGGATTTACATTTTGAAAGACTGATTTCAAAAGTTAGTTCCTCAAGTGGAACTGATGTTGAAAACAAAACAAGCCAGACTTAAGAAAAATGTATAGGTACCCACGAAGGGGAATATGCAAGGAAATTAAAAAGGGTTCTACTTGAGCGGGCCTACACCCATTTTCGCTGACGGTCCTTCGTTGATGGCACCCATGAAAAGGTCTCAAAATATGGTGGTCATGTCATCTGGCCCTTCTTTCTTTTTTTGCTAAGGGTGGTACTTCATTACCTGAATAATAGCCAGCCTCTACCAGCCCTTGATAAATGTCAACGGTGTGTGCTTTGACATTTTTGATCCGACTGATTTTAGAACCGAATATTGTGTTTACTTTGTTGGTGTGATCAGGGAGCGGAATGCTCTGGAATGAGAAAGTTTTAATGTCTAACAGGTTCTGGATTCGACTCTTGAGGGCGAAGCACTCATCAGTCGAGTACCCCACTTTTCCCATGTGATAGTCGCATTTTTTGGACGGGTTATAGCTGGAGAAGTTTTCGGCGTTTGGTCGCTTTGGCTTAGTCGAGAGGAGCTTCTTATTCTAGAGGATTGCCAAAACCTATGATGGAGATCCGGGAAGTGGAGTAAATTGTCTCCTATTGCTGTAATGCTGGGATGGCTAACGTCTGGTGGTCTGTTGTTGTCCTGCACTTGTCTGAATTTTTGCAGGATGATTATAGGTTGCATTGACATTTACTAGGGGTTCTTTGTCTTTCTTCATGCTGAGCCTACCTGTGGGTGCAGGTTCAGTGAACCAACCATCCCTCAACCCTATCTTGATTTGCTCCTCTACTGGAATGAGTTGATTAAACGGTTCGGCGATCGTGGTTACCATTCGATTGCGATACTCGTAGGGGAGGGTTTGGATAAATATCTTTCTCAGCTCAAAATCGGTTGGTTTGGGACTAATTTGGGCGGCTAGATTTCTCTGTCTAATGGCATACTCTTTGAATGATTCATACTTTTTCTTCTCGGTACTCTCAAGATCCTCGCAAGAATAGGTAATGTCCATTATGAACTCGTACTGCTTGAGGAATGCCTCACTCACTTCGCTCCATGTTTCGAGGAGGTTTATGTTCTTCGTGATGTACCACCTTAGGGCAGGGCCTACCAGACTTGATTGGAACAACTGGATCATCAAGGGTGCATTATTAGTGTGTTGGGCCATCCGAACTAAGTACATTTGCAAATAAGTGATGGGGCAAGTCGTGCCGTCATACTTTTCAAATTCGGGCATTTTGAATTTTTCTAGCATTGTGACTTTGGAATAAATGGAGAGGTCCGTTAGAGTAAGATCTTGGAGGTCTTGTAGTTTTTTCAATCTCTCCTCAAGCTTTTCGAAACATTTGTCATGCTCAGTTTTAGACAAACTGTCTGGCTTAGCTTTCTCAATCGCGGTTTGGTGCGGATCATCCTCCAATTCAGGTATGTTATCGTCGGTATCTCCACCTTGATCATCCTTGATGGAGGATTGTGGTAACAATACCTCGATTGAGGCTGGGGCGGGAGTAAGTTTACCCTGGATGGAGTCTATCTGCTTTGAGAGTTGTTGAAGCACATTGAAGACTTGCTTCATTTCACTTTCCATGACTGCAACACGGCTTGGTACATTCTCTTTGGCCATTCTTGCTCTTGTTTTTTGAACGAGTCTGGATCGGTAAACGTTGACGTTCCACGATTACCTAGGTCGTGAATAAACAAGCATGTGTAAATACATGACATGAATAGGGAGTCAGTCCATGATGACAACCTAATCCTACCATTTTGTTTATTTATGAAAAATTTGTACACATAGAGGATTTCCTAAGCATGGATTGAAAAAAAAACATGTGACAAGTTAGCATGGACTAAAAAGATATTTAACTTGAAAGATGACAAAAGCATGAATTGTAACAAATTTTGAAAAAGACTTCTATCCCTTTTTGAAGCAAATGAAAATTCTTGCAAAAAAGAATTTTGTAACATACTTGAGGAAAAAGATAAAAACACCGATTGAAAGTAATTTCCTTTACCAAAGTTTTTTTTTTTTTTACTTTGTGACAATTACTTCCAAATTTAAATTACCGTAGTATTAAATCCTAGACTAATCATGGACCGCTCAATATATGCAAGAAGGTAAGTAAATTGCAAAGTACACGAAAAAAACTTACATCACGCGAGAAAATTGATGACAATCACATAGACATGCGCATGAGACGTACGGCTCGATTTCTAACTGTGAAGGCTTAGTTGAAATTAAAAGGGTGTCTGCTCATCGCAGTCTCGCGCTGGCATCACACCTCTTAATCTCGGCTAAAGAAATTCGGGGAAAAGAAAGGCAACCTCTACAACGCAGTCTCGCGTTCGAGGCCGTATCTTTCTTAACACCATCCTAAATATCCTATGGTAGCCCAGGTCCAACGGCCGGGTTGTGTGTGCCATATGTAATGTTAAAACAGTAAAGCATGCATAACAGTTCATAATCACAAAACATTTTATTTTAACGGAGTAAAAAAAACTACTAACCTGCACCACAAAAAAAAAAAAAAAAAACCAAGTCAGCAAAGCATTTGAACAAGATAAAAAAGGCCTACGTCTTCAAGTCCCCAGCAGAGTCGCCAAGCTGTCACAACCTCTTTTTTTTGGCGCCCGATCGGGGCAGGCGCCTAAAGGAGGCTAATGGTTCGGCTGGATTAATTAAGCGTAGCCCGAACTCTCCCAAGTCCACCAATTCACAACTTATTGGTTCAAGTTTTTAACCTGTGAGTTAATTTAAAAATGAGTCGCCACTAATCGGTTTGGGGTGGATCGATTAGAAACTCAAGCGAAGTATCAGAAGAAATACTCGCTCCTACGCAACCAAAGAAATTAGGATTGGGGATTTGATTACACAGGTTAATCACTAATGCCCTTTCGGTACCTAATCTTGTTTAAACCCTAAGGCTTTTTGGATTTTTGAGGAATTTTCCATGCATTTGTGGAGGAAAACATTTTGTCTTTTTCTCATTTTTTGAACATAAAAAGCATTTTTGGGATTTTTAAACCTTTTCTAAAAATATAAATCACTTTTTTTGGCTTTTTCTGACTTTTTGGCTTTTTTTTTTTTGGAAAATATAAGATATTTTGATTTTTATTTATTTTCTAGAAAATAATTTATATTTATTTTTTATTTCTAAAAATATTATTTAAAAATATTATTTTCATTTTTATATTAATATATTAAAAAAACGAATCGGGTTGGGACCGACTCAAGTCGCCCACGGTTGGCCCAGTTGGGCCTGGAGCACAGCCCCAAGCCGGGCTGCTCTTCTCTCTCTCTCTCTTTTTTTTAAAAAGGGCCTAGGCCCACAACAAAATTGGGCCCCTTCCGCGTAAAACGGGCCCGTGCACAAACGGGCCCAGCTGACCCGGGCCCACGAAAATACTCGCCCGATTTGCAAACCAAGCTCGTCCCGGCCCGCACGACTAAACCCTAGTGGAATCAATTCACGCGCTCGACTCGATTCCCCTAGTTTCATGGCGCTCTCTCCCCTCCTCTCTCTACTCGCGGTGCCGATGGAGGGGCTGGGGCGACGGCCCGCATCGACGACGACAACCACGTAGAGGATGGCGGTGGCTGGTCATTCATCGAATTGGAGAGCGTGACTCAACAACGGCAGCCTAGATCTATTTGGCCAGTCGGGAATAGGATTAAGGCTTCGCAGACGGGGGGCGACGGCGAGCGGTGGCTGATACCTGGCTACAACAACGGCGTGACGTGGCGGCGAATGGTGGCGGCAACGATGACAAGGTAGTGACAATAGCCCCTCAGCTCCCAGATCTGGCGTGGCGTCGGCGTGGGCGGTCGACAGCATCGGGGATGGTGGTGATGGCTTGAAGGTAGCAGTGAAGCGGCATCTAGGGGACGGTATGTATTGGTACTGGGACGGCGGTAGGCAGCATCGATGGCGCTTTCTCCCTCCTCGGTTCTGGCCTTCTCTCTCCTGCAACCCCCGCCTTCCAGATCTCGAACCTCCTCTACAAAGAACTCCCCTCCTCCGACCAAACCTCGGATCTTGGCCTGCTCGTCCTCGGGCCTCCCCTGATATCTCTTAGTGGGAGGTTCGAAGCTTGCAGCCCTCGATCCTTTGTGTCTTCATGTGTCTTTCGATGGAGGTGGTGCCAGCCTATTTATAGGCGAGGGAGTCCAGTCGACAAAGAACTTGAGCCATCGGTCCTCTGCGCGCCGACCAGCCTTGGTGCGGCCGAACCGGTGTTGTCTCAGCCGCCCACTTGCTTGCTTTGAAGGCACGTCTCATCCATCACCAGCTAGTCTACGTGTGTCGTCGTTGCATGTCCGTCTAGCGTCGCGCCCTCTGTGCGTGGCTTACAGAGGCGGAGGAGGAAGGAGCAAAACAGAAGGAAGAAAATGAAGAATGAGGGGGAAAGGGGGCCGGGTCGCATGTTTTCTATAAAGAAGGGGCTGGGCTCGTAGGCCCACCCCAAGTGGCTGCTGCTTATGTTTTCTTTTTTTGTTTTCTTGTGTTTTTTTATTATTTATATTCGGAAAAAAAAGGAAAAGTAATTAAAAAAATAAAATTAAGACCTAATTAAAAATCTAATCAAAATTTAGGTGTGAACAATAAACTCGGATGCAACCGTCAAATAAGTAACTCTCCACGTAGTGGAATAAAGCAACTGCCAACTTAGTGGAGTCATAGAAACTGTCAACGCAGTGGAGTCCATGTACCCCTCAATGTAATTGTTTGTACCCTTCATTTTTAACTTTATTTTGCATCTTCTCTTCATAACCTCCCTTTGAAACTTCTCGTGACCATTAGGAAGTTATTTTAATTTTTGCAGTGACTGTTTGTAACATCCTTGGTAACCTGCATCAGTCGAAAACTTCAAATAGCCACATCGGATTTGTTCAAGTTCCAACAGAATTCGATATTCTCATTATTTTGGGTAGCTTTGGCAAGCTAGGGCAAGGTTGCCGTTGCTCCACTTCGCCCCGATTGTGACTCTGATCTGAAATAGTAATACTGCGACTTAGCCTATTACAGAAATAAGGAGTGTCAAAGAGCCAAATCGCCCATAGTGAACTTGGTTGCACCGTGCTTTTGTTTTCATGAGTGTTAATTGTGACTTGGCTCTGTACAGACACATATGGAATGTCAAAGAGCAAAAGGCTGACCAGTTGAAGACATTTTTTCAGGACGATGTCCGTTCGTCCGCCCTTTTAGTCTGTCCTCTCTTCTTCCTGATTCTCACGTCGTTGTCTTTTTCTTTTGCAATAATTGGAGGCCTTTGGAGTGTTTAAGCTTGATATCAGTGGCAACATTAGTTTTGTGGGATGAGAATCGATTTACAACATCTCTCACTGTAGAATTATAAACTCTCTCTAGGCCAGGCCAAGTTACATTTTCCTTTTAACTCTATAGAATCAGAAGTAGAGAAAAGGTATCTTAAGTTTCCAAAAAATACGGAAAAATAAAATCATACATCTCTAATCACTGCTTACACCACCATTCTTTATTCACTCCTGTCCAGTGATCAAATAGAATTTCATGTTAAACATAACAAAGATATGAGTCGATGAACAAGGAACAAAGACGTGAGTTACTCCATCAGACTTGAATAATCACTTAGATGCTTTCCATACAATATAGGTCGTCCTCATGTAATGACCAAGCAATATCTATTTCTAACGGAAAAGAGAAACACCACATACATGATGGAAAGACAGAAACGCAATCAGAAAACTTACAAAATCAGCAAAACAGTAAACCATGCTCTTTCTGAAAGTTTGCCAAATACTTCCATTAAGAATTAGAAATACACGCACATACTGACATTTAAGAGGCTCGTCTTTTGCATTAGATGCGTATGCATTTGAGGATTTAATCTGGATAGCATGCTTTTCTTAGCTTAATCCATGTCACCTTATGTGCTTATTCCTTGTTATGTGTATCGTCAGACATTTGCATGTTCTTGAAGAATCATTAACTTCAAAGAATAAGGAGTTACTAAAAATTACTAAAATTACTTGAGAACTTTCAGGACCTAACCATAAATACACCAAGTAAAGCAAGACAATTTTAAAATTAATCCATACTGAATCAAGGATTGATGGTGACAAAACAGAGCATTTGCAATAGAGTATCTTCAAATGAGCTCAAACTTTTAGATATATCCATGGATTATACGTAGATTAAAGTACCTTATACATCCTGTAAACTCATACACAGGCACTTTGTTAAGTAAATGAGTTCAGAAAGAACTTATGCATAACATAACACGTTCAAGACTGTTCTAATAAGATTCCCACCCTTAAAGGTACCAGACAAGGAAGTGAATAATTTGACAATAAGAGCATTACTGACCTTGAGAGCGTTGTTCAATAATTTGTCATTTCTAGCACAAGGTCGAGTCAGGTCTTCCTCGTCCTCAGAATCTTCATCTTTGACCCTATGGACAAAATCTTTTGATTTCTACAAGAAAGCTTCAGGGAAGCAATGAGTATGGATAAAATGGATGAAAGATAGTTAAATATAATGCAGAGAGATGCAAAATAGAAGCGAAACCAAATAGAAGGGTGGTTTAATAATAACATGGAGTACTGATGATTTAATGAGCGCACTTCATCCTCTTCCTCCAATTTCTTTTTTGGTCAGGGATAGGAATCGGACCACAGTATGGAGAAAATTCTCCTAGTCAGAGCTCATGGAACAAAGGATCTGACCATCAAGTCATAAACGCAACCATGAAGGCAACCGATAACACCGGAAGTAGAAGCAAGAAGACCAAAGATGTCAAGAATGGTGAAGTGGATTCTAAGTATGACTATGCCCCTATATTCGGCAAGAAGAATGCGAAACAACTCAAACCTTTGCAGCAGATGCCTCTAGCATTGCATCTACGCTCACAGTTATCACACACAGTTATCATAAGGATATGAAATTTTGTAAGCTAATTCATGTGGCGATAAATCGATCAGCATAGTATCCGTCCAGGGAATGCACAAATCCATAATCAACAAAGAAAATAATGAAGAAAGTCCAAATAACTCACCTTCATGGAATTCATTTCATCAAGAGCGGGGAGAATATCAATCTCTCTCTTGGAATCAGACATCCTAGACTTCTTGACATCGCTCATCTCTTCCACCTCCCTCTTCCTTTGCCCATTCTCCACCACCTGCCCAAACCCTAATAGAAAGAGCACGAGTCACCTTCAATCCTTCCCAAAGTCCAACCAACTCGAAGAAACCCAACAAACCCAACAATTCAAACGGCACTATCTACTACCCCCGTCGCCCTGGACTCCCCCACACATTTGGGATCCTGCGGCTGGGTTTCGATCGCAAGCACAGCAGAGCAGTTGGTGCACCTGAAGTAAAACCTGAATCTCTGGTTCCCCAGGTACGTCTGCCAAAAAAAAAACAAAACAATACGAAAAACCCACCAGAAGATCATCACGACTTGAACTCGGAAGAACATGGAAAAACAGGGAATCGACAGGTGTGCAGCACCGACCGACCTCGCTGACGACTTCCTCCTTCCTGGAACAGAACTTGGTCCCCCGGCAGATGTGGTTCCCGCAGGTGTCGCACCGGATGCTCATCGGCAGCATGATCCGAGCCTTGACCTAACGTTTCATGGGCGGCCTCCGAACCCTAGGCAGGTGCGAACGCTCGAAAGACAGCAGCGGCGGGTACATCTCCTACTCCTTCTCTTCAACTCTAAACCAAGACGAGGAACGCGAGTCACGAACGCTGGAAAGACGCTCCCAAGATCTATCTCAAATCAAGGATCAATCGATGTCGCTTGAGGTTTCGGAAATAACGGGCGAAATCGATTGAAGAGGCCGAGGCCGAGGCCGAGGCCGAGTTATTTTCGGAGAAGTACGAGCGGGAACGGGAACGTGAACCGAACCCGGAAAACATGCATCGGCCGAGATGATCCGAAGGGACGGTATTGACTATTGACCCGTTAGAACTTCATAAATATCACCAGACGAGATAGTGGATGGAGACGACGAAAATTTATTCATTCTTGTGCAGAAAATTTCCCAATTTCTATCTTCCGCTTTATCTTTTACCATCTTTTTGCTATCGATGAAAAAAAAAAATAACAAGGTTTCACTCAACAATGGGAGTCATTGCCCAATGTTAGGAATGTAAATATATGAAGAGAAAAAATAAATGAGAATTACTACATGGAAAACCTTTTTCCAAAATTAGAAAGGGAAAAATCACAGTACCGCACTAGGCAACCTCTCCACTAACAATATAAGGCTACATTTGCCGGTCAGGATAAATTCATGATAGGATAAAATTTATCATATCCTGTATTTTATGTCTACTCAAGATAGGATAAAGTCATATATAAACGAGATATAGACCGGATAAATTTATTTTATAGAAAGGTGAAATAAAGGTGGATAGAATTTTTAATATCCATAATAAAAAAAATTAAATAACAAATTTCTTAAATTAACAAATTAGAATTATATTTCAATATAAATAATTTTTGAATTCTAGTATAAGAAATTCAAAATGACAAAAAATCAAATTTTAGTCTTTTAATTAATCTTATTTTTATTTATATATTCGAATTTAATTCTATATTATAATACATATTCAATATATAAATATATATGTATTACATATTTTAGGTGTCTTAGTATTTTAGGTATATTAGTACAACTTTCTATTTAATAAAATTTTATTAGAGAATGATGGAAAGGGGAGAAAGAAATAAAAAAGAAATTAATTAAAAAAGAGAGGAAAATAAAATAAAAATAAAATAAAAATAAAGTAGATAAGAGTGTCGCAAGAGATTTGTACCATCTCCATTTGTAAAATTCGTGATTCATATAGGTGTTTATACCAAAAATATATATAACATAATATGAATATATCTTACTTGCAATCACCAAACAATGGATAAAATATAGCAAAATCCTATGAATTTCATACCCTATCTTATCCTAGTTAAAAATTCGGACGACCAAACGTTACAAACACAAGCTTCAATGTTACAACTATAAAAGATATTGCCTCAATATATGGGAGGAATCTAGCACATACATAATTATAATAGAAATTACATGTATGTCATTAGCAATTTTAGAAGCCCTATTATATAATTTAACATGACAAGATGGGTGACCTACTGGAAGTGTTTACCCACAACAAACTGTTTTTGCGCTTGAATATTTTTTTTTTTTCCACAACTCCATTACTCGATACATCGATAATGTGGCCATTCAATTACACTGAAGGTAGTGATTAAAGCAACTAATTCCTTTTGATCTTTAGTTGTTTTATCACTAGATAGATCAAACATAAGTTTTACGTTTAGTTGAGACACAAAAACTCATCTGATTGGTTTCGTCAACATTATCATAGTATCAGTAGATAGATCAAACATAAGTTTTATGTTGGTTGAAACCAAAACTCATTTGGTTGGTTTCGTCAACATTATCGCAGTAAATCGATTTCAAATGAGGCTATTCCATTAAACATTTGTTCATTTCTATAATTAGTTCCTTAAACAAGTGCCTCTAGGCACTTTTTAACAAAATCATATGTTTAATCATGCTGCACATTCCTATTGGTGCAAACAATAGCAGGGACTTCACGGTCTCGCAGCCAAATAACTCACGAATACCTTTCTTTTTAGTTTTTTTTTTTTTTTTTTGCGCCTCTTCACAACTTATGAAAAACTCTTACCCATTAATTAACGCGCAATACATATCAAGCACGCATTTTGACTTTTTTTAAAAGAAAATTTCAGATATCTTAAATCTTTCACAACATAATTTTTATATCTTTATTTTTTGTAATATGTCGATAATGAGATTATGTTGTAACTGTGATGGTAAACAATTTATTTATCTTTTCAAAAGGAAAACAAACACATTCGTAACTCAGGAGTTTTGCAGGTAATTACAACAAATAATTGATCGCTCATTTGTTCCACAAAGTAATAAAACATTGCAAAAACTTAAAATTAAAACTCGGGATCCATTGGAAAAAATGTATTATATGGATAAAAGCATATTTTGTACGATAAATTCACGAGCAGTGACTAACTAAGAAAAGCGAGAGCACATAGAAAAGTCAAATGAATGTCATACGATCTTTATTATATTTACATAACAAAAGAGTTAAACGGAGAAAGCAGGAAAGCTCCCATGATGACGATCTTGACCTTCCTCAACTATTTTCTTTGACTCTACACGTCGACCGATCCACCGAGCCCACTCGCTCGACCACCACGTCGGCCACCACCACCAACTCCTTCACCCCGGCGAACCTGCGCGGCCCCCACCTCGAGCACCTCGACCCCCTCCCTCAATCCGTCATCCGTTCCCCCCCTCCCGATCCCCACTCGTGCTCGGAGCATTGGGAGCACGATCTTATACGACACGAAGTCGAAGCCAAACCAGACCTCCGGGACGTCATCGACGACTACGATGGTCTTGGAGGAGCAATCCTCACCATTGCTGTTGTGCTCTGCCATCGTGGCACAGCCAGTTTTGAGGAGGAGAACGTCCCGCCGTGCAATCAAAATTCCAGACTTTTTCGAAGCCCTCCAATCAAATTCTAACCCCGTCAGCGGAGGTGCTCAATAACCGGAATTCCGGACCGTTGGGAAATCACACGTATTAAGAATTATTTCTGTTGTAATTAACAATTGACGAGTAGTGTCCGGATGCATTTATTTTTTGTATCCGCCGCAAACAATAAAGTAAGATTCACTTGTTCTTAGTTTTGTAAAGTGTCTCTAAAGCTAAAATCATGTTTGATTGTACTAAATAACTAGCTCGGTGGCCCATGCTGGCGCGATATTAAAGTTTGATCATATTTACGCAGTTTATTCGGCTTTCTCTAGATAATTAATGTGTAATCTACAACAAACTAAGTTCACAGCGAGTCCCTTCATTAATAAATTCATAGAGACCTATATCTATACCACTGAGTTGATGAATCAATCTACTCTCTTTAGGGTTTGACGTGACACATTTATATTTACAGTTCACACAAAATTATCACTATGTGGATGTGAGATCAAATCCTTGAATTTTTTAACTGTTTTAGTTAAGTGGAAATATAATTTAAATTGAAAATGAAGGGCCGGATCAAGAAAAGTGAACGATTAAATATAATTAATCATTCAAAAATACAAAATACACGTTGGATGCTTAGATTTGTGAGATTAATTTCGGTAAAAATGAAATCGCCGTAGCACTGGAGTTTCAGAAAATCAAATTCCTATAAGCGGAAAGGTCATGGCGAAACTAAACTGAACCGATGAAAGTATCTAATATCGATTAATGAAAATTTCGGAGTAATTACGGAAATGCCCCTGGAAGATAGGATATGGAAAGTTTGGAGGTAAGCGTTTGCATGGACGCCACATGTCCATGTTCTCCTTCCTCCTTCAGCTTTTGCCACCCCGTTTTCCCGTTTCCCTCTCTCCTCTGAATAGGGAGAACCAAAATAGCCAGACGACTTCACCGGATCCCAGTCAAGCCCCAAGCGAAATCCAGGGATGGATGCTACAACGGCAACGTGGAGCAGCGGAGGAAAGCACGGTGGTGGGGATGTTGATGCTGGAGCCAGCGGCAGTGGCAGCGGCGGAGAGGAAATCGAAGATGAAAGTGATGGTGGCAGTGGACAAGAGCGGAGGGAGTTTCTACACACCGAGGTGGATGCTAGACCACCTGTAAAAGTTTTCCTGGTATAGGCTATATTAATTGATATTGTAATTTATCATTTTATGGGATTGGTCTAAAGTGAGATAAAATGTTTCTTAATTAGTGGAGTTAAACTTGGTCCATAATGAGAGAATCTAGTTAGATTCTCTATAAATAGTGTTCAAATCCTCATTTAACCCTAATTCTCACAATTATTCTCACAAATGAGCATTTACCTACCGCTAAAGGGTGAGGAGGCCGTCTCATTGAGCCTGTGATATAGAGGACAATAGAGGATAAGTTCTTGAGTTTGGATCATCACTATTTTGCATCAAAAACGGTAGTCCAAATTAAGTGTGTAAATTTGTTTACATAATTACATATGTGTTCTTATTTCTAATTATGGAGATCTTGGATTGCACTTTCGCATCTGACATGTAGTATCAGAGCAACCATAACCTAGAACTTTAACGCATAGTTTTTTCGTGATTTTTTGTTCAATAAAAATCAACTTTAATTACAAATTTGGAATAGGCTCATCGGGACGAGCAAAACCATGGTCGATGGGCTACTAGGGATGGCCACACACGCCCCCATGGGCAGCCACGCACCGCTAGGGCATCAAGCACGCACCCCACGTGCACTCACACGCCCTCATGCGCGAGGCACTACTCATGTGTGCATCAAGGCTGACATCACACTAACGTTGACCAAGGGCACGACCCAACCCGACCCATTGACTTGACCCAGATAACTGTTGACTGACCCATTAACCCAACTCGTTGACCCACCCTACCCGGTTCACTGTTGACCGACCTACCAATCGAACTATAAGTTGATCGATCGAACCGGTCAAACTGGTGGTCAGACTAGTCCAAGCAACCAGCGCGTGTGCAACATGTGTCGCACACTCTAGACGCACATACAAGCGCGTCCAGACTTCGATTGGGGTGTTTTTGGAGTCTATGTGCTCATATGGAGATGCTCTACACTATGATATATTAATTTTTATTTTTGATAATTTTATTAATGTGAAAATACATATGGAATCCTAAATACGCATGTTTTTTGGGTTACTTTAAGGTATTTCATATTTTCTTGTATTTTTCTATGATTTTGGAAATACATTTGTTGGTTTATAGGTATGTCATCACATAGATATTGTATAGAGTGTGACTCATTTATAATATATAAATTTTAATTTGTATCAATGAATAATGTAATATAATTTATATAATATGTGATTTTAGTGATAAATTGTCCACATCACTAAAGTTAAAATCACACGTATATAGTGTATGTGAAAGATAAAGTTTATATCTCCAGTATGAGAGTTTCAAGAATTCAATTGAGTTGTGACTGCCAAAGTAGCACTTGATTGGATTTGAGAAATATTTGTCTCATATAACGATGGGATGTCTCATATTCTAATGCAGGGTCATACTCCCAAATGAGGTAATTGTATATTAGTTCATGGAGGGATACATGACAATATAGTAGAAGAGTGACCAATCCCAGTGGTTCATATACTCAAAGGTGATGAATTCACGAAAGTTGGAATATATTCTCATTATCGCTGCCATGTGTGGAGTATACAACTGCACGGCATGTATTCTACCCAAAGGTGATTATATGATAATGCATATAACTCTCTAGATGTGTACTTGTGTATCTTCAAGTTATATAGTACTCACATGATACTAATTACATATATTGCTTGTTATTTTAGTCACTTTATCTTTAATTAATAACTCCAATATTATTGAGATTCTTACTGGTTCAAACTTTAAGTAGTGGAAATATGATATTTTCTATTTGGGAAAAGAGCAATTGGATTTATTTGTTATCCATGAAACGTTCCATTTAAGAATACTTGAAAAATGGTAACCAACTGACTGCACTGTTAAAAGATGATGAAAGCCTTGGTGGCTTGAAATTATATCTTGTCTAAATAGAGATTATGACACATCTGCAAGGACTCTTTAACATAAGGTATGATTGCTCTGATGAGGTTAAGGATTACATTCTAAGAATGGTAGATTTGAAGTTTAAAAATCATACTCATAAAAGAACTCATAAAACCACCGGTCACTCTAACAGTCTGGGCCTACAATAGAATTTTCAAGAAAAATTAGTGACTGTTACTTCTTTTTAAAAGAAATGTCACATAAATATAGATTGCAGTAAGTATACAAAATTTGGTTGTTCGAATGTGAGCTTGTAATCAATTATTTTTTGGCATTATTTATGAATCAATTACCTATTATAAGCTTGTCCAATTCATGGTAACTAGATAGTTGGGCAACAAGTTTGTTGTGTTTATTATAGGGGGATTCATAAATCTAAAGAAGCCAAATCAAGATGAATCATAGCTCACCATAGAAAATAACGATAAAGTCAACGTTGGAAATATCATTTTCATTCTAGATTATATTTTTAATCTTATATTAAGAAACACATTTTATGTATTTCTCTTGACACAAAACTTAGTTTTTGTTTCTTGTTTAAACATATGTGGCTGCTCTTTTGAAATAATAATAAAAAATTATTTTTATGTTCTTTAATTCAAATAAGGTTGAGTACTACATTACATCAAATGAATTGTACATATTGTATTTAACTCCCAATGATATATACGGCGCATGTACGGTTGAAAATGTAGTTTCCAAAAGTTTTATGCCTAAGGAATAATCTTATGCATTAACATCTTGATCACATGTTTAGAAAAAGAGTACAAAAGTTGATAATATTGATATTTGTCTACTCTTAACGGTTACCTAAAGATTTTTGTAGATTATTGTGAAAGTAAGATAACTGAGATAAAGAATAAAACTGCAGTCTAAAGTTCCAACATGTTAGAGGTCATTTAAGCTAATCTTAGTAAACCCTATATGGTAACATTATGCAGAAATTTTATTTCAACAAATCATTGATGACTATTTCGTTTATACTTGATTAAGGAAAAGTCTAAATCTCTGGATAAATTCAAAAAACAATTGGACTAAAATTGAATATTTAGAATAAATCTTAAAGATTGTCAGACCTAACCGTGGTGGTGCGTATTTTGACAAGTATGGTAATGTTGAATAACTTAAAGAGTCATTTGTCAAATAGTTAGTAGATTCTAGGGTGATAACTTAATTTACTATGTTTGAAAATTCTGAACAAAATGATTTGGCCAAAAGACATAATTGCACCATGATGAACATGGTGATAAGTATGATTAGTAAGGCTAAATTATCTGGTCTTCTATGAGTTGATGTTTTGAAATCAACCTTTTCACATACAAAATGTGTTTCTTGCCAAAGTTGTTCCATTAACTCCTCTTGAGTTATGGATTAGACATAAATCTAACTTGAATCATATTAAAATTTAGGGCTGTCCTGCAGAAATGAGGTTATATAATCCAACATTAAGTACGTTGGAATTCATATCCACTCGGAATTATTTCATATCTTTCCTAGATTGTTCAAAGGGGTATCGATTTTATGATCTTAATGAAGGTATAAGAATTATGGAATCACAAATGGTAAAGTTTCTAGAGTTCGACGTAGCTATAGAGAAGAGCTGCTCTTAGACTATTAAGAATAATAGTATAGTGTGGAATCTCCTACACCACAGACTAAGCTTGTTGAGGCTCGAGGTACTATTCTTAAGACAATTTCTAATGAAGTTTCTCAAGCCTCTCAGGTGCAGAATGAAGTGATTATAGCTCTACTCAGGAGATTTGTTAGGGAAAGATGATCGGTTATACTACTAGACTATATAGTCTATCTATGAGAGCATGATTATGATATCTACTGCATGGTTGATCTAGTAACTTATATAAATGTTGTTTCTTGTCCTCACTCAGGTATGTGGTTAGATGCCATAAAAGACGAGATGCAATCTGTGAAATATTATAGTGTTTGGGAACTTATTGACTTGCCTAAAGGTCACAAGCTCATTAGTTGCAAATAGGTGTACAAAACTAAAAAGGATTTCAAAGAAAGATCGTGGAGTTCAAAACCAAACTGGTAGCCAAAGTTTTCACTCTAAAAGAGGGTGGATAGTGAATAAATATTTTTTCTAATATCTTCTAAAGATTCTTTTAGAATGAACATAGCATTAATAACTCATTTTGATATGGAGTTATGCCAAATAAAAACTATATTTCCAAATGGACACATTGATAACAAAATTTATATAATGCAACCGGTAGTAGATAATTCAAGTAAGCTTGTATGTAGACTAAAAATTCTTATTCATGGTCTTCAGTAAATTTCCAGATAATATTATTAAAATTTCATAGTGTTGTTATTTCGTTCAGTTAATAACAAAGTAATTCATGATATATATACTACAAGATCAGTGGGAGGAAATTTATTTTTCTTATATTCTATGTATATGATATTTTACTTGTAAGCAGTGATCTTAAATTACTAAATGAGATAAAGTAGATATTATCGAAAAAATTTTGACATGGAGGACCTTGAGGCATCTTTTGTCCTTTGCACTAAGGTCTGTAAGAATCGTTCTCGCCATATATTAGGGTTATCTCAGAGGACATTTGCTAATCATATTTTAGAAATATTCAGTATACATCATTGCAAGTCGGGAATTGCTCCTGTTATTAAGGGTGATAGATCGAATCTATTACATTGTCCTTATTTAGATATTGAGAAATTAAATGGTGTACCTTGTGTCAGTGCACTTGAAAGTATCATGTATGCTCAAATTTGCACTAGACTAAATATCGCTTTTGCGACAAGACTTGTAAGCAGATATTAGTTAAATTCAAGACATGATCATTAGGTTACTGGCAATAAGTTTTTTGAGGTATTTTTTGACTATATGCCGATTTAAAGACATATTCAAGTCCTGCAGCTAGTAGGGTATTTAGATGTAAACTTTACTAGCTGTTAAAATGACATGAAATCGATAATGGAATACATATTTATGTTAGTAAGAAGTGCAGTAAATAGAAATCTATGTCATCTTATACCATGTAAGCAGAGTTTGTAGCATGCTTTTAGGGCATGCTTTTAGGTTGTTACTCAAGCTATTAGACTCCAGAACCTCATTAGGGAGTTAACCATATTTAACTTTATGGATAAACTCATATGATTGTATTGAGATACTAACTTTGTAGTGTTGTTTATTAATAACATAGGTCATAAGGGGTCTAAATATATGGCGATCAAATTTTTTAACAATAAAGAAACAATACATAATGGTGATGTTATAATAGAGCATATTTTCACAGATGATATGGTTGCATATCCATTTACTAAAGGACTTCACTCTTCTGTTCTTGAACGACATGTCATTAATATGGGCTTAGGAGCATCAAGAGATGTCGTTATTTATTGGTAGCTATTTCGATTTTACTTTAATAAAGTTTACATATGTGTTTGTTACACTTGATAACTATTTGATATGTATCAACTTTTGCATTCAATAAGATATATTTGAATGTATTGTCATTATATTGAATGCATATTGATAAAAATCTCAAGGTATTGTATAAACCTTAAGTGAATGCTAGAAGCATTCAGTTATTAGTCTTGAGTATATGTTTTGTTACACATAAAGAAAAATTAACCATAAAGACAATGCATGTGTGGTTCACTAGAACCATAAAGACATTCTCTAATGGCAAGGTTTTTGTGATACTTAAAGTAAGAGAATGGTGACTGACAAATGGGATCTCACTATGAGAGTTGTTATCAATTTGCCACATTACCATATTAAATTCATATCAATAAAGTTAAAAACACTCGTGACGATGGAAGGCTCTATGTGTATACATGCAATTACCATCATGATTCAATGTTTGAGACTTTATGAGATAGAATTGACTATTAAGAATTATCTCTAAACCAAGGTGCGCACATACAGTACAATTTCAATTAATAAAGCCTAAGCAGGAGAATGTAAGAGTTTTCCTAATCTAGACTACATTAATTGATATTCTAATTTACTATTTTACAGGGTTGGTCTAAGGTGAGATAAAATGTTTCTTAATCAATCTAATATGGAGCTAGCTAGTGTGGATCGAGTTGAACTGGAGCCATAATGAGAGGATCTGTTAGAAACTCTATAAATAGTGCTCAAGTCTCTAATCTAACCCTAATTCTCACAATTATCCTCACAAAGGAGCAACTACCTACCGCTAAATGGTGAGGAGGTCGTCTCATCAAACTAGTGATATAGAGGCCAATAAAGGAGAAGTTCTTGAGTTTGGATCGTCACTGTTTTGCATCAAGAACGGTGGTCCAAATTAGGTGTGTAAATTTGTTTACATGATTACATATGTGTTCCTATTTCTAATTATGGAGATCTTGGATTGTGCTTTCGTGTCTTGCACCACCTACTCCGGCAAAGTACCCTGCTCTAGCGGCGGACGATGATGAGGTGGAGATGATAATGCTCATTCAAGTTCAGCGGCCTTTCCAGCATTATGCCTTCCCTACCGACCCAAGTGGAATAGGATTCTCTCTCTGCCTGAAAGTCATTTAGTTCTACACAAACTGATGGTCGGTAATTGTTCATAACATCGCGTTGTACTTCATCGGTCATGTTTTAGCTACCTAAAATGAGCCCTCTGCAAGCTTGACATATAACTTATACTAACATTACATGGATTTTTTCAGGATGTCCGATTGTTACGGCATTCTAGGCAACGTCGTTGGTGGTGGAATCAGTGAGAAAAGCCCAATATGACCGCCATCCTCTCCTGCGCTTTGCACATGTGCAAAGAATCGATGGTGATTCAACTTATCTCTACCACATCTTTTCAGCTCATTTCTATCACACATTTCCCTACATTTCTTGTGTTAAAATATGTCTTGAGTTTAAGCCCATTAAATTGACTTGACTTGATTTGAATTGTAGATAAGCATTTCGGAAGAACAACGAGTAAGTTTTGAACCCAGGCCTCAAATTAGTTAACTTGCGGATAAGGAAATATTATTATAATTCAAGCGAAGATTGGCAAGGGAAAATCAAAAGGGGAAGTCAGAACTTTGACTTGGATTTTGGATGCACACTGCAACTTCTTTAGCCAAGAGAGGAAATAAATAAATAAAACGGAAAAGGAAAAAAAAAAATCAAACTCTACTAGAAGTCAGCAAATGTGAAGACCGAATTCCACTTGATTTGTTTTCTTAATCCCAGTAGGCGTTGACTACTCCTTTGACCGATCTAATTTTGGGACTTTCTCTAGCGGGGGCTACATAAATGTATTTGAGGGTTTCTCTTAGGCGTGCCTTGCTTGCATGAATATTGTGGTCAGTGTCGTTGTTGATACAAGCATTGAAGCATCGTTATTCTAGCAAGTGCTTGGCAGGTTTTTTGTTTGTGCAATTACATCCTAGAAGAATTAATGTTTGTAACCGGTGAAATCTTGAGATAAGATTTGCGTCTAATTCCTTTGTGAGATTGAGAGATTATTTCTTAAGAAATTTTTAGGCTAAACACTGCATATGTTATTGGGTATAATTAGGGCTTGGAAAACACCGTGAGTGTTTGAGTAACTCGAGTGTATAATCTTCATTGTATCGCTTGATCTATAATAAATTTGTTGCCATTCTTCCTATGGACGTAGGTCACTATGACCGAACCATGTAGGTCTCATGTCCAACTTATTTTCTTGTTCTGTCTATTTTATTGTTTGATTACTTGCTTTTCGCAACAACTGATATCAGAGCCAAACTTGGCTAAGTTGAAGTGAATCGATGACAATAGAAGAAGGAAAAGTGAAAATTGACAGATTTGATGGGAATGCTTTTAATTTTGGAAAATGCAAATTGAAGATTATCTCTACCAAATGAAATTGCACTTGCCCCTACTTGAGGAGAAGCCAGAGACGATGAAGCAAGTTGATTGGAATTTGTTGGATAGATAAGCTATGGGTGTTATTCGGCTGACGTTAGCTCGTAATATCAAGTTTAACATCGTATAGGAGAAGACCATTGCTAATTAGATGAAAGCCCTGTTGAACATGTACGAGAAGCCTTCTCTCTACGATCAACAAGGTCTATTTGATGCAATGTCTGTTTAATTTAAAGATGAGTGAAGGTGCATCAATTGCGGATCATATCAATGAATTCAATGTGATTGTTAGTCAATTGAGTTCAGTTGAGATTGACTTTGAAGATGAAGTACGTGCTTTATCCTCATTGCCTAATAGTTAAAAAATGGGAGAAGTACACTATTGGTGCCATAAGTTGTGTACAGCGCTCACTTTGGTGCCAAAAGTTTCAGTCGGATCACTTAAGTGCCAAAAATTTTGAAAAACGCTCACTTTGGTGTCAACTCCGATCGAGTTGGCCGGAAATCTGACGTGGCATTTTTTTATTAATATTTGAAGCCGACGTGGATCGCCGGAGAATACAATCAGTATGTAAACAACAAAACGATGCCATTTAGCATCTTTTCCCCCAAATAAGAAACCCTAAATCCCTAAATTCAAGTAGAATCGGAAATTGAAAACCCTAAATCCCCAATTCGACCAATTCTAGTGCATACTTCGATTTTCTCTCAAAGTTATCAGCTCACTCTTGCAAATGGAGGGCAGAAGCTTCAGCAGCGGCTCACATTCCTATAAAAAAAAAAGCGAATTAGATGGTGAGTGTTACTGTTATTGTGGGTTACCGAGTCCGAGAAGAACATCTTGGACTCGGTTGAATCCTAAGAGAAGATTCCATGGGTGCGGCAGATATAGAGAAGGCTCGAAGTGCAAATATTTCAAATGGGTTGATAGGAAATTCTCTGATCGAGCGACAGAGGTGATCCTAGAGTTACTTGAAGGCCGAAATCAACCTCCACTTGCGTTAACGGACGAGTTGAAGGATGTCAACTCAATGCAAACTCAAATAAAGGGTTTAACATCTCTGGTCGACCATTTGAAGAGGGAGGTTTCAAGGCTAAAAATTGAAAGAAAATTTTATCGAGCGTTGATTGTGTTTTTATTCTCTTGGGTAGTTTATTCAAATGTGAAGTGAGTAATGAGAAGAAGTTTATATGTCTACCATAGTCGAAGTTTCTATGTCTACCATTTTTGTATGAAGCATAAGGTTTTGTTGTAATCCATGGTAAAAATGCAAGGTTGGAGTTGGAATACATTAATTGTGAACACTTCAGAAATGCAATGTTTGCTTGCTACATTTTTTATTTGCCCTCTTGATTTGCTAGTTTGAATGGTTTGCTGCAACTGCAAACCATGGCGAAATGGAAGGAATGCATTAGTTCTGAGCACTTTTTATTGTTTAGTTGTGTATTGACAATGTTTGTTTTGGTTAGTTTTTGCTTCAAATAAAATGGTTGCTGCATTTTTATCGTTGTAATGGTTTACTGGTTTGCTGGTTTGCTAGTTTGCTGCAACTGCAAACCATGCCAAAATTAACGATTGATCATTTCAGTGCCAAAAGTTATAAATAGTGATTGCTTGAGTGCCAAGTTTTGATAAAAGTGATAATTTAAGTGCCAGTCACGATTACGAAGTGATTACTTCTGTTGCACAAGTTGTAAATAGTAATCGCTTGAGTGCCAATTTTAAACTTGCACCAGTCGTGGTGCATCTTGCATCTTGTTCTTACACCAGTTGGATTGCTGGTGAATTTTCTTGCAACACAACAGCCCTGCAACGAGATGCACTAGCACCTAAAACTGCATCTTGTTCCAGCACAAACAACTAGAACCCCACAAATAGCATCAACGCATCAACAACTTCAACCAGCAACACTATATGCACACATCTAAATCTAAAAAAAATTTAATAGCAACCTCATAAGAATATTGCACCAACAACAAAAAAATATATAGCATAACTAATAACTATCTTGCTAGCTATTAGCCGAAACCAAGCCAAAAGAAAATAACAGAAACAGCTCTGTCATTGACATTGATTGATTGTTTACAAAAGAAAAGAAAAACATGAACTTCACTCCCCAATCACTGAAGGTTTAGCACCCTCTTAAAAAAAAAAAAAAAAACCAATGGCAATATGGAGGCAGCAACTACCATAAGTGATATAATATCCAGCACCCTCCTAAAAAAAAACATAAAAAGAGAGACAATGTCCAGCACCACATAAACTAAAGAGACCATGTCCAGCACCCTCCCATCAGTCAATATGGACAACACCCTGATCTCCTTTTCGTCTTGGGGTTTTGAATTGATTCATAATCCGAGCACTCTTTTGAACTAGATGTGCAGGTTCTGTCACCTCCTTTTCCTTGTTTTTTTACAGTGGTTATTCTTGTTCTAGCATGTGTCATGTGTTGGTCCATATCATCACTATCGCGCCCAATCGTTGGTTGAGATGGAACTGGTGCTAGGTTCTATTTGGATGGTTGTTTTGCAGTTATACCCACTATCTTCTTCTTTGGAGCACTCTTCTTTGGCTGCGCCCTTGATTCTTGAGTTGGGCCACCTTGAGAGAGAAGTACCTCCGAAGTTCTCCCAGGCTACAAGAACATAGCGATATCGTCAACCAAATGAATTGAAGTACAACAAATTAAATGCATGAGGCCTACAAATCTTACATTCAAAATAGTCATTCCAGTTCATTCATCTGTGTAAATCCCATAACCATATTGCCTTAATCTTTTTCCAATACCCCCTCTTATTCGCGGTTGTGCATCATTTTCAGCAGCAACAGATGGGGGAGCAGCCTCTGCAACTTGTGCAGTTGCTCGTCTTCTCACCTGAGAAACACATAACAAATTTAAAATTCAGCCCATAAAAGACAAACACAACGATGTACAACTTATAGGAACTTTTTTTCTTCTCATTTGCTCAACAGTGGACTCAGTTGTTGTTGTTGCTGTCCTGCCTATTCCAGTCCTTGTCCTTGCACTTGAGCCTACAACAGGGCCTTTTTCTGGCCCTTTAGAAGGCCTTACAACAATGTACTATATCAGGATCATGACCAACTATAATGAATAATTAGACATCTACTCATTTTCATGGTGGAAACAAATGAAGAAAACTTATCAAATTACAAGTGCATGATAGAGGAAAAGCACAAGAGAAGCCAGTACACATGGTCAACCATCAAACTCTATCGAATAGGAAATGTAAAGTTACTAAGGTAAAGAGGATACTTACCTTACAGCAGGGCTTTT
The DNA here is from genome assembly GCA_007663325.1 of Eucalyptus pauciflora. Classification (NCBI taxonomy): domain Eukaryota; kingdom Viridiplantae; phylum Streptophyta; class Magnoliopsida; order Myrtales; family Myrtaceae; genus Eucalyptus; species Eucalyptus pauciflora. The sequence continues at coordinate 198,350 of VMYD01000317.1, read as the reverse complement.
TGTTTGCCATTCAGTAGGCATTACTGCAGGGCCTTCTGTCCTACCTTCAGCCATTACATCTTGTTGTTGATGCTGCCTTTTCAGCTCACAACCTTTCTTATTGTGCCCTTCCTTGCGGCAATAGGAGCACTTCATCTTTGAGCCAGTCCTACTCATCCTCTAACTTGATGCCTCTTCCTGCTGCATTCTTCTTTTCTTTTTTGGCCTTCCAATTTGCTTCTTCAGCGACAAAGGTAGAGGGCTTTCATGATTTGTTGGCTCCCAATATTTGCTACTTCTGATAGGCTGCATCATGAATTGGTATGAAGCAAGGTATGAGCTTTTTTTGCACCAATCATGTAGGTAATCATTTGGGTTTTCTTGCTTTATCTGAATAGCACAAATTGCATGGGCACAGGGAATTCCATTCAGTTGCCAGGCTCGGCATGAACACTTTCTTCTATCCAACTTGACAACATACTTATCCTGATTTTGAATAATCTCATATCCATTATCTCCATTCCAAACTGGATGGTAGAACCTACTAGCAGCAATGTTGGCATCCAATCTCTTCATAATCCTAGGGCCACAGTCTCTAGTCCATTTCGTAGCCTCATCTCTTTGCCTATGCAGTCTAGTCATCACCATCACTCAAATATCATTAAGCATGCTGATAATTGGTTTGCACATGGCCTCTAAAATTCTGCCATTGAAAGCTTCACTGAGGTTGTTATCAATGATGTCGCATTTGAACTCTTCGCTGAAGAAGGCCCGACACCAATGCTTAGCTTCTATCTGGAAGAGTGCATCAAAACCTCCCTTTATCAGCTGCAACAATCCTTGTTTGGCTAATCTAAAATCAGCCATGTTGATACTCTTTGCTATCTGCCAGAACTGCTTCTGCATCCTATCTCCTTTGAAGTTCCTTGACCAGTTTGCATATATGTGCCTCGCGCATATTCTATGCTTAGCATGTGGCATCAACTCAGCCAATGCAGGAATAAGTCCCTACAAAAATTCAAACCAATAAATACAAGTCAGGAAAAAGATGCAAATGATTAATATTAAAAGGGAGTGAATTAATTAACAATGAAATTACCTTGTGTTGGTCGCTCATGAATGCCCATCCCCCCATCGGTTATCTCAAGGTCAGCCATTAAATTTTTGAGAAACCAGGACCAAATATCCTTGTTCTCTATCTTCACCACTGCCCAAGCTATCGGAAACATTTAATTATTTGCATCTCTCCCCACAGCAGCCAACAACTTCCCCTTGCACAAACCTTTTAGAAAGCATCCATCTAATCCTATAACTCTTCTACAACCAGCCAAGAAGCCCCGTTTGCATGCATCAAAACAGACATAAAATCTATCAAATCTAGGCCCAAGATCAGGGAGTGGCCTCTCCACAACCTCTACATACACCTTGCTAAATGGGTTTTGAAACAAGCATTCGCCAGCATAGTCCCATACCTGCGCATATTCTTCCTTATACCCACCCATCAATATTTTCATCACCCTCATCTTAGCTCTCTTGCATTGATTCCTTGACACATTAACCCCTACTTGCTCCTTCATTAACTGTTGAAATTGAGGACTCTTGATCTCGAGCATTGCTTTGATAGTGTTGAAAAAATGCTTTGATAACCACACACTTGTTACCCTTTTATTGTTAAAGATAATTTGACAAGTATGCTCCTCCTGCAAGGACCTAATCTGGAATGACCCATTCTTACTAAGCGCGCCATAGAGCTTCCATGAACAATTGGATTGTGAGCACTTAGCTCTCACAAATTCCTTTGTGTTTCTAATGAATTGAACACTCCTCTGTTCACCAATGGAGTTCTTCACAACAGCTTCTTTGAACTGTTTCGCATCGTCAAATCTCATGCCCACAGACAAAATGGGTTTATCAACAGTCGGATCATAGCAAGGGTACTTACTTTTTCTTCGACGAGCAAGTTCTTCATCATCTTTGTTAAGCTCATTCTCCGAACCAGCAACTTTATCGCCGCAGCTTTTTTCATCTTCACTTCTATTACCTTCAGCTAGAACTCCATCCCCATTTACTAGCTCGGGCCTCTTTGCTGAAGGTGCAAGTTTTTTTCTCAGAAATTCCCTTTGTTTTTGTCTTGATTGTGTGAGTTCATCATCATCTTTGTCACTTGGGAAATTTACTGAAGCAAAATATTCATCTTCCGATTCACTGGATAAAGTAATTTCCCATCCTAATCTAATGAAGTCTTCATCGCCCACATCTTCACCCAAATCTTCACCCAAATCTTCACCTAAGCTTTCAGGACATCTCACTGTTTGTTCATCTCTATCAATGTGAGTTCTCTCCCTCTCATCTCTTTCATCCCCGACCTAATTACTCGCTTGAATAGGATCCCTCACTTCTCCTCTTTCAGTGGTGGTCTGCCCATCCCCATCCTCATCCTCATCCTCATCCTCACCATCCTCATCATCGTCCTCATCTTCACCATCACTATAATACTCAACATATACCTTAGCTTCTTCACCGTGAAGATAATGGTAAATGATATCCTTAATACCATTATCGTCATTAAAAAATCTCAAGTCATCCTTCAATTCCTTCACAGTAACACAGTAATGTAGTTTTTGTACTTTGCATCGTAAAAAATACACCAAATCCCTCATAAAAGTAATATATGATGGCTTCCAAATATTGACATAAATAGTACATTCATTTCAACCAGTATATTGCCAATCATCGACGCTAATAAGAAACTCTCCACCATAGCAAACAATGATGCCTACCTGATTCGTGTCCATGTTGATGCTGCACCCAATGAAAAAAAAAACAAATGTCATTACTTGTTGGGACCACATGACATAATCAGCAACTTCACATGGAGGTCCTTGTCGTTTTGTTGTGAAGAAACAAATGCAACTAATCTCCCCAATTCGGTGCTTTTATAGAAACAAAAGAAACCGAATTGAATAAACAAAGTGAGGTCCCACCACCCATTTTTCAATTCAATCACATTCGGCCCCCATGTTTCCCCCATAGAAGCAGTTCAATTGATTAAATAAATTCGGTCCCACCATTGTTTCCCCCCGAGTCGAGCCCCCATTTTCCCCTCCGCGCCCCTTATTTTTCTATTCGGTTCCCACAAAAGAAAGCGAACAAACGACAAAACCCTCAAATTTTCTATTCAGTCCCCACCACTTTCCCCAACACTTTCCCCTTGAGCCAAGCCCTCAAATTCGGTCCCCACCACTTTCCCCCTGAGCTGAGCCCTCAATTTGCCCTCCACGCCCTAACTTGCCCGTCGGAACCCTAATTTTTCACTAAATTGAACCACGTAGAGAACATGACAAACCTGAGTGAGCGAGAGTTGAGGATGCAGCCAATGAACGAACGTGAACGACAGCGCAACTACAACGGTGGCCGAGCGACGGCAGGTGAGTGATGGCAGGCGAGTGAACGACAATGGGTCACGAGCTACGGCTGATGGCGTCGAGTGAGAATCCAATACGAACACTATTTTTGGTCCACGTCAATTTTTACCATAGTCAATCCACTATACGACGATCGTTTTGTAGGTAATCCACGTGGAATGGTAAAACAACGTTGTTTCTTATGAAGAAAAGGAAACGGCATCGTTTTATGCCATCCACCATGGAAAATAATAAGAGTTGTCGATTTTTTCTCTTAAATATAAATGCCACATAATCATTTTGGCCGGAATTTTTCGCCGGTGGCACCAAAGTGATCGTTTTTTCTCCAATTTGGCACTTAAGTGATCCGGCGGAAACTTTTGGCACCAAAGTGAGCGTCGTACACAACTTATGGCACCAATAGTGTACTTCTCCCATTAAAATACTATTGTTACTACTATTAGTAATACTACTATCACTATTGTAAGTAATTCATCTGGGTCAACAAGTTTGACGTTTGATGGAGTTCAAGATTTGATTCTGAGCGAAGACATCCGTAAAAGAGAATTTGGTGAATCTATATCTGCTACTATAGTAGGTAAAAATAAAGAAAGATCTCAAACACATACTAGCAGGAGTAGTACTAACATGAATAGACGCAATCAGTCTAGAATTGGTGATGCTATCTATTGGAGCTATGGCAAGAGAGGACATCTTAGAAGAAATTGCTTTAAGCTAAAGAATAAGAATGGTAAGGGAATTATAGTTGATTTAGTAGATGATGTTGCAACTATAGCTTATGGTAATTTGGATAATGCTGATTTTGTTTTATCTATCACCGATTATTCATCGTTTAATGGATGGATTATGGATTCCGGTTGTTCTTTTTATGCTATACCAAATAGAAAATGATTTACTACTTATCAATGCACGGATAATAGTAAAGTACAGTTGAGGAACAACATTAAATGCGATGTTGTCGGTGTTGGCAATGTTAGAATTAGAATGCATCATGAGAACATTGAATAAAGTGAGGCATGTTTCAGAGTTAAAGAAAAACTTAATTTCCTTGAGTGCCTTGGATTCAACTAGGTATTGATAAATTTTATTATGTGGAATTCTAAAAATTATTCAAGTTTCTTTCGTGATAATAAAAGAAATAAAGTATAGTGGCATGTATGAACTTCAAGGTAAGACAGTGAAAGATTTCGCTATAGAGACGTTGAATGCATCTGTTTGAGGGTCTGAATTTTGGCATATGTTTTTTGGGCATATTGGCGAGAGAAACCTGAAAGTTTTAAGTGAAAGAAATCTGCTATGTGGTTATGTTCCTAATGAACTGAACATATGCAAGTCTGATTTAAATCTACAGCAGAAAGTGCAATTCAGTACAACTGTTAAAGAAACCAAGGAAATCACAAAGTTAATTCACTTGAATGTTTGTAAGTTGTCGTGGTTTCCCTCAAGAAAGAGTGTCAGATTTATGCTAATAGTTGTTGATGACTACTTAATGAAGACGTGAGCATGCTTAGGCACAAGTTTGATGCCATTATTAGGAACATGCAGTTGAGAGCTTTGATCGAAAAGGATACTGATAAGATAATTAAGCATATGCAAACCGATAGTAGCATGAACTTTTACTCGAAGTTGTTAAATGAATTCTGCATGAAGGAAGGCATAGTGAAACACCGCATTAATGTTAATGAACCACAACATGTTACGGAATTGATAAACAAAACATTACTAGAGATGGCCCATAAAATGCTCTCTGGTGCTGGTATGGCTAGGAGATTTCTAGTAGATGTGCTTAATATGGCAAGCTATTTGATGAGTAGATCCCCATCGACAACGATTGGATATCAGACTCCCGAAGAAGTGTGATCAGGTAACATTGCTAATTATTTTGTTCTTAGAATATTTGGTTGCCCTTGTTATGTTCAAGCTGTTGAGAAAACTCCTATTGGGTTTTGAAGTTGACAAAACTTTCCTATTCTTGTTCTTATTCTGAAAATACTAGAATTTTATGCTATATTGTGGAATGATGTCAAAGTCTATTTTACTCTAGAAGTCTTTCCCACTCTAACAAGATCTAGATTGAAACCAAGTCCAGAACGAAGATATAATCAGACTTAGGATTATTGATTTTTTGACAAACATTCAGTACGAACGAGATTTATTATTAATATCTGACTTTCTGGCGAAGAATCTCACTTACCTTTCATAAATATATTGATGGAATCAATCACGAATTGATGAAATCAATCTTGAAGACAAGTTCCTTTTTGGAAAACATCTACTTATGGAAACCTAGTTTATGATTGTATGGACGACCAGAATTATCGGATTTTCATCTCAATCTTCAAACGGCTACAAGATTTCCTTAATCGATTATGTCCAACGGATTGATTTGAATAAATTCCTCTAGAGAATGCCAACGGTTAGAAAGGCGTAGAGGAGTATTTAAGGAGGTAATTTGGTCCATTTGAAACAGAGTGTGAAAATTAAAATTCCAAAATTTGAGACCTTTTCAATCACTTGTTCTTTGTCGACAGCACTTACAAATTGTATTCAAGAGAGAAAAACATAAGAAGAGTGACTTAGTGAGAGAAAAAGAAATCCTCCACTGAGTGTTCGTACTCAAACCATTGTATTTCTCTATTGATAACTTAATGAATTTCAGCCAGAAGGCTGTCAGCGTGGGATGGTGGATGTAGGCTTAATCTAAGCCGAACCATTATAAATCTCATGTTCAATTTTATCTTCCCTTAACTCTTTTGATTTGTTCGTCGCAATCTTTTTCTGAACTCCTCGAATTTCTAAAGCATCTTTAATTGAGTTTGAATCTACTTTAGAAATCCGGTGTCACTTTTAGTCAGAGTTTGCTTACAAAATAACTTATTCTGCATTTATTTGCTTAATTTGTTTTTACACCTATTCACCTCCCTTTAGGTGGTAATACTAGCATTTTCAATTGGTATCAGAGCTGTGGTACTTGTCTTATTGAAGTGTTTTTTACTTTTGATCTAAAGATCTTTTATGGCTAGTATATTTGCACCAGGGCTGATTGAAGGACAAAGCAATACCAAACCACCCTACTTTGATAGAAAAAAGTATAATGTGTGGAAGAATAAAATGAAGGCATTCCTAAGATCTAGAGATCATGTTTGGTAGTTGTGGATGATTATTCACAATTTTTTTGGGTTTTCTTATTGGCAAATAAGTTTGAAATCTTCTCTTACTTTTCAAAGTTTCCTAAGAAAGTTCAGAACGAGCAAGGTTATGTTATTTCAAGCATAAGGACTGATCATGGGGAAGTGTCGCAACCTAATTTTCGGGTGCATCACCTAGAGTTTAAGCTGATGGACTACTAAGTCTTAAACTTAGCTCGGGCTCTCCCAAGCCCATACCAATTCGCAACTTAGGTTCAAGTTTTTTAACATGCAAATGGATTTTATTTAGGAGTCGCCACTAATCAGTTTACGGTAGGCCGATTAGACACCTAAGTAAAATAATGGGAGAATTATTTTACTTCTATGAACCAGAGATTATGGGTACGAGGACTTGGTTATACTAGATTTATCTAATGCCCTTTCGGTACCATTTCTTTTTATTTTTTAAAAATGTTTTTGCAGGCAGCTAAGATTTATTTTAACCTAAAATTCTATCATACGTGTGCTCAATTAAACATTCAAAATAAATAAATAAATTGCATCAAAAGAAATAAGCACAAAGCACGCAATTATTTTTTTGGGTTTTCTTGAAATTAGAATTTTATCATAAAACATGCATTTTAACTACATGACCTAATTTCACTAACAAAAAAATTCTAATTAAATGAACCTATTATGCAAACTAATTAATATGCACCTAATATTTTTGTATTTTTTATTGAAATTCGGAATTAATAAAAACCCTAATTAAACTATCTAAAAAAGAATAATTTTCTAATTTATTTTAGGGATTAATTTGACTTAAACCCTATCCTATTTTAGAAAACTATTTTTTAGAAAAATGAGATAATTAAGATGTGCAAACATCATCTAAAACCCTATTTAAAAAAAAATTATTTGGGTCCAACCCTAACCTATTTCGAAAAATTATCTAAAAATGCAATCCTAAAAATGTAATCCTAAAAATAAATTCTAATTTACTAAACCTATATGCTCATGCAACATTTTGATTTTTTTAGTATTTTTCCACTTTTCTTATTTTTAGTGTTTTTCCAAGACAAGTAATTATCAAATAAACTAATCAAAATATTCAACAAATAAATTATTAAAATAATCGAAAAAATAACATGTTGTCTCACAGGTCAAATTAACGATTACTCTAACCCTAAACATCACGACAAAGTGTTCAAAATAATTAAAAATCTGATCCGAAGTCTTACGGATCAAATTAATAATTATAATGATTTAACAATTAAAATACTATAAAAAACCCCCAAAATTAATATAATTAAAAAAATGATCCGACATCTTACGGAAAATAATTAGTAATTACAATAATTTTGGGGGAAACCCCTGTGGATAATGCCTACAAAATTTATTGACATCAAATATTACAACTTAAATAGATAAACTAAAAAAGAACAAAAAATGAGATAACATAAGATAAAGTGAAATAAAATAAATAAATAAAAAGAAAAAGCTAAACTACTTAAAAAGGGAAAACGACTATGGACGGCGCCGAGCGGTCGTTGACCAGTCATCAGAATTCCGGTGGGGAGCAGCAACAGGTGGACGGCAGTGGGCTCAAGCTCGAAGCAGCAGCGGAGGTGGAGCTAGATCGCGGATCGCTGGGCGGCGACGTCGGCAGCGGTGCGATGTTCGGTTGGCGTCGGGGACTGCTGGGTGGCGACGGCGTCGAGCTCCGGCGCAGGGGTGCGGTAAATCGAGCGGCACTCTGACGAAGTGATAGGCAAGCAGGAGGATGCGGAGTCGTCATGGGTCACCGGCATGAAGTGTAATATTAGAGTGGCGTCGGCAAGGGGGTTGCGGACGACTGGGTTGGCGTGGCGGATCTCGGACCGGCAGCAACTGGCAAATCTAGACAAGACGGGGGAAACAGCGTCAAGTGGAGGCGAGCTCAGATCTGCAGGTGGGGGTTCCGGCGAGATTCACGGCTGCTGAAGCGATGGCGCTCGGACGGCAGCGGTAGAGGCGTGCGGCGCTCGAGCAATCGCAGGTTGCCGGTGCGAAGCATCGAGTGGAGGTTTGCTACAATCGTCGGGCACAATGCAGCGAGATCGACAGTCACCAAGCGGAGCAAGGGCGCGGCGGTGTGGGGCTTCGCAGAGAAGAAACCCATGAGAAAGATGGACAATACACGCCTTTTTCTTTTTCTTTTTTCTTTTTTTCTCTCTCTCACGTCACTTCTCAACTTTTCACCTTTGTGTACTTTTTCACCCGAAAGAAAAAGCCCCCTAATTAATTCACACACCATGTCTTTTATAGGTCAAAAAAATGTATCTTTGCAATATATTCTTTTTCCATTTTGTTTGCGCACGATACCCCTAAATATATTGTCGAAATATACACAACTCGCGCAATATTCCCCTTTTGTATTTTTCGCATATTCTATCCAAAAAATTCCCTTTTTGCGCAAAATAGTATATGTGAAAAATCTTAATGGAATATGTAAAAAATATTCCCTTCACCAACAGTCTAAAATAAAATAAAACAAAATGAAAATAAAAAATAAAATGTTTCTAAACTATATGCCATGTGTTTTTTTTTTTTAATTTAGCAAAAATTAACCCCAAAAATTATGCAAAAATTTAAGTGTCAACAGCTACCCCTCTTTGAAGGTGAGCTCACAGAGGTTGCCTTCAAAGATAAATTGAGACCTAAATTTTGATCATGCACATGCAATGAATGATTTTTGTTTGGAAAATGAATTCCATTTTTTAATGCAATTTATATAATGCATGGAAATGCTAATGCAAATAATAAATGAACCTACCTGGAATAACTTACATTCAATGAGGATAGAGTAGTTCGAGATAGTTGGTGTTACATATCCAGGACCCGTACTATTCTACGGTTGCCTAGAATAATAACATGACCTTACAAAGAGACTACTTTCCCAGGACCCGTACCATTCTACGGTCGCCTAGTATGACAGAATTTGGTTGTGTCTAGGACTCGTACCATTCTATGGTCGCCTAAATGAGGATTCACTTTCCAGGACCCGTACCATTCTACGGTCGCCTGAACAGGGAAATAGGTGTTGTCTAGGACTCGTACCATTCTACGGTCGCCTAAACAGGGATTCACTTTCCATGACCCGTACCATTCTACAGTCGCCTAAATAGGGAAATAGGTGTTGTCTAGGACCCGTACCATTCTACGGTCACCTAAACGGAGATTTTGCTTGGCTAGGACCCAAACCATTCTTCGGTCGCCCAGCGTTGCAACATAGATCATCTTATCAGGAGCTGAACCATTCTTCGGTTGCCTTAATCAAATTGAATCTGGAGAAAAATCTTTGAAGACAACTCAATTGAGTGTCAATGTATTCGAAAGGGGAATACCTATGCAACGACAAGTATTTAAGGTATGGATAGAGATATACTTACCTGGTGACATCTCTGTTCCTTGGGGACATGTCTCCTGCAAAACATGACACATTCAAATAAGGTTCATGCGTAATGATTTCTATCAACCACGCATCATCATAATTTGAATAGGAATGATCTCGAATGATGATTCCAATCTGAACGCATGAGCGTCATGGATGTGTCAAATGAGGGATTCTTCAGTCTGAAATGACTTTTCACTCATCCTCTTTAAAAGGGGTTGTTTTATCCTGACCTTTGATGCAAGATCTTGACAATCATTCTATCTCACCATCGTCATGCCAAACAAGGGTTTGAGCAATCTCACAAGTGGTACGACCTTAACAATCTGAGGGGTCTTTAACAGGGACCATATTGTCAACTTGGTCAATGGCTTAACAAAGGGGACTCTTTAAGTCGAGGCTATTGCAAAAATGAGTGATATTCTGTAATCATTTCTGGGTTTACAAGTCAAGAACCCTGCAGAATGAGAAAGAAATAATCTTGCTCGCACTTCTTCGAGCGATGCTTAAAACATGTGAACCCCTAGGTTAATCCAAGTGCCCTAACCAGAAGAGATTTTGCAAGGGATGTAACGTTGGCTTGGTTCATGGGTTGAGAAATGAAATGATCATTAGGCTCAAAAAGTGTTTAGGGGGTCAAAATTGGTGATCATCTTGACATTTCCACCACTTTCCTTCTCCATTGTCGAAGATTTTTTCTTTTTTCATATCACAACTCCATTGATTGCAACGACATTTCATTTTTAGTACCGCCTTTTTGGGGATACGACTTGCTATAATAAGAGTTTGATTTTTTTTCTCTTTTCTAGGCATTGGCCTTGCTTTTACCAAGCACACTGCTTTTTCATGCCCCATTTTTTTTTTTTTTGCACTTATTTTCTTTGGATAGAGTCTCCATTCTTTATCAGCATTCTAAGCCATGTTACTTGAACGGTTCTTTTTGCCTTGCCCCAGTGTGGGGGGTGATCACCAACTGGGTTTATCATGGAACGAATTCATAGGCTCAAGTGGGCTATGCAATGGATGAAAGTGTATAGGATAAAGAAAGAACTGCTCTTCGTCATCCTAAGGCACTTTAAATTACCATACAAGTTACACTGTGAAAGCAACACTCGAAGATTGATGCAAGTGCGAGCAACAAGATTCCTACCATTCATTTCAAATTTGTCCCAATGTGGGATGATTCTTGACAGAGATAATTTAAAAAGAATCTCCATAAGCATATGGGGCTCAAATGGGTTAAACAATGGATCACTTGTAGTGTTTAGGATAGAGAAAAAAATGCATCTCATCACATCGATTGTCGTACCATTTGCGAGATCAACTTTCCCTTGCAGGCACGAAATTTTTCCACACAACTCACTGGGGATTAGTGTATGAAATAATGTATGGAACAAGGCCTGCCTATCATGCCAAAGTATCCCATTTGACACATTCAATTCATCTCACACAATTCATCAAGGAAGAAAAATGCAAGTTTTGCAGCAAATTTGAATAATTCAACTCATTGAAGCAATTTATTCAACATAGAAATGCTTGCAATTCAAAACATAACATGGCAAATTCTATCATGGATAATACTTCTTGATAGTATCGGAATTAACTGGATTGGAAAACTCACAACCATCCATTTTTGTCAGGATCAAGGCACCTCCAGGAAGTACTTTCTTCACCACATAAGGACCGCTGTAATTTGGAGCGAACTTGCCCCCAGGATCTGGAAATATTGATAACAGCTTCCTTAGAACAAGATCATTTACCTCGAAATATCTCGGTCGCACCTTTCGGTTGAAAGATCTGGCTACTCTCTGTTGATATGTTTGGCCATGGTAGAGAGCCTTCGGTCTTTTGTCGTCAATCAAGTTCAACTGTTCAAATCTTTGTTGCGACCACTCCGCCTCAGACAAATCCACTTGGGATAAAACTCTTAGAGAAGGAATCTCCACTTTGACAGGCAGAATTGCCTCCATGACATACACCAGAGCAAAATGGGTTGTCCTAGTAGAAGTGCAGATTGATGTTCGGTACGCCATCAATGCGAAGGGTAACATGTCATGCCAATCTCGATAATTCTCGACTGTCTTAACCAAGATCTTCTTAATGTTTTTATTGGCCGCTTCAACAGCCCCGTCCATTTGAGGGTGGTAAGGGGACGAATTCATAAGTTTGTTGTTCAACTTTGTTCCGTTGTCGGTGATGATTGCTTTAGGGACGCCATAGCGAGCAATTATGTCACATTTGATGAACTTCACAACATTGCGAGCAGTGACACTTGCAAAAGATGTAGCTTCGATCCATTTGAAGAAATAGTCTATCGCCACCAAAATGAATCGATGCCCATTTGAAGCCTTAGGGTTGATTGGGCCAATCACATCAATACCCCACATCAAGAAAGGCCATGGCTCAGAAAACTAGTGCAGCTCAATTGGAGGAACATTTATTTTATTTCCATGAATTTGGCAACGATGACAACTTCGAACATGCTGGATGCAGTCACTTTCCAGTGTGAGCTAGTAGTAGCCTAATCTCATAACCTTATTGGCTAACATATGTCCATTCATATGGGGGCCACATACTCCCTCGTGCGCTTCCTACATGATTTGAGTGGCTTCGACTACATCTATACATCGCAACAAGACAGAATCGTAAGATATCTTGTACAAATTCTCACCACTGATGAAAAATTTCGAGGCCATCTTCGTGATGTACTTCTTATCAGCCTGAGTGCTTCCTTCAAGGAATTCCTGTTTTTTAATGTAATTCATGATATTGTAATACCATGGTTTTCCATCAGGTTCTTCAGTCACAATCATACAATAAGCTGGCTTCGGCAAAACCTCTATTTCAGAGGCTCGACCTCTAACCCATCAGTGACTTGCAGCATAGAAGACAACGTCGCAAGTGCATCTGCAAATTGATTATGAGACCTCGGCAACTATTCAAACGAAACTTCCTCGAACTTTTTCATCAAAATTTCTAAATACTTGTGGTATGGGAGCAACTTGGCCTCCTTGGTCTTCCATTCACCTACGGTCTGCATTATGATTAGTGCGGAATCTCCGAATACTTTTAACTTGACCACACCTATCTCAATTGCGGCCTGAAGCCCGAGAATACAGGCTTCATACTCGGCCACATTGTTAGTGCATGGGAATATCAATTTTGCAACTACCAGTTGGTGTTGTTCATCTGGGGATATTAGAACTGCTCCAGTACCAGAACCGGATAAGTTTACAACTCCATCAAAGAACATTGTCCATGAATCTTCACTTACATTCAAGACACAGTCATCTATGAAACTATCATCATTATTTGAGACTCTTGAATTCTCGACCATTAGATTAGCAATCAATCGACCCTTAACCAACTTTTGTGGCATGAATTGCACATCAAATTCTGATATTAAAATCTGCCATTTAGCTAACTTACCCACCAAAGCTGGCCGTTCAAGTAAGTACTTGATGGGGTCGTTCTCGGTCACGAGGAACGTCTGGTAATCCAGTGTGTACTGTCGCAATCTATGCAATACCCACACTAATACAGCACAAGTCTTTTCCACATTAGAATATTTCAGCTCTGATATCGTGAACATTTTACTCAGATAATAAACGACTCGTTCTTTTTTATCGACGTGACTTTCCTGAGCCAACATTGCACCCAATGACTCACTATGAATGGTGAGGTAGAGAATCAAAGGATGCCTTGGCGATGGCGGGACAAGCATCGGTGGATTCATCAAGTAATACTTCAACTTGTTGAATGCTTCTCGACACTCATCATCCCAGTTGACTCGTGCATTCTTCTTTAGGAGCTTGAAGAACAGCTTGGCGGTTTTAGAAAGTTGGGAAATGAATCGAGCAATGTAATTCAACCTCCCCAAAAGGCTCCGGACTTCTTTCACCATTGACGGAGGTCACAACTCACAAATTGCCTTAGCTTTAGCCGGGTTGATCTCAATCCCTTCACTACTCACAATGAATCCAAGTAATTTACCGGATGTTGCTCCGAACACGCACTTAATGGGATTTAGTCGAAGCTTGAACTCACAGAGTTGATCAAACAGCTTCTTCAAGGTCTCGACGTGGCTTTTTCTAGGTCGAGTCTTTGCAATCATATCATCAACATAGACCTCAATCTCTTGATGCATCATGTCATGAAACAATGCTACCATGGCTCACTGATAAGTTGCCCATACATTCTCGAGTCCAAAGGGCATGACCTTGTAATGAAAGGTTCCCCACAGGGTGATAAATGCGATCTTCTCTGTGTCCTCCTCCTTCATCCTTATCTGATTGTACTCGAAAAAACCATCCATGAATGAGAATAGTTCAAAACCAGCAATGCTATCCACAAGAACATCTATGTGATGTAACGGGAAATCATCCTTCGGGCTAGCCTTATTCAAGTCCCGATAATCAACACAAACTCGAACTCGACCGTTCTTCTTCATCACCAGTACAATGTTAGCCACCCATTATGGGTATTGTGAGACTTCAATGAATCCCACCTTCAAAAGCTTCATCACTTCTTCCTCTATTTTCTTTGAGAGATCGGGTTTAGTTCTCCGCAGTCTCTGCTTCTTAGGCGGCACGTCCAAATTAGTAGGCAAACAATGCTCAATGATTGACAGTTCTAAACCAAGCATGTCAACATAAGTCCATGCAAAGATATCCTGATATTCCTTTAGTAGTTGAATTAGGCTCTCGGCCACATCTTTGGGGAGATTCACCCCGATTTTCACCTCTTTGGCTTCTTCGGTGTCACCTAAATTAATAGTGACGGTCTGCTTGGATGTAAAAGCCTTGGCTTTTTCGTGTTGTTCCCAGCTACGCTGCATCTCAATGGAGTCTTCAACCGAGTCTTTAGGATCATCATTATCAGCACTTGTTGCATTAGATTGAACCATTTCCACACCTTTGCATGCTATAAGATTATTCCTGAAATATGAAGTAGATAAATCAGAAAGATAAACAGAGTAAACTACGTTTTTTGTTTGTTGTTTTTTGGTTTTTTTTTTTTTTTTTTTGAAGTTCTTTGGCAAAAAGATTTTTTTTGAAACATTTTAACACAAGGAAGTATGATGAAGCCCAACCTCAGAATTCTCCTTAGATTTTTCTTTTCTTTTATCGGCTGGATATCATCACCAGGCTAGTTTGGTGTACCTCATCATGCCCTCAAAATAAAACTTGTAATTTTATTGAAATTCATAAATCAATTACAATTTATTGAATGGAAAATGCGATTCAAGCCCTAAGAAGAAAACGAAAAAGAAGAAATCAAAAACAATTCCTAGAAAGCAATAAAAATTCTCGCGTAGGGGAATGTGCGAAAGTGGTAAATGGGTTACTCTTATGGGCTAGGGCCCATTTCTTCCAGAGGCTCTCCATCAATAGCTCCAACGAAGAGGTCATTGAACAAACTTGAAATTCCTTCCAAGGTATCGTCGGCGCTTTCTGTCTGAGGCGTCGGATTGTCCATGCCATCCCATCCACTTGGAACTATGTCACGGGGATCAATATAAGAGCAGGGAGGAGCCGAATACTTCACCATATAGTCGAATTTTCCACTTGGCTGCCCTAGAGTATCTATCACTTCAGCTTCATCTTGCATCATAATAGGAGGACCAGGGAACGTCTTGCGAATGTTTGGAGGTAGTAAGCTTTGCCTCCCTCGCCCTCGCTCAGGTGGCGAGTTCTACCTTCCCTGTCTTTGCCTTCTAGAATTTCCTCCACCTCTTCCATGGTACCCTAATCCAGCAGATCGAGACCTCTAAGGGGCTTCAATGGGGTTTCAAATACCTTGACCCCTTCTTCCAAGACCACGGCCAGGAACAAAATCATTCCCAATCATCACCCTTCTTACCATAAGAGCAACATTTGAAACTTCAGGAATGGGTAGTGAAGAATCTCGAGAAGCATGTATGGTGGACACCAATTCAAATGAGTGATAACTCAATTCGAATTCAACATCTAGCTCCACATAGGGGATAGCCGTCTCATGGTAAATTCAATGATCCTCCTCGCCATAGATGGTGACCAGTTTACTTTTGATCACAAACCTCACAACTTGATGCAAACTTGAAGGTACTGCTCTAGCAGTATGAATCTAAGGGCGACCTAGCAAAAAATTAAATGCAGTAGGGATATCCATTACTTGAAAAGGAATATTGAAGACAACCGGCCCTATTTGCACATTGAGATGAATCTTCCCAAACACCTCCTTCTTTGTGCCATCAAAAGCACGCATAGAAGTCTTTGCAGCATGTATCCTAGACGAGTCTACCTTGAGGCGGTGAAGAGTGGCCAATGGACATATCTTTAAGGCAGAACCATTATCAATGAGCACTCGGGACACATGAGAAGCCTTATGCTTAACAGATATGTGGAGTGCTTTGTTATGCCCCCTACCCTCAGGAGGGATTTCTTCATCAGAAAAAGCAATCATGTCCTTGAGAAGGACCAATCCCACGAAACCCTCTAGCTTATCTACCTCAACCGTTTCTGGTACGCGAATTTCACTCAGCACCTTCATCAGCGACTTTTGATGCATAGGGGATGTTAGCAAGAGCTCGAGCAAAGAGACCTGAGCGGGCATCTTTCGCAACCAATCGACCACATTATACTCACTTGCTTTAATCACAGCCAGAAATTCTTTAACCTCTTCATCAGTGACAGGCTTTGCAGGTTGAGCACTAGCTTGAGCATAAGTTCAACCAGACCTTGTAACGAGGTCAACATCCAAGTCATAGGACCAAGGCACTGCCTTATTGTTGACATACTCATACAGCTGAGGCACCTCTATTACTATCTCCTCGTCAGATGCATCCTCTAATGGAGGCATGTCCACAAGCAAAGGATCAACCTCTTCCTTATCAGCATCGAGTGCAGCCTGCTCCTCCTCCCAATCGATGATGAGGTGGGAAATAGTGGAAACTATGCAGTTACAGTCGGCATACACGATGATGTCGTCATCTACCATTCTGGCAACTCTTTCCCTCAATAATGATAAGGGGACATCTTCATGATCTGGATAATATCTAGCTCTCACCAGTTCATTGTAGGCATCTGCCACGTGCACCTTCGAGTTCTTAATCCGACCAACTTTAGGTTCTAGGATAGCATTCACTGTACCCTCATGCTTCGGTAGAGGATTTTTCTAGACATTCAGTCGAGCAGTTTGAAATGAGAAGGCCTTCATGTCCAAGAGATTTTGGATCTTGTACTTGAGGGTGAAACATTCATCAGTTGAATGCCCCAGTTCGTCGTTATGGTAGTTGCACTTCTTCATTGGGTCGTAACTGCGAATGCTTTCGCGGTTATGATGCTTCGGTTCACTAGTAAGCAAACCTTTCTTTCGGAGGATTGTGGGATGGAGACCTAGGGAGAGGAGAGAATTGCCTTCTATTATTTGCTTGGGCAAATGATTGACGGCCAACGGTTTGTGGTTGTCTTGGATTCATTTGGATAGCCGAGACACGTTTGGCATTTTCTTGGCTATAAGCCACATTCACATCCATAGCCGCTTCCTTCTCCTTCTTGGCAGTGAATATTTTACTAGATGGCTCAGTAAACCATCCTTCTCTTATCCCCATCTCGATCTGTTCTCCTATAGGAATAAGCTGATGAAGCTTTCGACGTACATACTGGCCATTCAATTACGAAACTCATACGGGAGGGTCTTCATGAACAACTTCATCAGCTCCTTGTTGGTAGGCTCAAGAATGATTTGAGCTGCCAGGTTTCTCCATCTCACAGCATATTCTTTAAATGACTCGCCCATTTTCTTTTCCATCCACTCCAAGTCTTCTCGGGAAGGTGCGATGTCCATGTTGAACTTGCACTGTTTAAGGAATGCATCAACCACTTCTTTCCAGGTGTCGAGGAGGTTCACATTCTTCATCACATACTAGTTTAGTGCGGGTCCGGTCAAACTCGCATGAAACAATTGGATCATGAGGGGCTCATGTTTTACATGCTGGGCCATGCACACGTGGTACATCTGCAGATGAAATTTTGGGCAAGATGTACCATCATACTTCTCAAACTCTGGCATTTTGAACTTGCTCGACATTTTGACATTCTCATAGACCGAGAGGTTGAACAAGAGTGAGCTTTGTGACTCTTGCAACTGTCTCACTTTCTCTTCCAACTTTGCAACACGCTCATCCTGATCTATCTTGGGAACGCTGTCAAACTTGGCCTTTCCAACAAGGACCAAGTCATCTTCCAGCCCGTGCATTTCGTCATCACTCATTTAGGCCATGTTTGCCTGTTTCGGAACTGCTATCTCGGGGAGAACGGGTGCAGGATTTGGATTCACCTGGAGGGATTGAAGTTGATTTGTTATAAGCTGCATGGAGGTGGCTAACTATCGGAGTTGATCTTCCATGGTGGACATGCGATCGCGCATCTCGTTTTGGTCAGCCATTTTAGCCCTTGACTGTGTAATAATAGGTGATCGCAGTGGATCTGTTGTCACCTAAAGGAGGAAAGAGGTAATGTAAGAACCAATGACAAGATAGGAAAATGGCCCATGACAATGGTCTAATCGCCTGATTTTATTCAAAATTCACTTGAAACATTGAATTAAACTTCCTAACAATGAACTAAGAATTGAAATTCAAGTCCCTAAACATTGAACTAAAAATTGAAAACATTGAATTGAAAATTTGAAATCAAGATCCCTAAACATCAAAATTCAAAACATCTCATTTTATATGCTTTCGGGATCCCAACGCCTTGCGAAGCTTTTTATTTTCAGCTTCAATCATTTCCATTTTCCGCTTAAGATGCTCAATTTGTGCTCGCTGAGCGGACTTCTCAGTCACATCAGGGACCACCAACGTAAGGCAGCAAGAATCCGGTGTTATTGGATGTAGAATGCCGACGCATGGTGGATCTCCTCCTCGCCTTTCAGTCTCTTGGGCACCAAAATCTTCTCTGGATGGCATTCATTCCATGCAGCAATGATCATCTAGACCTCGTTGAAGTAATCACAGTCCGTGCGAACAAAACGAACTTGGAACAATTTTTTCTTAAGGGGCGGAGGAACTTTTTGAAGAGCTCTGTACTGACGGGCCACCCTATGTGGGTAATAAGAAGTAGCACCAGAAAGGCCTAGCAATGGAATTGGCTCATTATACTTGTGAGAGAAACGAGCCTCCTCAACATGGAACCATTTAGTATGCCATAGGAATGCCTTAGGATTAGGATTTTCAAAAAATTAACCCAACAGGCATATTGTTTATTTGGGGAAAAACGTTCTAAGACCGCAAATTTTTGTATGAGTTGCCTTAAATCATCAATCTTAAATTGTTTCATAAGGTGCCCAAAACATTTTATGTGCGAGAAAGATCATATTTGCAAATGTTCAGGGAGGGCACGCATGGTCTTTTCTTCATTTTGTTTGAAACGGTTTAATGACAAGAATGTTTAAGCTAAAACCATATTGACATAATTTAACCCGTCGCAAACACGATTAACCGCCCATGAAATTGAAGAATTAATGGCATTTTTTCGATAAGGAAAAACAATTAGTCCAAAAAATGCTAACATGAAAATCCTAGCTTTTGAAATCATTGATTGATTTGCAAAACATTCTTCCAAAAATGAAAATGGGCATGAATAACAATTGGCTTTGACAACCTTCCTTACCATTTCGGCTTCGATTTCCAAAAATCATGATAATTTAGAAATAGAATTTATACCGATAGGCGGTCTAACAAGTTCCTTTTTCAAGGGCATTTCAATGGCAACACTATATTCCTCTAGCGTTGGAGTTAGCTCGTACTTACCAAATATGAAGGTAGAAGTTTGCGGACACCAAAAATGGGGCAACACCTATATAACACTAGAATGGATGCTAATCTCTAATAATGGGAGAAGTCGGGCGATCCTGGATTTCACATATCTTTGGCCATCTTGATCTAACTGGTCCAACCACATTTTGAGCTCTTTTTTTGGAGTGGAAATGAACTGCATGTCGGTTTTCCCCATTGCATATAAAACAAGACTAACGACGAGACCTATTGTCATGGACCGACACAATTGCAATAAAGTAAGTAAATTGCAATGTGAGAATTTAGACAACTTACTTTCACCGAAAAGGGATAACAATCACATAGACACACGCATGAAGTGTGAGGCTCGACTTCTATCTTGGTGGCTTAACAAAGTGGAGCTAAGAGGATGATCTGACCGTTGCAGTCTCGCATTAACGTGTCAGGTCCTCCTAACTCTGGCTCAGTCGAATGGAATGCCCAATAAGCATGCAGTCTTGCGGATATGGACAAACACATTCGACACCATGAAAAAATTTCGGGGAAGAGAAGGTCAACCTCTACATAGCAGTCTCGTTTTAGAGGAAGTATCATTCTCAACACCATCCTAAAAATCCTATCACAGCCCAAGTCCGACCGCAGGTTGTGTGTGCAATAGTGTAGTGCTAAAAACAATAAAACATGCACAACAGTTTAAATGCAAACAACACTTCTAATTGGGGAAAATAAATCATTCATCCTTACACTCTCCTACAAGACAAGGAATAGCAAAGACTACTCCCCTTACACCTCTCATCTGCAAGAACATTTAACACCTTAGAAATGTTAGGGACGTACATGGTATCCTCACTACCAAACAAAAACATTTTTAAAAAGAAAAAGAAAACTTGGTCTAAGTCCACTAAGTGTTTTCACACAAGTCCCCAGTGGAGTCGCCAAGCTGTCACGACCTAATTTTCGGGTGCACCACCTAGAGTTTAGGCTGATGGACTACTAAGTCTTAAACTTAGCTCGGGCTCTCCCAAGCCCATCCCAATTCGCGATTTAGATTCAAGTTTTTTAACATGCAAATGGATTTTATCTAGGAATCGCCACTAATCAGTTTACAGTAGGCCAATTAGACACCTAAGTAAAATAATGGGAAAATTATTTTACTTCTACGAACCAGAGATTATGGGTACAGGGACTTGGTTACACTAGATTTATCTAATGCCCTTTCGGTACCATTTCTTTTTATTTTTTAAAATGTTTTTGCAGGTAGCTAAGATTTATTTTAACCTAAAATTCTATCATACGTGTGCTCAATTAAACATTCAAAATAAATAAATAAATTGCATCAAAATAAATAAGCACAAAAAGATTTTGATTTTTTTAGTATTTTTCTACTTTTCTTATTTTTAGTGTTTTTCCGAGACAAGTAATTATCAAATAAACTAATCAAAATATTCAACAAATAAATGATTAAAATAATCGAAAAAATAACATGTTGTCTTTCGGGTCAAATTAATGATTACTCTAACCCTAAACATCACGACAAAGAGTTCAAAATAATTAAAAATCTAATCTGAAGTCTTACGGATCAAATTAATAATTATAATGATTTAACAATTAAAATACCATCAACAAACCCAAAAATTAATATAATTAAAAAAATGATCCGACATCTTACAGATCAAATTTGTAATTACAATAATTTTGGGGAAAACCCCTGCGAATAATGCCTACAAAATTTATTGACATCAAATATTACAACTTAAATAGATAAACTAAAAAAGAACAAAAAATGAGATAACATAAGATAAAGTGAAATAAAATAAATAAATAAAAAGAAAAAGCTAAACTACCTAAAAAGGGAAAACGACTGTGGACAGCACTGGGCGGTCGTTGACCAGTCGTCGGAATTCTGGCGGGGAGCAACGGCAGGTGGACGGCAGCGGGCTCGAGCTCGGAGCAGCGGCAGAGGCAGAGCTAGATCGCGGATCGCTGGGTGGCGACGTCGGCAGCGATGCGGGGTTCTGCTGGTGTCGAGGCATCGCGGACTACTGGGCGGCGACGGCGTCGAGCTCCGACACAGGGGTGTTGCAAATCGAGCGGCACTCCGGCACAGTGATAGGCGAGCAGGAGGATGTGGAGTCGTCGCGGGTCACCATCGTGAAGTGTGAGATCAGAGCAATGTCGGCAAGGGGGTCGCGGACGACTAGGCTGGCGCGGAGGATCTCGAACCGGCGGCGACTAGCAGATCCGGGCAAGACGAGGGAAACAGCGTCGAGTGGAGGCGAGCTCAGATCTGTAGGTGGGGATTCCGGCGAGATTCACGGCTGCTAAAGCGATGGCGCTCGGACGGCAGCGGCGGAGGCGTGCGGCGCTCAGGCAATTGCAGGTCGCCAGTGCGGGGCGTTGGGTGGAGGTTTGCTGCAATCATCGGGCACAACGCAGCGAGATCGGCGATCACCGGGCGGAGCAAGGGCACGGCGGTGTGGTCTGCAGCAGAGCGACGTGGGGCTTCGCGGAGAAGAAACCCACGAGGAAGATGAACAGTACACGCCTTTTTCTTTTTTTTCTTTTTTTTTTGCTCTCTCTCTCTCTCTCATGCCACTTCTCAACTTTTCACTTTTGTGTACTTTTTCACCCGAAAGAAAAGGCCCCCTAATTAATTCACACACCATGTCTTTTATAGGTCAAAAAAATGTATCTTTGCAATATATTCTCTTTCCATTTTTTTTGCACACGATACCCCTAAATATATTGTTGAAATATACACAACTCGCGCAATATTCCCCTTTTGTATTTTTCGCATATTCTATCCAAAAAATTCCCTTTTTGCGCAAAATAGTATATGTGAAAAATCTTAATGGAATATGTAAAAAATCTTCCCTTCATCGACAATCTAAAATAAAATAAAACACAATGAAAATAAAAAATAAAATGTTTTTAAACTATATGTCATGTGTGTTTTTTTTTTAAATTTAGCAAAAAGTAACCCAAAAAATTATGCAAAAATTTAGGTGTCAATAGGAAGAATTTGAAGATTAAGACTTCGTAAATTTCTATGACAAGAGTGGTCTTCAACATGTTTTATCCTATCCATATACCTCAGAACAAAATGGAGTTGTAAAAAGGAAAAATACATCGTTACAAGAGATAGCCAGAACTCTACTGATAAAAAAAAAACATCTTCTCGTTTTTGGGCAGAAGCAATTTCTATTGCATGTTATACAATTAACAGGGTATTTTTAAGACCCATCCTAGAGAAGATCCCCTATGAAGTATATAAAGGGAAGAAGCCAAATATATCTTATTTCATGTGTTTGGTTGCAAGTGTTTTATTCTAAAGAATGAAAATGATCGACTTGGAAAATTTGAAGAAATATGGGATGAAAGAATATTTCTTGGTTACTTTACTTCAAGCAAAGCTTACAAGGTCTTCAACAAGAATACAAAAACTGTCGAAGAATCCATGAATGTCAAATTTCAGGAAAGTATTCAAAATCAACAAGATCAGACTCAACTTGAAGAGTCTAAACTAGTTTCAGACTTAATAAAGTCTTATTCCCCCGAGGGACTACAGTCTTCTGGTGTTCAAAGTCAAGAAGAACAAAAGTTAGAAGAATCGAAGAAAACTGACAATCAACAAATCCTTATAGGAAACGACAAACCTAATAGCAACTGGAAGTACAAATCAAGTCATCCTAAAGAACTCATCATTGGCAATATAGAAAAAGGAATCTGCACCAAATCCAAAGCAAAAGAAGATTCTAGTGCACTAGCACTTATCTCAGAAATAGAACCAAAATGAGTAGAAGAAGTACTATCTGACGAAAGTTGGATAAAAGTAATACAGGAAGAACTCAAACAATTCAATATCAATAATGTCTGGGAGCTAGTTCCAAAACCAAAAGGGAAATTTGTGATTGGAACGAAGTGAGTGTCCAAAAACAAGATAGATGAAAATAGCAAATCAACCAGGAACAAAGCAAGGCTTGTGGCAAAAGGATACACAAGAGGAAGAAATAGACTATGATGAAACTTATGCACCTGTAGCCAGGTTAGAAGCTATTAAACTACTACTTGCATGTGCGTGTTTTCATAATTTCAGGTTACTCCAGATGGATGTCAAAAGTGCTTTCCTAAATAGATTTATACAAGAAGAAGTCTATGTGGAACAACCACTAGAATTTGAAGATCCTAGAAAACCAGACTTTGTCTATAGACTGAAGAATGCGTTGTATTGTCTGAAATAGGCACCTCAAGCTTGGTATGAGAGACTGAATAATTTCTTGATAAGCAATGGTTTTAGGAAATGAATGGTTGATACAACCTTATTTATCAAAAAGGAAAAAAAAAAGATTTTCTACTTGTTCAAATATATGTAAATGATATAATCTTTGGATTTTCTAACGAAAATATGTGCAAAAAATTCTCAAAATCTATGCAAGAAGAATTTGAAATGAGCATGATGGGTGAATTAACATTCTTTCTGGGTCTGCAAGTCAAACAATCAAAGAAATGAATATTCATCCATCAAAAGAAATATGCCAGAGATGTTATCAAGAAGTTTAGGATGGAAAACTGCAAGAAGACTAAGACTCCCATGTCAAATTCTTCAAAACTTGACAAGGATGAAGGTAGAAAGAAAGTTGACCAAAAGACATACAAAAGTATGGAGTGCCGAACACCTAGAGTGCCAAAACTTGGCACGGAGGAACACTTAAGTGCCAAAAGTTAGGAAAATGACACTTGCCGTGCCAAAATCAGAGCAAAATATATCACTTAAGTGCCACTCCAGCGATGTCGTTCGGCACTTTGATAAACACCATACACGGGATAGAAATTTTAGTGAGTACACTTTCATAAACACCACAAGTTTATACATAAGGTCTATCTCATAAAGGACTACTGAGCCACCTATGCTCCTGACCATTCCGCTTCTAGTTCCTAGTTCTTCACACTAGGGTCCTGAAAATAGTTATTTAATAACCAGTGAGATATAAATTTTAGTGAGTTCCACCCCTAAGCCCCGGTTAGTATGCCAACTCAACTCGAGGTATCTATCCAGAACTACCCTACCATAAGCAACAACCAATAGTCGATTCGCATACAACCTTACCTGGTATGCCATACCCTACAGGATATAATTCAGCACGATACACGTAGTGCACATGGCCATTAGATGTTACATTTCATCAATCACATACGAGTCGCATCACAAGTGATCTCACCTAGCCATTGCCACACCTTGCATGTTATTGAATCGTGCGTGCGTGCCATAAATAATGTGCTCAACTCATGCATGACCGGAATCAACGATGCCATGATTCTCATGCGTTCTTGCACATTAGTGCGCCACTCATTGCGCATCAATTCATCACACGCGTCTCGATTATAAGGCAAAACTATTATGACACATCCCATACCATGCTATATAATTTTACCCTATAATAAGGCGTAACAACTCAATCAATCATGCGTTCCAATTGTTAATTAAGCCCTTCAAGGGCATCACCAACTCATCACTTCGGTGTCTTCTTAATTAAGCCCATCAAGCCACCACCTACTCGTCACTTCGGTGTCTTCTTAATTAAGCTCGTCAAGGCACCACCTACTGTCACTTCGGTGTCTTCTGACTTAGCTAGACTTCATCTCCCCCCCATGGAGCACAACGTCTTTTAATAGACGGCTTTCCCGAAGGAGCGTAGGTCCAGAATTTACTACGACCCAAATCCCACTCAGTGGGTATCCCATCTAGGAGTCGGTGGCAAACGTCCTAGCAGTGGCCGTGTCCATGTGGAGATGTTGGATACTGTAAACTCCATCACCTGCCCAACTTTTAGGAAATGCCGAGGATCATGCGGTATTTGATTTTTAGTTGCTTTCCACAACTCAACGAGAGGAATAATAAGCTATCAAGCACCATTGAGTAGAAATGGTGAATTTATTGAGGCACAAACATGAAGATTCAATATATGCTGATCACTTGAAGCCTGATGCAGTGACCGCTTCTATAATACAGGGCAGAGAATAAGAGATTGTATGCAAATCTTGAATGGATTGGCTCGACTTTCAACAAGCATAAATTGATACATTTGTGACAAATATGCACTCCATTAAATTGAATTAATATCACAAAAAATCACATAAATTATATAACTATGACAAATGGAGAGTAAATCCCAAACGGATACATCAATCAACTGTCACGTGTCATTCAATTTAGTAATTTGACAGTAAAATTTAACGGAAACTAACGAATGGTATCGAGAGGAAAAATTGAAGAAACGACCATTTTGTTAAGGCATCGAGAGGAAAATTGTCTAATTCCACTAAAAATTCCAGCATAATGAATTGACAATATATATATATATATCTTGGAAATGATAATCCTTTTGCCTTTTGAGTACGATCAATATCTAATAGGAGAAAAGCCCCCATAAACTATTTTTATGACACAAAATATCCTAGATTGATACTTGTATAATACATTTATCCCAAATTTATATCCGTGAGATACGTTTACTACAAATTATATTTATGACACAAAAAACATTAAATTTTTTGTCTATGAAACCCAATTTTGTGGATAAACATGTCACAAAAAAATTGAGGTAAATACAACACACTATATAAGTTTGAGATAAAAATGTCGAGAAAATACAAAAAAAAAAAAAAGACATTTTTTGGTGTCACAAAAAGGTACTAGGATAAATGTATGACAATAAGCATAGTCTAAAATTTTGGATGGCTTTTACCCTATCTATTATTATCCTCCTAAGTTCAAGAAAAAGGCCTCTCAATTGGAGAGTCACAATACCATTATCTTAAGGTTCCAGAAATAACGAAGAATGCACCGATTCCTTCCCACGTGCCAAAGATTCATCTCAGGTCATGGAAAGAAGGGAGAGAGATATTGCCGAGGTATAAGAAGATCAGGAAACTCAAACGGCCCTGTCGATCCATCTAGGCCTTTTTTCTATTTCCTCTTTCGCGCTTTGAATTCTTCTGCCGCTCTTTTGTGAGAATCGCCGATTGCGGTGGACTTGAGTTTGCGCAATGCTTGGCACTGACTGATGTTCATGGAAGCAGCGTCTTCAATTACCACACCCAATCAACTCCCACAACACAAGATCCATCAAAAGCTAATCTAATAATAATCCTTACTTCAGTCAGAAATTACAGCGGAGATAGAATAAAAAAGCTTTCTGTTTATACAGCGAGAAAATGGATGGCATCATTTGCAACTCAGTCCCCGGCATCACTGCTTAGACCACCATTCTTTACTCGCTCCGGTCGAATGATCCAACAGGATTTCCTGTTAAACAGAGCAAAATAATGAGTCAATGAATAAGGAGCAAAGACATGAGTTACTCCATCAGACTAGAATAATCACTAAGATGCTTTTCCATACAATATAGGTCCTCATGCAACGAGAAAAAGTTACTTTCTAAAAATCAAGTCTACTTCCACGAAGGGAGGGTGCATTTGATACAATCCGCAGCACTTGCATGAAAAGGGAAGTGCCGAGCCTATCTATTTCCACACACCCATCATTCAGACAGGCATTAATACCATAAATCCCAACCAAAGAGAGGTAACGCAAATGAAGTAGACACGTTGGAAGAACGCAACATACCTATGTCTTTCGAGACGTCACTGATAGTAGCTTTAGACAAGGAACCTGCTAGCTTGTCCGACAATTCCTCAGAAAAATTTCCCTTCTGCATTTCAAATCAAACCAGCGCACAAGTAAGCTTTTCTCTAGGCGGCCTCAACAGCAAAAGACAATTCCAGTTAACTCAGCAACTTAGGCTCCCACCAGATCTAAAACGCCCGCAAAATTATCCCCACAAATCACATGAAGTAAAAGAAACCAACTCGGTAACACGTATTCTTAGGCAGAGGGGAGATTGAAAGAACACCAGTAATTCTTATGAGAAGACTCAAGAAAGCACATGGAAGACAATCTAAACCGCAAGGCACGGCCACCTTTCCTTATTATCGAATCGAGGTACCATCGGCTTTATCGACAGAGCATACAAAGTCAGCAAACCAGTAAACCACGCTGTTTCTGAGAAGTTTGGAAGATACGGAATCAGGGATTGACGGTCACGAGAAACAGAGAAATGGCGACAGGCTATCTCCGAGCGAGCTCAAACTATTAGAAATATCCATGGATTAAACGTAGAATAAAAGTAGCACGTAAGTTTTACCTTGACGGATTTGATTTCATCAAGGGCGGGGGCGGGGAGAATATCCGGCTTTCTCTTGGAATCGGATGTGCTATTCTGCAAGGGCATCATAACATCGCCCGTCTCATCAGCAGCCTCCCTCCTCCTTTTCTCATCCTCCACGACCTGGCGCAAACCCAAAAGCGCACGAGTCAGGATGAATTCTTCCCAAACTCCCAACCAACAGTGAGAAACCCAACAAACCAAAAAGGAAGGCAAGGCAGAATCTTGTACCCTCGTCGCCCCAGACTCCACCACGCAATCGGGAACCTGCGGCTGGCTTTTGATCGCGAGCTCAGCAGAGCACTCGGTGCATTGGAAGTAAAACCTGAATCTCTGGTTCCCCAAATACGTCTGCCAAAAAAAGAAAAGCACAAAGCGATCAACTCCGCAAACTCGATACTCGGAGGAAGATGGAAAACCACGGAATCGAAGGTGTGCAGCACTGACCTCGCCCACGACTTCCTCCTTCCTGGAATTGAGCTTTGTGCCCTGGCAGATGTGATTCCCGCAGGTGTTGCACCGGATGCTCATCGGCAGCATGATCCGAACCTTAATCGGGTGTTTCACGGGCCTCCTCCGAACCCTAGGCAGGTACGGAGACTCGAAATATGACTCCGGCCGCATCTTCTCTCCAAATCCTCTCTCTCAAGTCGGTTCTATCGACGTCGCTGAGGTGGTTTTGAAAAACCGACGGAACGGGCGAAATCCATTAAATAGGCAAGAGTCCGAGTCGGTTCCTCACAAAAGTTCGGGGACCCGAACACCCGACCCGACTCCCCCCACCCCCCAAAACATGGCTATGGCCCATGGCCTTTGTGTGCCACGGTTTTTGGGCGTCTCTCTCTTCATTCCATTTTGAGACGTGGACATCCTACAACCCGAACTTTAATATTTTTTTTACATAAATTGATGTCATTTTGTGTTAGGACGATCCATTTTCATTTTAAGGGATTTCATTGACAATGTGAATGAGAAAAATTATATACAAATTTAATGGAGCTAACAAACAGACTACCATGAAGGATGACCATAATTTGAAGTACTTAGATGCAAAAATAAATAAATAAATCAACACGGAAGTGATGGACCGGCATCAATTTTGGCATTTCCCCATATTGTCATCCCTAAAAACAATTTTTTTCCTTGTTTTTTTTTTTTCTTTCCGGCTTTAGGCCCTTTTGAGTTTTTAGGGACTACAAAGCGGGAAAGTCACGAAAAATTCAAGTGAGGAGGGAAGAAGGAACATAAAGGAAATGGAAGCTAAAAAAAGTTATTAGAAATTAAACGATTAATGGATTAA
Organism: Eucalyptus pauciflora; assembly: GCA_007663325.1. NCBI lineage: Eukaryota > Viridiplantae > Streptophyta > Magnoliopsida > Myrtales > Myrtaceae > Eucalyptus > Eucalyptus pauciflora. The sequence continues at coordinate 169,082 of VMYD01000317.1, read as the reverse complement.
ATTGGGCTTCGTCTTATTCATATTTTTGGATAAAGTAAAAGGTAGTCTGAAAATAAAATGTTCGGTCGTGTCATTTTCTTCCATATAATCTCACTTTGGGAGAAAATGTAATAGGCCCCGGAGGGCGATTGTTAGTTCTCATTTCCTCTGCTAGACAATACTCACATTTTTATGTATATTATGTGTATGTACGCGAATTGCAATAAAAGATTTCGTCTCTCGCACTTTTGCTAAATTTGTAGAGAAATATTCATTCATTTGGTATATAACACATTACATCAGCTAGTAGGTATCATATGCCTTCCAAGCAATAGCGAGAGACGCATCTGACAGCAAATGCTCTGATCGAATAATGTTGCTTCAATGTATAATTATTAGATAAACTTCCCATGGCCCCCCAATGACCCCCCCCCCCCGAACGCATGATTATCACCCTCAAGCAGCAATGCCCCCAGAACTAGAGAAGATGGCTATGGGGAAAATGTTTAACATGTTGGAAATTTCCTATAATATGGGCTTACATTAATTAATTGATTTTCTATATTAAATAATTGGATTAATGGATATTCCAATATTTGTTAAACCCTTGAGTGATCTTATTGAACTAGGCTTTGACATCTATTAATAACAAGCTTAGTTTAGTAGCAAAATATAGGCAATTGTGTTTAACTAAAGCCCGTAATGGGAGGAGTCCGGTTGACACGCTATTGATTAGGGTTTGCTAGGTCTCATCTCTAGCCTATAAAATGATAGGTTATACCTATCAGTTGTTTAATCCCATTGAAAATTGTTATACTGAAATAGGTCATAGAAAGGAAGATCTAGCATTTCAATAGATTCCTAATTATCAGGTTGATATATTTTTCGTGTAGATTTTTTGCTTGATTGATTTTGAAACCTTAGGGCTTTTGTTCTATATGTGGAGATCTTTCCAACCATATATAATTCGTAAAATTTCGTTGATAATTGAGTGAGAATTTTGAATTTGAAATTCTAGGGTTTATACATGGAAAAAGTTCTAGAATTTTAAATTACATACAATTGATTGGTGATCTTTGTAAATTGTTGCATGGGTGTTGTTTTATATATGTTTTAGCATCTTTTGGTTGCATTAAGGTAAGTTTTTTGGGCTTAAACATGAGAAAACCGAATTTAGTCATGGAGGTGTTAGATCCTAATTTTTTGAAGTTTGAATGTGGAAGATTTTCTCGTTTTTTCTTTGTTTAATTCACTCTAATACGTTATATTGATGTTAAAAGCAAGACCTATGGAGAAATTTCATCAAAAATCAATTATTATATATGTTTTTTGAAGTTTCAGGTTGAAATCAGGTCGTGTGACCCAATTTGCAGGTATTTCGAGACCCGGCTAGAGGTTGAAGAAGACCTCCAGATAGGCCGAGCTAATAAATGGGTGTAAGCCCATTTTGTTTATATTCTTGGTTTTGGGCTCACACCCATGAACTAAGGAAAATAAAGATTATGGGCGAGAGCCCAGAACCAACGATTAAATAAAGGTTCTGGGCTCACGACCAAAATCAGAAAAGTTAAAAAAGAAAAAGGAAATAAAAAAGGATAAATATATCGAAAGTCCTAAAACTTACAAAACAATGCAATTGAGTCCTAAAACTTGTCAGAAAAATGCAATCAAGTCTCTCTGTTAGTTCCATCCAATTACACTAATGAAAAATGCTAAGCTAGTTTATTTTAACAATTTTTCTCTCTTACGTGGTAAACAATTTAAAACCCAAATTCCACATGTGCAAAACGAGAGCATTTTGGACCATTTACTGATCACTATCATTCTCCTCTTGCACCAAGCCCTCATTCTCTCTTCGTCCTCTCCCCTCTTTGTTTTTCCAAATGTCTAAAATTCATGTGTGTTCATCCTATGAAGTGAATGAATGTGTAAATGCATGGGCATCCGCATAAATTGAGTGATGATTTGTGCAATGGTGTGGTGATTGGAAATTTGGTATTTATTTAGAAAATTCCGAGTGTCGGTTTTTGACACCGAAAATGGAATTTGAGTATCATATCAAATAGTGAGGTTTGAAAAAGAGTGGCACTGATCTTTCTTATTTGAATTTGACGGGCATCCACACACGTGGCTAATGTCTTGGATGATTTTAATATAAAGAAAAGAGGCCGGGATCACTATTTTAATGAATGACATTGAGTGAAATGCAAGGTGTCCCGGGCCGAGTTTGAATTAAAGTGTGATTGATTAAGAGAACCCGTCCCCGATTGAGTCGGATGGATGTTACCCTATATGGGATACCCACTGAGTGGGATTTGGGTCGTAGTAAATTCTGGACCTACGTTCCTTCGGGAAAGCCGTCTATTAAAAGACGTCGCCGTGCTCCATGGGGGGGGGAGATGAAGTCTGGCTCAGTCAGAAGACATCGAAGTGACAGTAGGTAGTGCCTTGACGGGCTTAATTAAGAAGACATCGAAGTGACGAGTAGGTGATGCCCTTGAAGGGCTTAATTAACAATTGGAATGCATGATTGATTGAGTTGTTGCACCTTATTATAGGGTAAAATTATGTAGCATGGTATGGGATGTGTCATAACAATTTTGCCTTATAATCGAGACGCGTGTGATGAATTGATGCGCAATGAGTGGTGCACTAATGTGCAAGAACGCATGAGAATCATGGCATCGTTGATTCCAGTCATGCATGAATTGAGCACATTATTTATGGCACGCACGCATGATTCGATAACGTGCAGGGTGTGGCAATGGCTAGGTGAGATTGCTTGTGATGCGACTCTTATGTGATTGATGAAATATATCATCTAATGGCCATGTGCACTGCGTGTATCGTGCTGAATTATATCTTGTAGGGTATGGCATACAAGGTAAAGTTGTATGCGAATCGATTGTTGGTTGTTGCTTATGGTGGGGTAGTTCTGGATAGATACCCCGAGTTGAGTTGGCATACTAACTGGGGCTTAGGGGTGGAACTCGCTGAGATTTATATCTGAGTGCTTATTGAATAACCATTTTCAAGTCCCTAGTGTGAAGAACCAGGAGCTTGAAGCGGAAGGGTCAGGAGCATAGGTGGCTCAGTAGTCCTTCATGAGATAAACCTTCTGTATAAGCTTGTGGTGTTTATGAAAGCGTACTTGACTTGAAACTGGTTGTCCTGCTTTTCTATCCCATGTATGATGTTGTCAGGGGATTAGTAATTCGCTTCCGCATGTGAAATAAAAATGAAAGGGTTAGCGACGAGTCTTGAGAACGTCGCAAATTTCTATCGACCACTGAGGGATATGCGCGCGCTCGAGGTTCGAGGCATGACACCCGCAAGGAAAAGGGTGATCTCGCAAAGGGTACGCTTCAAGGTGATGAGAGGCAATTTTTTTCTCTACCCGAAACACTATAGGTATACCCATCGTTCAACCCTTTGAGCCCACACATGTGAAGAGTTTTTAAATCATCCTTGTCAAGGATCATTCCGCATTAGGACAAAATTTTAAATGAATGATGGGAATTTTCTTACTCACACTTGCATTAATCTTCGAGTATTGCTTTCGCATTGTAACTCGTACGATAGTTTGAAGTGCCCTAGGATGATGAAAAGTTGTTATCTCTATCATATACACTTTTATCCATTACATAGCCCACTTGAGCTTATCAATTCATTTTATATTAAACCCAATTGGTGATCATCCCCCACACTGGGGCAAGACAAAAACATTCAAGTGGCATGAACTAGAATGCTGACAAAAATGGAGACTCTGTCCAAAGAAAATAAGTGCAAAAATGGGGCATGAAAAAGCAGTGTGCCTGGTAAAAGCAAGGCCAATACCTAGAAAAGAGAAAAAAAAATTAAGCTCTTGATGTAGTGAGTTGCATCCCCAACAAGGCGATATAAAATAATAATAATAAAAAAAAACCTCAAGGCAATCAATGGAGTTGTGATATGAAAAAAAAATATTCGACAATGGAGAAGGAAAGTGGTGGAAATGTCAAGATGATCACCAACTTTGACCCCCCCCCCCTAAATACTTTTTGAGCCTAATGATCCTTTCATTTCTAACCAAGCTTACGTTACATCCCTTGCAAAGTCTCTTCAGATTAGGTCACTTGAATTAACGTAAAAGTTCATATGTTCAAAAGCATCGCTCGAAGAAGTGCGAGTAAGATAATTTCTGCCTCATTTCGTATGTTTCTTGACTTGTAATTCCTAAGACGATTGTGAAATGTTATTTTTCAATAGCCTCGACTCAAAGAGTCTCCCTTGTTAAACCGTTGACCAAGCCCATATTACGATCCCTGTAAAAGACCTCTCAGATTGGTAAGGCCGTATGACTTGCAAGATTGCTCAAACCCTTGTCTAGCATGACAATAGTGAGATAGAGTGGTTGTCATGATCATGCATCAAAGGTCAGGATAAAAGAGCCATTTTTAATGAAGATGAGTGAAAAGTCATTTCAAACTAAAGGATCCCTCATTTGACACATCCATGATGCCCATGTGTTCGGATTGGAATCTTCTTTTGAAATCATTCCCATTGAAATTAGGTGATGGGTGATTAATAGAAGTCGATTACATATGAATCTCTGTGATTACAAATGCATGTTGCCTCTCATTCGATCATGTTTTGCAGGAGATATATCCCCAAGGAACAGAGATGTCACCAGGTAAGAATATATCTTTCCATACCTTAAATACTTGTTATTGCACAGGTATTCCCTTTTGAATACACTGACACACAATTGAGTTGTCCTCCAAAGATTCTTCTCCAGATTTAGTCTAATTAAAGAGACCGAAGAAAGGTTCGGGTCCTAGCCAAGCAAAACCTCAGTTTAGGCGACCGTAGAATGGTACAAGTCCTAAACAACATTTATTGCTCTAATAGGCGACCGTAGAAAGGTACGGGTCCTAAATAAAAAAACAATTTTTTCGACAAAGCGACCGTAGAATGGTACGGGTCCTGAAAAGTGAATCCTCGTTTAGATGACTGTAGAATAGTACGGGTGCTAGACAACATCTATTTCCATATTCAGACAATCGTAAAATGGTAGGGGTCTTGGAAAGTGAATCCCCGTTTAGGTGATCGTAGAATGGTACGAGTCTTGGAAAGTGAATCCCCGTTTAGGCGACTGTAGAATGGTACGGATCCTGGAAAATGAATCGTCGTTTAGGCGACCATAGAATGGTACGGGTCCTAGACACAACCAAACACTGCCATACTGGGCGATCGTAGAATGAACAACTCGCATAGATTCACTCTAGCGATATGACTTGCTCTAGTCATACTACTCTCTCCATCTCTCCTTGTCTACATATCATCATGCTTAAGCTCCAACTCTCCCGCTTTTCTTTCTCTAGTCGACTCTACTCGAAACATTTTCAAAGCCTTTTACAAGTGAAACTTGGCTATATAACGCAATTTCTTTCGTGAATAAAGCGAGTCATAGAAAAATAATATGCAAACTTGATCAATAACTGAAGGAGAAACTCGAGCACAATATTAATGGGCTTATGTTTGTTCAGTGGATGCATGTAAGTTGGAATAGCGTAGAGTCATTCTGGAAAATGGCATGGATGCATGAGATTGAACGCGGACCTTCGATTTGGCACTACCACACAACGAAATGACAATTTAGGGTTTGCACAGCTCATGATTTGCATGGACTTGCTTCCGTGGGATGACTCGCATGTAATGAGAAGAGGTTTGACGCCAACCTTCGATTTGCCATCGCGGCACCACGAGGAGGGACGAGTCACAAGGACGGTGATTGACGATGAAGATATCTCAGACGGTTGATTTAGGGCTTGCATGAACTCGCGATCAACAAAGAAGGTAACTCATAGCTTCGATTTGGGGCTCGCATGAACTCGCTTGGGACTTAGGGCCCATGACTTGGATTTGGGAAAACAAAGAGGGGAGAGGACGAAGAGAGAATGAGGGCTTGGTGCTAGAGGAAAATGATGCTGATCAATAAATGGTCCAAAATGCTCTCGTTTTGCACACGTGGAATTTGGGCTTTAAGTTGTTTACCACATAAGAGAGAAAAATTGTTAAAATAAACCAGCTTAGCATTTTCCATTAGTGTAATTGGATGGAATTAACAAAGAGACTTGATTACATTTTTCTAACAAGTTTTAGGACTCAATTACATTATTTTGCAAGTTTTAGGACTTCCGATACATTTATCCCTTTTTTTTTCTTTTTCTTTTTTAACTTTTCTGGTTTTGGGCGTGAGCCCAGAACCTTTATTTAATTGTTGGTTCTGGGCTCACTGGGCTCACGCCCATAATCTTTCTTTTCCTTAGTTCATGGGCGTGAGCCCAGAACCAAGAATATAAACAAAATGGGCTTATGCCCATTTATCAGCCTGGCCTATCTAGAGGTCTTCTTCAACCTCTAGCCGAGTCTCGAAATACCTGCAAACCGAGTCACACGACCCGGTTTCGACCCGAAACTTCAAAAAACATATATAATAATTGATTTTTGATGAAATTTCTCCATAGGTCTTGCTTTTAACATCAATATAACGTATTAGAGTGAATTAAACAAAGAAAAAACGAGAAAATATTCCAAATTCAAACTTCAAAAAATTCGGATCTAACACCCCCATGACTAAATTCGGTTTTCTCATGTTTAAGCCCAAAAAACTTACCTTAATGCAACCAAAAGATGCTAAAACATATATAAAACAACACCCATGCAACAATTTATAAAGATCACCAATCAATTGTATGTAATTTAAAATTCTAGAACTTTTTCCATGTATAAACCCTAGAATTTCAAATTCAAAATTCTCACTCAATTATCAACGAAATTTTACAAATTATATATGGTTGGAAAGATCTCCACATATAGAACAAAATCCCTAAGGTTTCAAAATCAATCGAGAAAAAAAACCACACGAAAAAATAACACCAATATTCGGCTCAAAGAGGAAAATTTTGAATTTGTTCATAAAAAAATAATTTTGGGTTCTACAATCATATATAGCTTGCTCTGATACCACATGTAGAAAATTATTCACATAAATAATTAATTAATCAAGAACAATCAGATCTATATATGACTATAAAACACCGAAATCGATAAGCATAGCGAAATCAAAACGTACTTGTTTGAGCCATTACTTCACTTAAAAAATATATCAACCTGATAATTAGGAATCTATTGAAATGTCATATCTTCTTTTCTATGACCTATTTCAATACAACAATTTTCAATGGGATTAAACAATTGATAGACATAACCTGTCCTTTTATAGGCTAGAAATGAGACCTAGCAAACCCTAATCAATAGCGTGTCAATTGGACCCCTCCCATTACCAGCTTTAGTTAAACACAATTGCCTATATTTTGCTACTAAACTAGGCTCGTTATTAATAGATGTCGAAGCCTAGTTCAATAAGATCACTCGAGGGTTTAACAAATATTGGAATATCCATTAATCCAATTATTTAATATAGAAAATCAATTAATTAATGTAAGCTCATATTATAGGAAATTTCCAACATGTTGAACATTTTCCCCATAGCCATCTTCTCTAGTTCTGGGGGGCATTGCTGCTTGAGGGTGATAATCATGATTTCGGGGGGCATTGGGATGTTTATCTAATAATTATACATTGAAACAACATTATTCGATCAGAGCATTTGCAGTTAGATGCGTCTCTCGCTATTGCTTGGAAGGGATATGGTACCTACTAGCTGATGCTTCCGTTTGTGAACTCTTCGTTTCGATATCGTGTTTAATGCAGATGTTTCATTGCTCGTTTGATTGATTAGCTACGGAAAGGGAACTAATTTGGAACTTGGGTCGCCTTGAATGTGGTAAGCACTTAAACATAGACGCAACTGTTCAAATTTAGACTTATAAATTGTCCAAAGAACAAATTTGCTTCTAAGTGTTACTTGTTGGTGGTATGACTTTTAATTGATTTGCTTTCTCTTGTTGCGTATTCTCCGAACAAACCTTGAGAGTTCTCTACCTCAAATGGTCCATTTGGTTGGAGAGATGAATCTAGAGCCATTAATATGCTTAGTCAAAGGTCCCTTATGTTCCGAAGATAGCTAATTTTGTTGAGATGAACCGATTACAATATGGCGTGACATGATTAACATTATGATGAGTCAATGAAAGAAAATGTCGGAGTGGGGTTGACTTCTCAAGAATTCTAGGGATGAGAAAGAATTTTCAATGATGAGGATGAGATAGCCTACCATGAAAAAAAAATCAATAATTTGCCGACATTGATTTAATATTGACATGCAACTGCCATGTCCAACAAATTATTGGACAGACAATATAAAAGCGGAACTTTGTGATTTTTTTTTTCAAATGAAAAAAGATTTAAGATAGAATTGGTACTAAAATCATAAATTGAGAGTTTTTAGCATGGGTTCACGCGACCCAAGGGCAGTGACACTAGCATCGCTTGACCTTAGTGAGACAATTTTTGAGCGAGGCGACCCTCGAGGGTCGTGTGAACATTCTTTTACCGCTTCGTCCCCATTCTTCAACATGATCAAAGCTCGAGCTTCACCCATGTTCGGTCGACGAAATCTGCTCTGAGAAGGGTCATCGACGCTCACCTGGCCGATAGTTGCCTCTAGTCGCCATCCATGCTCACCTGCGATCAACGCCGCTAAAGCTTGCCCAATCCTTGCCTCTGCCAATGCCTGTTTGTTTCTTTGGGGTTTAATTGTATCTCGAACGAACTATTAATTTTATTTTGTGAAAATTACTTGATATTTAATTTAATTAATTAAAATAAAATGGAATTTGGGCCTAACCTTTCGGGGTTAGGCCACAAAGAAACAAACGGTCCTAGTCTGTAACGTAATCCAAGTTTAATTATAATGAGAGATCCAATTACAAATGGCAATGTGATTACTTTTTTAGTTTTGTCGTAAACAGGTGACTTGAATTTGTGTGTAGATATACCCCCTTTCTCATTCTTTCCTCTTCATGTTTACCTTTTTAGCTTATGAAATTCGGCAATTTCGCAGCTGTTATTGTCATTTAATTATTTTACCTGGAAAAACTATTATTTTGAGGAGTGTGGGGAATTCGGCATTCTCAAATATAGTTCGCAAGAGTTTGCAATTGAAGGGATTTATTAGATACGGATTCAATTAGAAGGTCTTTTAGGTTGTCGTGCATGAGAATTTTATCGAGCTCTATGGCAAGTCCAATCAGTTCAGCAGATTATCTTGTCCCATGTGTTACGGGTGTCGACAGAATTTGGCTCTCAAAGAATGTCACTGTCCTGTCATTTCGCGTTACAGAGTGCTCAGGGAAAGAGTCATCATGACAAATATTGGTACTTGATGAATCGATGAAGTTGGGCCAAACTTGGAATTGGATATAAAGCCGGTGAATGATAGTTGGGATGACTAGAATCAATGATGCAGAATTGATCATCGGCTTCACTTCTTGCTTTGATGAATCGATCGTCCATTTCTTCTCATAGTGCGAACTATGATTTGATGTTTCCTCTCTTTTTTCCCTCAAAATTTATAGTTTTATCGAGTTAGTGATTACTTCTCGGAGTGTTTACCGGCTGTTGCATTCATGCCGAATTCCAACCCTTGGCAGATTTTCTCAGACTAAAGGAATCATTCTAGCTCCGGCCTCAGGCCCGCGGCAGTGAAGACGGGTGGGATTTGTCCGTCCCTACCCAGGCCAAACCCCCTCCTCTGGCAAGTGAATGAGACGCTTCTCTCGAAATGAAGAGCTAATTCTCTCGAAATGAAGAGCTTCCTTCTACCGGGTTGGTAGTTTTCTGGAAAATCCCTAAATTCCCACACTGTTTCTTCCCAATTCTGCTATCTCGCAGTTCTTACAATGCCGAATTTTCTCTACCCCCAGATAATCGCTTCCACCCTAGGTGGCGATGAGGGTTTCCGTAAATTGTAACCCCTTCTTCCCAATTCTGTGTGAGTCTTCCCGTTGTTAACGCCATCCCTTCGTCGTTGAGGGTCTTCGCGAGCTGGGCCTCTCTGCGTGATGACCCACTTGGCATCTACTCTCCCGGCCGTGGAACTCAGTTCGTCTTCTTGCTGCATGTCCCGGATGATGCAATTTTTGTTGGTCCCAGGTATTTCTGCTTCGACATTCGTTTAGTTGAGATAGTCTTGCAGTAGATTCCGTTGTCTATGACTAGTTACAAGATAATTCGAAAGGAATGGCTCGGTTTTTATCAGTTGATGATAAGGGTGTTCGGATGTTTGTTGACGAGTTGGGCTGATTTCTGAGGGTATCTGTGCTTCGCACCTGTTTATGGCCTCAACTTCCCATTCCGACTCTTCAAGGCTCTCGGCCCTTTGCAATAGGCTTGGTCGCCTAACTACTGAGCAGGTTATTGATGAATGGGATGTACAGCTTCCCCTGCAAAGTTAGAAGAATGTCGCCTTACATTAATAGGGAGTATATTATCGAATCCATCAATCAACTTTCCTGCATTCCAAAGTACACTAAAGCGGGTATGGCGAATCGAGCATGTAGATTTTTCACAGCGAGAGGAGGGCCTCTATGCGATCACGTTCCAATCTCAAGCTGATAAGCAGAGAGTGCTGGACGGCGGACCCTGGTTATTCTCCGGTCACCTAGTTATCCTAAAGCCCTGGATCCCTAATACCCCCTTTCAATGCTACGACTTCTCCACATGCGCATTCTGGGTACAAGTATTCGGCCTTCCTCTCGAATGGAGCACGGAGGAAATGCTAAAGAGGGCAGTACAGCACCTGGGGCGGGTACTGGAAATTCGTTTTGATACAAAGGACGGACCATCCTCACGACCAGGACGTGCTCGGGTGGAACTTCCTTTACAAGAACCTCTCAAGACAGGTAAACTTGTTCGACTCGATGGCCAGCTTCTTTGGCTCGATTTTCGATATGAAAAACTCTCGCACTTCTGCTATTCGTGTGGTCGATTAGGCCATTATGCGACCTATTGCAAGGAGATACCTTTTGATGCGACTAAGCTGGAAGGTAAAGGGAAAATGGCCTATGGGCAATGGCTACGGGCTGAGGTGCAAGAACATAGCCCATATTGGACTACTTTTTACAAGCCACAAGATAACGCTGCTATAGTGGAAGAAACGGTACCTGAAACTCCGCCTGCTTTACTCCCACTCCAGAACGAACCAGCGATACCTCATCAGATACCTGGTGCAGAAGCTAATATATCAGAGATGGTCACTCTCACTTCACAACATCAACACAACCAGGCACAACAACACTACCAGCAACAAGGGGAGCAGTATATCCCTCCACAAATGGCCATTACAACAGCAGCAGACAAGTTAAAAGCAGTACAGTTTCCATCAGTGGAAGTCCCGAAACAGAAAAAAGTCAAGAATGTCCGTTTGCCCACGAAGCAAGGGGTTGCTAAGAAGATTAAGAGGTACACCCCTTATGAACCCAAAAGTCTGTTGATCTTTGATAAGGATGATGCAAATCTACTGGATACACCTGTCTTGGCGGCTGAGGAAGTCGATGCATGGGCGTTGGTGGCTGGCCCTCAACAGCTACCACCACACAAATGAAGCTGATTAGCTGGAACTGTCAGGGTTTGGGCAATCCCCTGACAGTCCAGTCCCTAAAGGCCATGACGGCCAAAGAAAAGCCCGATATCGTTTTCTTAATGGAAACGAAGAATCAGGAACCAAAAATCCAACGGATCCAACACAACCTACGGCTTAGGCACTCCTATATCATTAACCCAATTGGTTTAGCAGGCGGAGTTTCTGTGATGTGGAATGACCAGGTTGACATTCAAGTGCTATGTTCTTCCCAATATATGGTAGATATGCTTTGTAAATTGGTAGCGGAAGATAGGACCATTCGCCTATCATGTGTGCACGCCCCTTACACATATTCCCAAAGACAGATTTTCTGGGAAGACCTTCGGATGATTCATCGGATGAATGACTTTCCTTGGTTATGTGTGGGAGACTTTAACGAAATACTTTATCCATGGGAAAAGATTGGTCAAAGACCTGCGGATCTTGCTCGTATGCTGTCTTTTCGATCTGTTCTTACTGACTGTGAGCTTATGGAGATTGTTAGCAAGGGCTGTCAATTCACTTGGCTGAATAATAGAGATGGGGACGCAATAGTAAAGGAACGATTGGATCGTGCTTTATGTTCGATGGACTGGCGTGTCCTATTCCCTAAGGCTGAAGTGCTTGCCCTACCGGCAGTGGGCTCAGACCATAGTCCGTTGATCATTCAGACTTCGCCGCCTTTCAAGAGGACTAAGAAATCTTTTATTTATGAGGCCTACTGGAATGATGATACTGAATGTCACGACATTATTTCTACGGCATGGACTTCTATACATCCCCAACAACCGGTTTTTCTAGCCAAATTGCAGCATGTTAGAGCAGCTCTATCTAAATGGAGTAGTGCCAGATTCTCAAATGGACGAGCCAGAGTCTTTCAACTCCAACAACAGCTACAAGACCTGACGAATCAACAACTTTTAACTTATCAAAAAGAGGAAGCCGACAAACTCCGAGATGAACTTACCAGGACTTGGCAGAAGGAAGAACAGTACTGGGCATTGAGATCGAGGGTCCAGTGGTTGAAATGGGGAGACCGGAATACTCGCTTCTTTCACGCATCTACTGTCCAACGACGCCATCGCAATCGTATTACGATGTTACAAGATGAGAACCAGCAATGGATTCGTGACCCTCGTGCCCTACAAGGTATGATGACAACTTTTTTCTCCAAGTTATATACGACCCAGGGGACGCGGGATTACGGTCCTATCCTGGCCATGTGTCCGCCACTAGTAAGTAATGAAATGAATGATCAGCTGATTGCACTGGCTTCTTTGGAAGAGATCAGACATGCTACCTTTCAATTAGGAACAACTAAGGCCCCTGGCCCAGATGGACTTAGTGGCTTGTTTTATCAAACGCACTGGGATATCATTAAGGATGATCTTTTATTCCAGGTACAACACTTCCTCCGCACAAGCACTATGCCTCCTACCATGAATCAGACTTTTATTACATTGATTCCTAAAACTCCTCATCCTGAAAAACTAGAGCAATATCGCCCCATTAGCCTATGCAATTTTGCATATAAAATTATCTCTAAATTGCTTGCCAACCGTCTCAAAATTTGGCTGGATTCTCTCATCTCAAAGGAGCAGTCAGCCTTTGTTAGTGGGCGTCAGATCCAAGATAATATATTGATCGTGCAGGAAGTTCTTCACCAGTTCAAAACCAGAAAGCGAAAGCGGAAATTCAATGCTCTTCTCAAGATAGACATGCAAAAGGCATACGATCGAGTTGAATGGGATTTCCTACGGGACTACCTTTTGCAATTGGGTTTCCATCCTACATGGGTCCGATGGATCATGCAGTGTGTCTCTACTACTTCCCTGAGTGTCAAGTTCAATGGCGAGGCCCTTCCCTATTTTTCCCCAACGCGAGGTCTACGACAAGGTGACCCCTTATCTCCTTACTTGTTTATTTTGATGGCCAATGTTTTATCGACCTTAATACATCAAGCTGTCAGCATCGGGCACATCAAAGGTATCAAGTTTAACCGCTGGTGCCCTACCCTGTCCCACCTCTTTTTCGCCGATGATGCCATTTTCTTCCTTGAGGGGACTACAAGGGAATGTCAGAACTTGGCTGCTATTATAAACCAATATTGTCTGGCAACGGGTCAGTTGGTGAATCGTAATAAGTCAGGCATTATTTTTAGCCACCACTGTCCCACTAGTTTGCAAGAAAATATGGCAGGTGAGCTACGGATTCCGGTGTTATCTAGATGCGGCAAATATCTGGGTCTACCTTCTGATTGGGGTCGATCAAAAAAGGAAATGTTCTCATGGATAATTGCACGGGTCTATAACAAGTTGGAGGGCTGGAAGGGTAAGCTGTTATCCAAAGGGGGTAAGGAAGTCCTAATCAAATCTGTCGTCCAAGCACTACCTCACTATGCTATGTCTATTTTTAAAATTCCTATGTCGATTTGCAACTCTATCGAAAAAAGCATTGCACGATTCTGGTGGAAGAATGATCAGAATAGAAAGGGCATTCATTGGCAAAAGTGGGATCTGTTGAAAGCAAGCAAAGATTTTGGAGGCTTAGGCTTTCGGGATTTAATAGCATTTAACGAAGCCATGCCCGGCAAACAGGCCTGGCAACTATTGCAACAGCCTTCGGCATTGTGGAGTCAATTGTTCAAGGGTTTGTATTTTCCTACTCAAAGTTTCCTCTCTATCCATTCAGCGGCTCGTTCGTCATGGGGTTGGCAGAGTCTTTTAAGGGGCAGGGATGTTATCTATCCTCATTTATGCTGGTCAGTGGGCGATGGTCACACTATCAGAATTAGGGGTGATCGCTGGTTACCTATGGGCATTCTTTATGGACCTCCTAATAAAGATGACCCACCTTTGGTGGCGAATTTAATCAATCCGACCCACCACACTTGGCAACACTCTATTCTTCTCCCTCTACTCGGCGAAGAGCTAACATCACAGATCGTCAGGATACCAATCAGACATCTACCAATCAAAGATCGCCTCATTTGGACGGCAACGCCAAATGGCGAATACACAGTAAAGAGTTGCTACCACCTCATCATTCAGACAGTATGCAACGCCAATACTAATAGAGCATCTTCTTCATATCAGACTCCTAAATTTCTATGGCGGCGAATCTGGTCGATGCACACTGCTACAAAAATTAGAGTGTTTACCTGGGCTGTGTGTCAGAACGCACTTGCGACAAAGGCTAATCTCTATAATCGTCATATCGCCCTTGATCCTTGCTGCCCCTTGTGCCAACAACAGTGCCCCGAAACTGTCGAGCATCTGTTCTGTCGCGACCAATTTTTTTCGGGTGTAAACCACCTAGGGTTTGGCTAATGGATTGTTAAGCCTAAACTTAACTCGGGCTCTCCCAAGCCCATACCAATTCGCGACTTAGGTTTGAGTTCTTAACATGCAAATGATTTTCAATTAGGAGTCGCCACTAATCTATTTTTGGTGGGTCGATTAGAAACCCAAGTAAAGCAACGGGAGGTTTACTTTACTCCTACGAACCAGAGACTATGGGTACGGGGACTTGGTTACACTAGATTTCTCTAATGCCCTTTCGGTACCATTCTTTAGAAAAAATGTTTGGCAAGCAACTTGAATTGATTTTAACTTTCCTAACATGTGAGGTGATCATACGAGTGCGCAAACCACCAATTTAACACTCAAGAAAACAAATAAAATAATGCAGGACTTACCTCAAAGCAACGAAAGCATCTGCAATGTTAAATTAAAATCCACATCAACAACCCTAGATATGGTTTCTAATTAACAAGCAATTTCTTTTTTTTGTTTTCACTTTATTTAATGGGAGCTTAGTCTATATGCAATGCATGCTAGTAATCTAATATGGCATGGCAACATGGCTTAAATTACATGACATGGCAATATGATCTAAATTATATGACATGGAAATATGACCTAAATTATATGACATGAATAGAGTAAATCCTAAAGAAATGCAATAATTAGATGCAATCTAAATAACCTAATTTTATTGACAGGCAATCTCTAATTAAATGGGCCTAAAAAAGAACTAAATGTCGTGCATTTCAATTAGTCTAACCCTAAATGACATGTTCATGACATTTTTATTTCCTAAAAAATGCAATTTACCCTAAAAAGGAAGTAATTTATCCTAAGACATTTTTTGGATTTTTTTTTTATGAAATTCGAAATAAAAAATGTGAGAATTATTTAGCTAGGTTAAGATCCTATTCAATTTATATTAGGAATTAGGTTAAACTAAATCCTAATTTAAACTAAAATCTTATCTTAACCCAAATAATCTTAGAATGCAATCTATTAAAAAAAGATCTATCTAAACTTAAACATTAACTAGGAAGTAAAATCTAACATGCATTCTTACCCTAATATGCAATGACGTGCAAAATATGCTTCCTAATTCTACGTGATATATGCATGATAATAAAAAAACTAATCCTAATTCGAACATTTTTTTTTTCTTTTAATTTCGAAATTTAAAAAGTGTCAAATAATTAAACATGCAATTTAAGCTAATGAAACAAAAATCTAAAATCCTAATTTTTTTTATTTCGAAAATTCATGATAAATTAAATGTTTAGTCTAAATATGCAAATAACCCTAAAACATGCAATATCCTAATTCAGGCATATCTCAAGGCAAATAAAAAACAATCAAGTTCATTCAAAATCCCCAAAAAGGATATCACACATCATTTAAATCAAGGGATAATATTTCGCTAGTAAAATCGATAAATTGATCTTAAGCCTTAAAGATCAAAATATCAATTTTATTCCCACTTGATTAATTATTTCATCTAAAGCCTTATAGATGAAATAAAAAACCTTAATGCGGTTGCGAATTAGGTAATGCATTGAGATTTTCAATTATGCATAAATAAGTATCTCAACCAAGAAAATAACATAAGGAGATAATGAAAAAAATAAAGAAAAAACTAAACTTGCCTAATAAAGAAAAGGGAAAATACCTAATTTAACTTTCTCTTTTCCTTTTTTTCCTCTTTTTTTTTTGAGAAAAAGAAAAAAAACTTGGCCGGTTCGGAGGTCCGGCGAGGGTGAACCAGCAGCAGGCAGGGAGGTCGCGGTGGTGCGACGCGGAAGTGGCCGCTGCGGCGGTGGTTCGGCAGGGACGCGAAGCGGCGGCGGGCGAGGGTGCTCGCGATCGTCGTGGGTCTGGCTTCTGGACACGGGCGGCTCGCGAAGGGGGTGCACGATCAGCTCGAGCTTGGTCGCAGCGGGGCTTCGCGGCGGCGCGGGTGCAGAGGCGCGGCGGCTCGACGGCAGAGGCTGAACAGAAGCGAAGCAGAGGCGGAGCAGGGACTCGGGCTGCTGGTGCTTTGAGCAGATTTGTTGCGGCGTCAAGGGCTGCAGACGGACGACTAAAGGCGCTGCAGGAGAGGTGACCGGACGTGGGCAGTATTGGATTCCAGTCACGGCGGCGGAAAACCCACGAAGGAGAAGAACAGTTCCTTCCTCTTTTTTTTGCTTTTTCTTTTGTTTTGTCTTCTTTTCCTTCCTGCTGTACGTACGCCTTTTCCTCTGTTGACTTTGCCTTTTTTCAGCAAGTTTTTCTTTTGTGTCTCCCTCTCTCTACCAAACGAAAGACAACACTCAGAACCCTAAAACCGAAGAAGCGAATTTCCTTTTTTCTATTTGATTTCACAAACCCCTCCAAAAGAACCCCCCTCAATTGATCGTACGTGACCCCTTTTATAAGCCAAAAAATTGTATCTTCGGGGTATAATTCATTTCTAATTTTGCTTGAGCACGATACCCCTAAATATATCGCTGAAATATTTTTTCCTTTTTGTGCAAAAGTGCATCCCGTAGTGTATATTACCTAAATATGTGAGAAATCTTAACGGAATATAACAAAAATAAAATTTTCCTAAACTATATGCCATGTGATTATTTTTTTATCTTTTTATTTATCAAAAATGAAACTCGAAATTTTAGGTGTCAACAGCTGCCCCTCTTTGAAGGTGAGCTCGCAGAGGTTGCCTTTAAAGACAAATTGAGACCTAAATTTTGGTCATGCTCATGCAATGAATGATTTTTGTTGGAACATGAATTCCATTTTTTAATGCAATTTATATGATGCATGGAAATACTAATGCAAATGATAGATGAACTTACCTGGAATAACTTACCTTCGAGGAGGATAGAGTAATTCGAGGTAGTGGGTATTACTTATCCAAGACCCGTACCATTCTACGGTCGCCTAGAATAGTAACACGACTTCGTGACAATACTGCTTTCCCAGGACCCGTACCATTCTACGGTCGCCCAATACGACAGAAATATTTTGTAAGGAACTGCTTTCCCAGGACCCGTACCATTCTACGGTCGCCCAGTACGACAGAAAGGTTTTGTTTAGGACCCGTACCATTCTACGGTCGCCTAAACATGGATTCATTTTCCAGGACCCGTACCATTTTACGGTCGCCTGAATAAAGAATAGGTGTTGTCGAGGACCCGTACCATTCTACGGTCGCCTTGACGAAGAAAATTATTTTTCAGGACCCGTACCATTCTACGGTCGCCTGAATTGGGAAAATTGCTTTTCCAGGACCCGTACCATTCTACGGTCGCCTGTTAGAGCAATAAATGTTGTTTAGGAGCCGTACCATTCTACGGTCGCCTAAACGGAGATTTTGCTTGGCTAGGACTCGAACCATTCTTCGGTCGCCCAGCGTTGCAATCTGGAGAAAAATCTTTGGGGACAACTCAAACGAGTGTCGGTGTATCCGAAAAGGGAATACCTGTGCAATGACAAGTATTTAAGGTATGAATAGAGATATACTTACCTGGTGACATCTCTGTTCCTTAGGGACATGTCTCCTGCAAAATATGATCGTAGGATAGACAACATGCATTTGTAATCACAGGCATGAATTAATTCCAGTAAGGTTCATGCGTGATAATTTCTATCAACCACGCATCATCTTAATTTCAATAGGAATGATCTCGAATGATGATTCCAATCTAAATGCATGAGCGTCATGGATGTGTCAAAAGGGATCCTTCAGTCTGAAAGGACTTTTCACTCATCCTCTTTTAAAAGGGCTTTTTATCCTGGCCTTTGATGCAGGATCGTGACAATCATTCTATCTCACCATCGTCATGCCAGACAAGGGTTTGAGCAATCTCGCAAGTGGTACAACCTCACCAATCTGAGGGGTCTTTAACGAGGGCCGTACTGTTGACTTGGTCAATGACTTAACAAATGGGACTCTTTGAGTCGAAGCTATTGAAGGATGACATTTTGCAATTGTCTTGGGACTTACAAGTCAAGAAACACACGAAATGAGGCGGAAATTATCTTACTCACACTTCTTCAAGCGATGCTTTCAAGCATGTAAACTCTTATGTTAATTCAAGTGCCTTAATCTGAAGAGACTTTACAAGGGACGTAACGTAGGTTCGGTTGATGGGCTATGAAATGAAAGGATCATAAGGCTCAAAAAGTGTTTAGAGGGTTAAAAATTGGTGATCATCTTGACATTTTCACCACTTTCCTTCTCCACTGTTGAAGATCTTTCTTCTCATTAAATCTCCATTGACTGCAACAGCACTTGAGTTTTGGTACCACCTTGTTGGGGATACGACTCATTATATCAAGAGTTTGATTTTTTTGGCATTGGCCTTGCTTTTACCAGGCACACTGCTTTTTCATGCCTTATTTTGCACCTTCTTCTTCTTCTTCTTCTTTTTAACAAAGTCTCCATTTGTCAACATTCTAGTTCATGCCACTTGGATATTTTTGTCTTGCCCCAGTGTGGGGGATGATCACCAATTGGGTTTAATATGAAATGAATTCATAGGCTCAAGTGGGCTATGCAATGGATAAAGTGTATAGGATAGAGAAAGAACCGCTCTTCGTCATCCTAAGGCATTTAAATTAACACATAAGTTACATTGCGAAAGCAATACTCGAAGATTGATGCAAGTGTGAGTAAAAAATTCCTATCATTCGTTTCAAATTTGTCCCAATGTGGGATGATCCTTGACAGGGATAATTTAAAGAATTCTTCATGTGTATGGGCTCAAAGGGCTAAACGATGGATATACATGTAGTGTTTCAGGTAGAGGAAAAAAAAAAAAATTGCCTCTCATCACCTTGGATGGCGTACCCTTTGCGAGATCACCCTTTTCCTTGCAGACATGGAATTTTTTCACACAGCTCACTGGGGATTTGTGTATGAAAAGTGTATGGAACAAGGCTTGCCTTTCATCATTCCAAAGTATTCCATTTGACACATTCAATTTATCTCACACAATTCATCAAGGAAGAAAAATGCAATTTATGACAAATTTGAATAATTCAACTCATTGAGACATTTTATTCATCATAGAAATACTTGCAGTTCACGACGTGCCATGGAAAATTCTATCATGGATAATACTTCTTGACAGCATCCGAATTAACTGGAGTGGAAAACTCACGACCATCCATTTCTGCCAAAACCAGGGCACCTCCAGGGAGTACTTTCTTCACCACATATGGGCCGCCATAGTTTGGAGCAAACTTTCCTCCAGGATCTGTAAAAATCGGCAACAACTTCCTCAAAACAAGATCATTTATCTCAAAATGTCTCGGTCGTACCTTTCGGTTGAAGGATCTGGCAACTCTCTGCTGATAAGTTTGGCCATGACAAAGAGCCTTTAGTCTTTTCTCCTCTATCAAGTTTAACTGCTCAAGTCTTTGCTGCATCCATTCAGCCTCAGACAAATTCACTCGGGATAGAACTCTTAGAGAAGGAATTTCCACCTCCACGGGCAGAACTGCTTCCATGCCATATACCAAAGCAAAAGGGGTTGCCCCGGTAGAAGTGCGGATCGATGTCCGGTATGCCATTAGTGCAAAAGGTAACCGGTCATGCCAATCTCGATAATTCTCGGCTGTCTTAGCCAAGATCTTCTTAATGTTCTTATTAGCTGCTTCAACGGCCCCATTCATTTGAGGGCGGTAAGGTGACGAATTCAAATGCTTGATCTTGAACTCGCTGAACAACCCGTCCACAAGTTTATTGTTCAAGTTCGTCCCATTGTCAGTGACAATTGCTTCAGGGACACCATAGCGAGCAATTATGTCACGCTTGATGAACTTCACGACATTGCGGGCGGTGACATTCACAAAGGATGTGGCTTCAATCCATTTGGAGAAATAGTCTATCGCCACCAAAATGAATCGATGCCCATTTGAAGCCTTAGGATTGATTGGGCCAATCACATCAATCCCCCACATCGAGAAAGGCCATGGCTCAGAAAACTGGTGCAACTCAGTTGGGGGAACATTTATCTTATCACCATGAATCTGGCAGCGGTGACAACTTCGTACATGCTTAATGCAGTCACTTTCTAATGTGAGCCAGTAGTAGCCTAATCTCATAATCTTCTTAGCCATCATGTGCCCATTCATGTGAGGGCCACATATCCCTTCGTGCACTTCTTGCATGATTTGAGTAGCTTCGGTTGCCTCCACACATCGCAACAGGATTGAATCATAGGATCTCTTGTAAAGATTCTCGCTACTGACGAAGAATTTTGAGGCCATCTTCATGATGTACTTCCTATCAGCGGGAGTACTTCCTTCAGGAAATTCCTGCCTTTTTATGTAGTTCATGATATCGTAATACCATGGTTTTCCATCAGGTTCTTCAGTTATGATCATACAGTAAGCCGGCTTTGGCAAAACTTCTATTTTCAATGGCTCGACTTCTAATCCGTCAGCAACTTGTAACATAGATGACAAAGTTGCGAGTGCATCAGCAAATTGATTGTGAGACCTCGGTAGGTATTCAAATGAAATTTCTTTGAATTGCTTCACGAGACTTTCTAGATACCGGTGATATGGGAGCAATTTGGCATCTTTAGTCTTCCACTCGCCTACAATCTGTAATATGATTAGTGCTGAATCTCCGAAAACCATTAACTTGGCCACATCCATCTCGATTGCGGCTTGAAGTCCGAGGATGCAAGCTTCATACTCGGCCACATTGTTGGTGCATGGAAATGTCAATTTTGCAGCTACCGGATAGTGCTGTCCGTCTGGGGATATCAGAACTGCCCCAGTACCAGAGCCAGACAAGTTTACGGCCCCATCGAAAAACATCTTCCATGAGTCTTCATTTACACTCAAGACACGGTCATCAAGGAAATTGTCATCGTTGTTAGAGACGCCCGAATTCTCGGCCAATAGATCAGCGATCGCACGACCTTTAACCGACTTTTGTGGCATGAATTGCACATCAAATTCGGAAATCAAAATTTGCCATTTGGCCAACTTACCCACCAAAGCTGGCTGATTAAGTAAATATTTGACGGGGTCGTTCTCTGTTACGAGAAATGTCTGGTAATGCAATGTGTATTGTCGCAATCTATGCAATACCCATACTAAAGCGGCACAAGTCTTTTCAACATCAGAATACTTCAACTCTGATGTGGTGAACTTCTTACTTAAATAGTAAATGGCTCGTTCTTTTTTATCAATAGGACTTTCCTGAGCCAGCATTGCACCCAATGATTCACTATGAATGGTGAGGTAGAGAATCAAGGGATGCCCTGGTGATGGTGGGACAAGCACTGGTGGATTCATCAAGTACTGCTTCAATTTGTCGAATGCCTCTCGACACTCGTCATCCCAGTTGATTCGTGCATTCTTCTTTAGGAGTTTGAAGAATGGCTTGGCCGTTTCAGACAGTTGAGAAATGAATCGGGCTATGTAATTCAGTCTTCCCAAAAGACTTCGAACTTCTTTCACCGTCGATGGAGGTTGCAGCTCACATATGGCCTTAACCTTAGATGGGTCGATCTCAATCCCCTTATTGCTTACAATAAATCCAAGTAATTTACCAGATGTTGCCCCAAACACGCATTTAGCAGGATTTAGCCGAAGCTTGAATTCACGAAGTCGGTCAAACAACTTCTTCAGGGTCTCCATATGACTTCCTCCAGGCCGGGTTTTTGCAATCATATCATCAACATAGACTTCAATCTCTTGATGCATCATATCATGGAATAGTGTTACCATGGCTCTCTGGTAAGTTGCCCCTGCGTTCTTGAGTCCGAAGGGCATGACCTTGTAATGAAAGGTCCCCCACGGGGTGATAAATGCGGTCTTCTCCTTGTCTTCCTCTTTCATCTTTATCTGATTGTATCCGGAAAAACCATCCATAAACGAGAATAGCTCGAACCCGGCGGTACTATCCACGAGGACATCAATGTGAGGGAGTGGGAAATCATCCTTTGGACTCGCCTTGTTCAGATCTTGATAGTCAATACAAACTCGAACTCGACCATCCTTCTTCATTACCGGCACAATGTTAGCCACCCATTCAGGGTATTGTGAGACTTCAATGAATCCCACATTTAGAAGCTTCATCACCTCCTCCTCTATCTTCTTTGAAAGCTCAGGCTTAGTTCTCCGAAGTCTCTGCTTCTTAGGTGGCATGTCTGGATTAGTAGGCAAGCAATGCTCGACAATCGATGAGTCTAAACCAGGCATGTCAGCATAAGTCCATGCAAAGATATCCTGATATTCCTTCAGTAGTTGAATTAGGTGCTCGGCTTCGTCTTTAGAGAGATTTGCCCCAATTTTAACTTCTTTAGCTTCTTCAGTGTCACTTAAATTAATAGTGACAGTCTGCTCGGATGTGAGAGTCTTGGTTTTTTCATGTTGTTCCCAGCTTCGCTGCACCTCAATGGAATCTTCAATCGAGTCCTTGAGATCATCCATATCAGCATTTGTTGCATTGGATTGGACCGTTTCCATGCCTTTGTATGCCACAAGACTGTTCCTGAAACATGAAGTGAATAAATTAGAAAAACAAACAGAGTAATCTAAATTATTATTTCTTTTGAAAAGAATTTTGGCAAAGACATTTTTTGAAATATTTTGACATGAGAAAGCATGATGAGGCCCAAGCCTCAGAATTCTCCTTGGATTTTTTTTCTTTTATCGGTTGGATATCATCACCGGGCTGGTTTGGTGTACCTCATCATGCCCTCAAAATAAAACTTGTAATTTTATTGATATTCATCAATCAATTACATTTATTGAATGGAAATGCAATTTTCAAGCCCTAAAAATAAAGCGAAAAAGAAAAAATCAAAAACAAGCCCTAGAAAGCGATAAAAATTCCCGCGCAGGGGAATGTGAGAAAGCAGTAAATGAGTTACTCTCGTGGGCCAGTGCCCATCTCCTCCGGGAGTCCTTCGTCAATGGTCCCAATGAAGACGTCATCGAAGAGACTAGTGATTCCTTCCAATGCATCTCCATACTTTTCTGTCTCCGAGGGTGTCAGATTATCCATACCATCCCATCCATCTGGGACTATCTCACGAGGATCAGCATAGTAGCTGGGAGGGGCCGAATACTTCACCAGGTAATCAAATTTGCCACTAGGCTGCCCTAAGGTATCCACTTCATCTTGCATCATTATGGGAGGACCGGGGAATGTCTCATGAATGCTCGGTGGTAGCGAGTTTTGCCTCCCTCGCCCTTGACCAAGTGGCCGGTTCTGCCTTCCCTGTCTTCGTCCTCTTGAACTTCCTCCACCTCTTCCATGGTACCCTAAACCAGCAGAACAGGACCTCTGAGGGGCTTCAATGGCGCTTCGAATGCCTTGACCATTTCTTCCAAGACCATTGCCAAGAACAAAACCATTTCCGACCATTACTCTTCCTACCATAAGGGCGGCATCTGAAACTTCAGGAATGGGCGGTGATGAACCTCGAGAAGCATGTATGGTGGATACCAACTCAAATGAGTGGTAACTTGATTCGAGCTCGGAATCTGGCTCTACATAGGGGATAGCTGTCTCATGATAGATCCGGTGGTCTTCCTCACCATATACGGTAACCAGCTTCATTTCGATCACAAATTTCACAGCTTGATGTAGACTTGAAGGTACTGCTCCAGCAGTGTGTATCCATGGACGACCTAGCAGGAAATTGAATGCGGTAGGGATGTCCAACACTTGAAAGGGAGTGTTGAAGACGACTGGCCCTATCTGTATGTCAAGACGGATTTCTCCGAGTACTTCCTTCTTTGTGCCATCAAAAGCTCGTACTGAGGTCATCGCAGCATGTATCTTTGACAGGTCTACCTTGAGGCGGTGCAGAGTGGCTAATGGACATATGTTCAGAGCGGACCCATTATCAAGGAGCACTCGAGACACATGAGAAGACTTGTGTTTAACGGATATGTAGAGTGCTTTGTTATGTCCCCGCCCTTCTAGAGGGAATTCTTCATCAGAAAAGGTAATCAAATCCTTAAGAAGGATTGATCCCACAAATTTTTCCAGCTTGTCGGCCTCAACTGTCTCTGGCACATAAATTTCACTCAACACCTTTATTAGTGACTTTTGATGCACTGAGGATGTTTGAAGAAGCTCGAGCAAAGAGATCTGAGCAGGCATTTTCCGCAATTGATCGACCACATTATACTCACTTGCTTTAATTACAGCCAGAAATTCCTTAGCCTCTTTATCGGTGACTGGCTTCGCAGTTTGAGCACTAGCTTGACCATAGGTTCGACCAGACCTTGTAACAAGATCGACATCTAAGTCATAAGACCAAGGCACTGCTTTGTTGTTGACATACTCATATGGTTGAGGTATCTCGATCACAATCTCCTCATCAGATGCATCTTCTAGCGGGGGCATATCCGCGAGCGAAGGATCAACTTCTTCCTTATCAGCATTGAGGGCAGCCTGCTCCTCCTCCCAATCGATGATGATGTGTGAAATAGTGGAGACTATGCAGTTACGGTCAGCATATACGATAATGCCATCATCCACCATTTGGGCAATTCTTTCCTTCATTAGCGATAGAGGAACATTTTCTTGACCTGGATAATATCCAGCTCTCACCAGTCCGCTGTAAGCATCCGCCACGTGCACCTTCGAGTCCTCGATTCGACCGACTTCAGGTTCCAGGATAGCATTCACCGTACCCTCATGCTCGGGTAGTGGATTCTTCTGAACATTCGGCTGAGCAGTTTGAAACGAAAAGATTTTTGTGTCTAAGAGGTTTTGGATCTTGTGCTTGAGGGTGAAACACTCATCAGTTGAATGCCCCAATTCTCCGCTGTGGTAGTCACATTTCTTTGTTGGGTCGTAGCTGCGATTGCTTTCACGGTTAGGACGCTTTGGTTCACTAGTAAGCAAACCTTTCTTTCGGAGGATCGTCAGCACTTGGGATGGAGACCCAGGGAGAGGAGAGAATTGTCTCCTATTAAATGGTTGACGGCCAGCAGTTTGGGGTTGTCTCGGATTCATTTGGATAGCTGGGGCACGTTTGACATTCTCTTGGCTATAAGCCACATTCACGTCCACAGCTGCTTCCTTCTCTTTTTTGGCAGTGAATCTTTTACTAGATGGCTCAGTAAACCATCCTTCCCTTATCCCCACTTCGAGTTGTTCTCCCACGGGAATAAGCTGATTGAAGTTTTTAACATACGTGCCAGCCATCCGGTTACGAAACTCAGACGGGAGAGTTTTGACAAACAACTTCATCAACTCCTTGTCAGTAGGCTCGGGAGTGATTTGAGCTGCTAGATTTCGCCATCTTACAGCATACTCTTTGAATGACTCGTTCCTCTTTTTCTCCATCCTCTCAAGATCTTCTCGAGAAGGTGCAATATCCATGTTGAACTTGTATTGCTTGAGAAATGCGTCAGTCACTTCATTCCAGGTGTCGAGAAGGTTCATATTCTTCATGACATACCAGTTTAGTGCAGGTCCAGTCAAACTCGCATGGAACGATTGGATCATGAGGGGTTCGTTCTTGACATATTGGGCCATACGCACGTGATACATCTGCAAATGAGCTTTTGGGCAGGAAGTACCGTCGTACTTCTCAAAATCCGGCATCTTGAATTTCTTTGGCATGTTGACCTTCTCATACACCGACAGGTCGAACGGGATTGAATTCTGCAACTCTTGCAGTTGTTTCAATTTTTCCTCCAGCTTTGTGACGCGTTCATCATGATCAATCTTTGGAATGCTGTCGAGCTTGGTCTTTCTAACAAGGATCGAGTCATCGTCCAACTCAGGCATGTCATCATCAACCTTGTTTGTTTGCTTCGGGATAGTTATTTGAGGAAGAGCAGGTGCAGTTGTAGGATTTACTTGGAGGAATTGGAGTTGATCCGTCACAAGTTGTAGAGAAGCGAGCACTTGTTGGAGTTGAGTTTCCACAGCAGACATACGATCACGCATTTCTGATTGGTTGGCCATTCTAGCTCTCAAACGTGTAATAATGGGTGAACGTGGAGGATCCGTTATCACCTAAAATATGAATACACATAAGCAC
This sequence comes from Eucalyptus pauciflora, assembly GCA_007663325.1. Classification (NCBI taxonomy): domain Eukaryota; kingdom Viridiplantae; phylum Streptophyta; class Magnoliopsida; order Myrtales; family Myrtaceae; genus Eucalyptus; species Eucalyptus pauciflora. Next base: position 142,212 of record VMYD01000317.1, on the reverse strand, counting down.
TTTATAAAAAAATAACGCCGGTCCATGACGAGAATCTAACTGCTTTTATTCATTAATGAAATTGTTTGACATTAACGATGTAAAGAAATTTGTAAAGCCCTAGACAAATAAACTAATGAAGTAAATGACTCAACTTGCTAAACATTAAGCTAAAAATCAAATAGGTTCAAGCCATTTTATTTGGCTTGATCTATAAACACATGGGAAGTCAACGCTCGACGCAATTGCCTCTTCTCCTTGGCATCCTTCTTGGCTTGCTTCTCAAGCTCTTCAATCTTCCTCTTGTGACGATTAAGCTCCGCTTGTCGAGTGGGCTTTTCGGTCACATTTGGCACCTTTGGGAGATACTCGGTCGGGATCTTGTGCTGGCGGATGTATTGAGTCGTGGCATAGTAGGTCTTTTCTTTCCCTCCAAGCTCATCTTCAGGCAAGCTCAACTTTTGATTGCGACATGCGAGCCAAGCTCGTTCGATACAACAAAGCTCCCTTTTGTGATCGCTATCTTTGGTAGTGAATCGAGCTTGGAACAAACCCAACTTGAGAGGGGGTGGCAGGTCTTGAACAACTTGATATTGACGGGCCACACGGAGTGGGTAGTATGAAGTGGCACCGGTGATCCCCAATAGCGGGATTGGTTCATTATCGCCATGAGAGAGACGTGCCTCGGAGACTTGGAACCATTTAGCATGCCATAGGAAAATCTTGATATTTGGATTTTTCAACAATTTGATCCATTTTGAGTAAGAAAGATTTGGAGTTCGGTCTTGATGATTTTTAAATACCTCAATAGGGTGATGAGAATCAGTGACATTTACAATATTCATGCGAATATCAATTTTACTCATATGAGAAAAGAACCAAATTTGTAAAAGTTCAATTGGTGCACGAAAGGTTTTATCATTATCTTCCTTAAATCGGGTGAGTGACAAGAATGTTTCAGCTAGAATAGTGTTGACAAAACTAACCCTAGCACACACTTGTTTGACCACCCATGCAATAGAAGGATCAATAGCGCCTTTACGAAGAGGAAAAACAATAAACCCGAAGAAAGCTAGGAGGAAGATCCTACTTTTGAAGAGAGTGTTAGCACTAGCAAAACTCTGATCTAGGAAGGAAAAAGGACATGCAAGACAATTATCTTTCAGCACTCTTTTTATTAGGTTTTTATCCATTCTAAGAAATTCAGACAAAATCGATTCCGGTTCTAATCCAAGGGGTGGATTTATTAATTCCAATTCCAAAGGTTTTCCTATGGCAATGCTGTATTCTTCCAATGTCGGAGTCAGCTCGTGCTTACCAAAGATGAACGTTGATGTTTGGGGGCTCCAGAAATGAGGAAGTGCTTGCATGACGCCACTCTGGACATCGATGTCGAGGAGGGGGACAAGGCGACCAAGTCTATCTTTCACATAGCTTTGACCATCGTGGCCCAGACGATCCCACCATGATTTGAGTTCGACCTTTGGTGCAGGCACGAATCGAATATCGGATCTTCCCATTGTTTATAGACCAAGACTCGACCAACCTAATGTCATGGACCGACCAAAGACATAATAAAGTAAGTAAATTGCAAGAATAAAGAGTAGGGAGCTTACTTTACCGGACGATTCAAGCAAACACATAGACAAGCGCATGAAATGTGGGGTTCAATTTCTAACTAGGAAGGCTAAGCAACATGGAGTTAAAATGGTGGGATGACTTAGTTGCAGCCTCGCATACTAAGTCAAGTCCTCCTAACTCCGGCTCAGTCAAGAATGATACCCCAATGCGACGCAGCCTCGCGGGCAGAGGTAAACATTCTTGACACCAAGAAAGAAACTTTCGGGATTGAGTTGGGCAACCTCTACTACGCGGCCTCGCGGTCGAAGTCGTATCCAACTCAATACCATCCTAAATATCCTAGTGCGGCCCAGGTCCGGCGGCGGGTTGTGTGTGCAAAGGTGTAGTGCAAATGCAAGGCATGCATGACAATTTAATATCAAGCAACACTTCAACATGAAATTAAACCATACATTCCTTCACCTCCCTACAAAACAAGGGTTAACAAACACTTCCCCTTATACCTCCCAATCTGCAAAAACATTTAACACCTTAAATGTTAGGAACGTACCTGGAATCCTTGCTGCCAAACAAAAACATTTTTCAAAAAAGAAAATTGGCCTAAGTCCACTAAGAGTTTTAACTACAAGTCCCCAGCGGAGTCGCCAAGCTGTCGCGACCAATTTTTTTCGGGTGTAAACCACCTAGGGTTTGGCTAATGGATTGTTAAGCCTAAACTTAACTCGGGCTCTCCCAAGCCCATACCAATTCGCGACTTAGGTTTGAGTTCTTAACATGCAAATGATTTTCAATTAGGAGTCGCCACTAATCTATTTTTGGTGGGTCGATTAGAAACCCAAGTAAAGCAACGGGAGGTTTACTTTACTCCTACGAACTAGAGACTATGGGTACGGGGACTTGGTTACACTAGATTTCTCTAATGCCCTTTCGGTACCATTCTTTAGAAAAAATGTTTGGCAAGCAACTTGAATTGATTTTAACTTTCCTAACATGTGAGGTGATCATACGAGTGCGCAAACCACCAATTTAACACTCAAGAAAACAAATAAAATAATGCAGGACTTACCTCAAAGCAACGAAAGCATCTGCAATGTTAAATTAAAATCCACATCAACAACCCTAGATATGGTTTCTAATTAACAAGCAATTTCTTTTTTTTGTTTTCACTTTATTTAATGGGAGCTTAGTCTATATGCAATGCATGCTAGTAATCTAATATGGCATGGCAACATGGCTTAAATTACATGACATGGCAATATGATCTAAATTATATGACATGGAAATATGACCTAAATTATATGACATGAATAGAGTAAATCCTAAAGAAATGCAATAATTAGATGCAATCTAAATAACCTAATTTTATTGACAGGCAATCTCTAATTAAATGGGCCTAAAAAAGAACTAAATGTCGTGCATTTCAATTAGTCTAACCCTAAATGACATGTTCATGACATTTTTATTTCCTAAAAAATGCAATTTACCCTAAAAAGGAAGTAATTTATCCTAAGACATTTTTTGGATTTTTTTTTTATGAAATTCGAAATAAAAAATGTGAGAATTATTTAGCTAGGTTAAGATCCTATTCAATTTATATTAGGAATTAGGTTAAACTAAATCCTAATTTAAACTAAAATCTTATCTTAACCCAAATAATCTTAGAATGCAATCTATTAAAAAAGATCTATCTAAACTTAAACATTAACTAGGAAGTAAAATCTAACATGCATTCTTACCCTAATATGCAATGACGTGCAAAATATGCTTCCTAATTCTACGTGATATATGCATGATAATAAAAAAACTAATCCTAATTCGAACATTTTTTTATTTTTCTTTTAATTTCGAAATTTAAAAAGTGTCAAATAATTAAACATGCAATTTAAGCTAATGAAACAAAAATCTAAAATCCTAATTTTTTTTATCTCGAAAATTCATGATAAATTAAATGTTTAGTCTAAATATGCAAATAACCCTAAAACATGCAATATCCTAATTCAGGCATATCTCAAGGCAAATAAAAAACAATCAAGTTCATTCAAAATCCCCAAAAAGGATATCACACATCATTTAAATCAAGGGATAATATTTCGCTAGTAAAATCGATAAATTGATCTTAAGCCTTAAAGATCAAAATATCAATTTTATTCCCACTTGATTAATTATTTCATCTAAAGCCTTATAGATGAAATAAAAAACCTTAATGCGGTTGCGAATTAGGTAATGCATTGAGATTTTCAATTATGCATAAATAAGTATCTCAACCAAGAAAATAACATAAGGAGATAATGAAAAAAATAAAGAAAAAACTAAACTTGCCTAATAAAGAAAAGGGAAAATACCTAATTTAACTTTCTCTTTTCCTTTTTTTTTCTCTTTTTTTTTTGAGAAAAAGAAAAAAAACTTGGCCGGTTCGGAGGTCCGGCGAGGGTGAACCAGCAGCAGGCAGGGAGGTCGCGGTGGTGCGACGCGGAAGTGGCCGCTGCGGCGGTGGTTCGGCAGGGACGCGAAGCGGCGGCGGGCGAGGGTGCTCGCGATCGTCGTGGGTCTGGCTTCTGGACACGGGCGGCTCGCGAAGGGGGTGCACGATCAGCTCGAGCTTGGTCGCAGCGGGGCTTCGCGGCGGCGCGGGTGCAGAGGCGCGGCGGCTCGACGGCAGAGGCTGAACAGAAGCGAAGCAGAGGCGGAGCAGGGACTCGGGCTGCTGGTGCTTTGAGCAGATTTGTTGCGGCGTCAAGGGCTGCAGACGGACGACTAAAGGCGCTGCAGGAGAGGTGACCGGACGTGGGCAGTATTGGATTCCAGTCACGGCGGCGGAAAACCCACGAAGGAGAAGAACAGTTCCTTCCTCTTTTTTTTGCTTTTTCTTTTGTTTTGTCTTCTTTTCCTTCCTGCTGTACGTACGCCTTTTCCTCTGTCTCTTTCCTCTGTTGACTTTGCCTTTTTTCAGCAAGTTTTTCTTTTGTGTCTCCCTCTCTCTACCAAACGAAAGACAACACTCAGAACCCTAAAACCGAAGAAGCGAATTTCCTTTTTTCTATTTGATTTCACAAACCCCTCCAAAAGAACCCCCCTAAATTGATCGTACGTGACCCCTTTTATAAGCCAAAAAATTGTATCTTCGGGGTATAATTCATTTCTAATTTTGCTTGAGCACGATACCCCTAAATATATCGCTGAAATATTTTTTCCTTTTTGTGCAAAAGTGCATCCCGTAGTGTATATTACCTAAATATGTGAGAAATCTTAACGGAATATAACAAAAATAAAATTTTCCTAAACTATATGCCATGTGATTATTTTTTTATCTTTTTATTTATCAAAAATGAAACTCGAAATTTTAGGTGTCAACATGTTCCTTCAGTGTGAGTGGACTAGAGCTGTATGGGAACACCAACAGATTAGTAGAGGACTTCCCCCTTGGAGAAACCAACGAATTGATCAATGGCTTTCGGCCATAGCAGCAAAGCCAAAGCACAGACCTGGATTTGAGCTCACCGCCAATACACTGTGGCAGATTTGGCGCATGCGTAATGATGCAGTCTTCCGTAACCGAACTCCAGATCCGCGAAGAGTGGTCGACATGGCCATAACTCAGACTCAGTCTTTCCTTTCCCCTGCTGTTGTGGGCTCGAGCTCTACCATCCCGAACATCAACCCCGCGCATCTGTGGCGTCCTCCTGACTTGGGCACTCTGAAATACAACATCGATGGAGCTTTTCAACCAGGCAGCTCAGAGGGCATGATGGCATGTGTTGGACGAGATCACTGTGGGAGGCTTATTGATGGTTTTTCCAGCACTTTTCAGGCACACTCGGCGATGGAAACAGAACTCAATGCACTCACCTGTACCTTGCACCATCTGCTGCAACGCCAGCTCCATCACAGCTCCCTTGTGATCGAATCGGATTGCCTTCCCCTTGTAGAAGCTGTGCGCCATGGCAGATCACCCAGGTGGGAGCTTCGGCCGATCGTTGAGGAGGCGCTCCACTTGCTCTCACGTTTCGATGCCCTAAGCCTCACACATTGCTTGCGAGAAGCGAATCGGGCCGCCGACTGGGCTGCCAAGGCCCATCGCTCATCAGCTTCAGCCCAACACTGGCTATATCAACCTCCTCCTGTTTTTCTTGCTTTTTTGACTGCGGATGCCTTGGCCGATGGTTGTAACTTACGTTCATCTATATATATCTAAATGTTTTTCCCGTCCAAAAAAAAAAAAAAAAACCCCCTCCTCTGTAAAAGCTATCGACTACAGAAAATCTGTTCCTATAAAACAGCAGTTATTAATTTACCTTGTCTTTCCATTATATCAAAAATTATATTTCGACAATCTTATATAGTCCTAATAAATACTCCATTAGCATACTCAAAGTGGAAGGTCAGGTACTCGCCATTTTTAGCGGGGCACAACTTTCTTCACAGGTCCATGCAGTCACCGCTCGGGTCGTTGGACGAATGAAATGAAAACTGGGTTATCTGGGACAATTCTAATGAAGCATCGTTGACCTAAGTTATGAAATTCAGGGAAGTTGGCCAGGTGCCTAGGGAGCTATCTTTAGGAAGCATTCGAGAGGAAATAATTCCCTCGCGATCCTTAATTAGATGCTTCCTGCTTGGGGAATGGCATCGAAGCAACAAAGCCTATTCACCGAATACTCTAGTGTTATCAAGTTCGTTATGGGGCTGTGCTCGATGTTCGGCATTATCCGTGAAATCCCCCTTGTATCAGACTTTAAACCGCAAACTGCTACCATAAAATTCGATTTATCGTCAGCAGCCAGAAGCCTAATGGTTCTGTTCCTCATTTCATAGTTCATGGGACCGTCATACATCTCTACTAATCAACACGTACATTTAAAAGATCTCCAACAATTCACATTAAGTAAAAGACACATATTTGCAAGCGAAAATAGGGAAGTCACCCAATTATTCATCTCCCTCTACATTCCTATTGCGTGTCATGTTACTTTCCTCTTCGGCAATTGGGCAGGACTATGTTCCACGCACCCTTCAAGTGTGCTGCTTGGTGCTTGAAAGTATATATCTAATTCGCATGGATGACTCGCCCTGAATCGCAAATGGAAAAAGCATCAGCAGTTCACAGAGTCGACACAAAAATGCAGCCTACAGCCATACACTCATCCTAAATGGAAAAAGCGTCTTCCGTCACCACACGCACCCAGTCAACTCACATCGGGACAGATTATGCTGAATCTGACAAAAGGCCGGCATTCCTGAGTAATGCATCGAGTGAAGGCTCACGTCCCCGAAAGTCGATGAAAACCTGGGCATAGCAAAATTGGCGCAGTAAGGACATCAAGTAAAAACTAACTAGACAGAGAGACGTCAAATAGAGGTGAAAGCTGAATAGGGATCATCAAAGTAACAGTAAACAATAAAAAAGCAAACCACAAATAGCAAGAGCAGGTGATGCAAAATTGCAACTTCCGAACCTCTAATGCAGCTTTTCCACCTCCAAGAGCAAGAACCGTCTCTCGGAACTTTTGCCCTACCCTTTTGACAGCCTGTCAACCGCGCTCAATGGATCATGATAAAAGCAACAATCAATTCCGAAAACGAAAGCAATGTCTAAGAAGGGGCTCTAATACTGAATAGAATTAGACAAGACAACAAGACAGTCCACGTGCAATCTTTTTTGAAAACTTGTTGGATGACAAGGCATGACGCTGGATGAAAGGTTGTCTAAGAAGAGCACGTAATGCAGAAATTAAATCCTAACACCAGCCTAGAAGATTTTTCTGTATGTTATGTGATGGCATTACTATGTGCTACCAATGGTCCAACGGACGTTCGTATAAGACTCGAAACTTCCAAAGGAATTAAAACCTGCCTGAATTATCAAGTCGGTAATTTTCTATCCTCACTGGAAAAAGCCAAAGAAAACCTACTGAACCAGTTAAATTCTAGGGGCTCTGCATCTCACGCTAGAAAAAATATATATATTAAAAAAATTAAATTAAATTAAATTAATTGAGCAGGACTGAACACAAACATGAAGGTGCACTTCTCCCCCATGGGGGGCTTTCAGATAACATGAGAGCAAAAGCTAGACACTAGAAACTATATTTGAGATATTGCTGGTGCAATAGCGACCTCAAACTCAAAACACAGATTTAAAGCGTCTAATGAGCTACCTCGCTGTCATTTAAACCGGCATCCTCAAATGCGGAGAAAGCATCTGCAGATAGCATCTCTGCCCACTGGAAACCAAAACATTCACGATTATAATCACGCACTTCATGGAAATAAATCAATCTCAAGCATGAATGTGGATAAACCAGTGCTCAGAACTGGCAGCCTACTCTAAGGAAAAGGGCCCTATTATATTCAGAGAACTGTTTCATCATCTAACTATTAGAAGCAGCCAAATAAACCTGAAAAAAAAAAAAAATATCCGGTATCACCGACAGAAAAGAATATCCTGTACCTTGTAACCGTAAAAACTAGCTGCATATGGACCTGAAGGTAAGTGAAAAGCAATAGATTCACACCCGTGTAAGATTAAGATGATTTAATAAGATATAGATACTCTCAAAGAACCATTCTGAAGGTCAGGAAGACGAACCTGAAAATATATGGCTGAAACTACAAAGGAATCGATCCTCAGAAAGTGGAGGGATCACCAGGGTTTTTTCACAAACCCTTCGATCCACATCATGTACAGATTCTGACCCCCCAGGAACATATTTTGCATGAAGCTGTAGATCTACAATTCCGCGTCTTATCTGAGAAGTTCCACAGACAATAAAGCAAGTATTAACAAAGTTATGCCCAAAACTACATCAGAATGATTCCTGAAGAGAGCAACTTTTCGGCATATACAATTTCTGGTTTTCCAATAATCTGATTTTACCGAAATGTTCATTCTATCAATGAACAATGATCTTCTCTGGAAATCATGATCTGCATCATTTCAAAGTATTTACAGTAAACATCAAGGTAGAAACCATGCTTGCACTGAGGTTAAACGAACTAGTGAACTTTTTGTTCCCTCACTGTCGTAAGGACATGAGCTGATGACATATGGAGTCCTCTCCTTTTGTGTTATCACTTCAGAATTGTGTGCTTCGATGGCCACGAACAGGATAGACGATGGAACCTCAATAAACAAGATTCACCTCTTAATAAATACAGCACCACGAGGACAAAGTACACGTGAGAAGACTCCCCCACGGACAGGGCAATGCATGCTAGAAAAGCTTTCTTCTCTTCCGAAGCTATTAAAACTAACTTCAAAAGGTGTCACAGAAGTAAGAATCTAGAAATGGCGAATCATCTTCAGTTGCTTCTTAACCAGACAAGAAGCTGAAGAACTTGGCTGGACCTATTCTATAATTGCTTTGGTCAGGGCTTTGTGATGCCTAAGAACCATGGGCATCAAACCAAGTGAAAGATGCAAAGGGGAAAAGACAGGAAGATAGATTGGAAAGGGAAGAATTGGATGACATGAACATTTTACAGCTGGTATAATATGCTAAACCACCCAGAGAAAATTCACTTATTGTAGTTAATCGACATAGAGCATTCCCAGCTAATTACCAGTCAGCCCAAGTGAACAACAGCAAAAAGTAGAAAGTTTTGGAAGAAATTTATTGTACACCGAATTATACATTTTTTTTTTTTTTTTGTTAGAGCAAAATAGTCACGGGAGAAGGGAAGTAAATGCCTAAATCGTCAGCAGTGCATGTACATGCGTACAAAAGAACAAAAGCAAAACAAGTTTTCATTAGTCAGAAGTAACCTGTTGAAGGTTTTTGGTGCCTGCTCGAAAAGTAGAGTCGATGACCAATCGACATGAAGCTTCCGGGAGACTCTCGCCAGTTTTATAATGCTTTGCGAATCCCATCAATGTATTCCTGCAATTCAATGGTAATATAATGATTTTCCCAGGTTACCACTATACGTGCAATCATATATAGTGTTTGCAAGCACGGGCGCGCTCGTGGCATGATAGAGGGGAGGCTTTTTTACCATGTCAAATGGTAAAGTCACAAAATGGCCAAGAATATCTCCACAGGGAAAAAAAGACAACGCAATCATCTTTCAACTAGAAATATGCCCGCGCCTCGCTGCAGAAATTATCTTTAATTAGCAGACTTTGCTGATAATTGTTCATAGGTTATTATAGCACAATTACAAACAATTCTTGAACATAATTATGTCAAGTTTTTACAGTTGAATTTGAAAGCTTTGCACGTCAAATTATACGACGACTTGTTTACTATGACTGAAGTGAAAGAGATGATGTTGGTCTCAATGCTTTTCCTAAAAAACATAAGATGTTAAAAGTATTTTTGTTCAAGGAAACAAAATAGTAAAAGGGAATGATAAAGAAAATAAGAGAAATATTGTATTGAGATGAAGCGTTCCCGTGTTTCTAAGAAAAAATTGGTTATATTATACATGCTTAAAGTTCTCTCTTCAAGCAGAGCTTAGTCATTTTACAGTCAAACTTTTTGAGAAACAAAGTGCTCAACATTTTATATAATCTACTTCATCAAACAGAGGATGACAATTTGTTTTCTTGTCGATGTTATTGATATGCAGGAGATTGAGTCGAAAAATATTCATCTTGTTAATTTCTTTATTATGTTTCATGCGTCTAATATTCACAAATATAAAAACACAAAATTCAGAAAATAGAAGTTTATATGAAATCGTTATAGATTCAAACATTTCAACACTGTTAACATGGAGGTAAGAGGAAAGAGTTTTAACAGCAGGGAAACAAAGTCAGGATATTCACTCTTAAAGAACCTTACAAAATTAATAACTGAAAAAATGGATGTATCGTTTCTTTATATAAACTATCACATTCATATGCTTAAAACCTACATAATACATATTGATGTGGACATAACGATAAGTCCTCTTTCTCAGCGAGGGTTTCTTTACTACCTACTCTTTCGAGCTTAAGGATTAACTAAGCTTAACAAAATAGGAACATGAAATAAGAAAAGCGAGAAAACCAATATTAAATAACATCGTGGAGGTATATATAAACCGATGTATCCTCCAGGAAATAATTTTTCATATTTAAAGATTACTGGGATAACTATCCATGCCCAAGTTGTGCACATGAATGCCTTATACTCAATTTCTGTTTTCTGATATGTGTAATATATATACTAATAGGCACACGAAGTAACAGAGGATAGCCAAACTATTAAAGAAGTGCAAATCGGTTGGATTAATATAAAATATCACAACTTTATATGTTATCCACGCACGACGCAACAACAGTAATGAAAGGACTTATGATTGGAACTACTAAGAAAGTGCAAATAAGCTGGATTGATATAAAATATCCCTACCTAACGTATGTTATACACATACTAAAGTAGTAAAGTAAGGAAAAGACTTACGAGCAACGAAATGATAATCTGTAAAATCCAATATTAAAGTGATAAAAATGGGATTTATTCATGCATCGTGTAAATTAATGGATCAAAAGGTCCAAATAAACAAAATCTACACGGGTATGCAAGTTAAAAAAGCATAGATGAAATATAATGTAACGAGTATACATTGAAGAGGAGAAATGATAAAATATTGAGAAGGTGAGTTGGTAAGTAAAGCCAATTCATCGTCTACTCTAACTACAAAGCTTGAGAAATGTCCTTTCAGATATTGTTGATAGACATACCATATAAGCAAACATTATTTTCTGGTCTGTTTCATTTTTCCACCTGTCTATAAGTAGACCTCGGTAACTGTGTAAAATATATTAAGAAGAAACCAGTAACTGCGAACCTCAACTGTGATTCATCTCAACAAACCCCGACAAGAGCCACAAATCTAGATCATTGGCCTATCATTTGCTGAGGACAAGGGAGGCAATCCTCTCCTCCTCACTTTTAGATCTAGAGACAGTAGAAAGGCCGTACAACACACATCGCATAATGCTTCATGAAGCGATCATCTGCTGTAATCCATAGCATATGCATAACCACGATGGCAGGTCGCTTAATTCTAAAGCTCTATAAGAGTAGTACTAGACAAAATTACCTGTGAAAACACCAGTTTTCCATAAAAAGAGAGGGGAGTTCCCCAGCATCGTCCTCTATTCCTCTATAGCCAGCAACAAGGCCTTCGTCTTGTTCGGTTAGCATGTGCTGAAGCGCATGCCCAAATTCATGAAAAACAACTTTAACCTGCCAATTTCAGCAACACATATATTAAATGGCAGATATCAAACAGAGGATGAAGATATTTAATGATGGACAAGTAACCGCTACAGTGAGCATAAGGTCACAAGTCTCATCATTCATCTGAGCAACAATGACAAAATCATCTGAAAGGGTAAAATTATTGTGGCCCAAGAATGGCTCAATGGATCATATAAAACCGCATGGTCAATGACTGAGGACTCATTAAGAATCAGGTGTGAATCAGAACGATCTTAGATCGGGAGCAGGCAATATCGAAAGTTGAACAATAGACCCATTTTTAGATACAGGCAATGGAGGAGAGAAGTGCGTCTCTTTAGGCATTATACACAGAAATATATTAGCACTACGAGGATTCTGTGAAACCACATCAAGATATAGATTGTCATCACAAAATTCTCAAGCAAAAAATTGCTTCGCATTTACATCATTAGTCTTCTAGAAACTAATCTTCTCTTGCTAACAATGTTGTCGGACCTACTTCTCAATTCTTTCAGCAGTGCTGCTTCTAACAAGTGGAATGAGGACAAATATACATGTGGACTCATGAATGTCTTTACAATTGCAAAAACTTTGAACCCTATTTAAATTAGAACCGTCGAGAAGTCACCAGAATCCAATCATTAAAACTAAGATCGTCGAAACCAGACTAGAAGACCCTCATCTACTATTTCTGATTGCCACATTTTGTTCCAACTGTCTTGCATTATCTCGTGGCTACACTAGCTACCCTCCATCTGTTTAGTATTTCGAGCACACATGGTAGAAAAGAAGGTCAGTAGACAGAGGAAAGGAATTGAAAATCGACCTCTTGGAACGTCATAAGAGCCGGCTTGTTCCCCAAAGCTGGTGTTTGATTGCACACTATGATAGCAATGGGTAATCTTGCATTTGCACCATCTCGAGAGAGCACACGGCTTCGACCAACAACCACACTTGTCCAGTTTCCTTCCCTTTTCTCAGATGGTCGAGAAAACGGATCATGATAGAAGTATGCAATTGGATTTCCGGTAGAATCTTTCACATGGTAGAATCTAACATCATTGTTCCAGACCTGGAGAATAGATAAGCATTTTATCAAAATACATGGACTAACAACACAGGAAAGGCAGAAGCAAAGCATTACACTTATTTACCGGCGCTAGTCCATCAGCAGCCTCAATCTCAATTCCGAAAAGTGTCCTTGCAAGGTTAAAAAGGCCCTCCATCACTTTTGGCAACGAGAAATGCACGCGTGAATAATCCTGGAAATTGTAGAAAGTTGTGAGGCTATTCATATTCACATACATAAATCAAGGCACTCTTGTGGACAGAAAATCTCTAAGCAACCTAATATTGGCCGTGAACGTCATCAAGTTCAGCCCTGCCCCCTTACTTTTCCCAGGCCCATCCAACTTATTTATCCAGCCGACAGGCCTCATTACCACCATTTGCACATTCAAATTTGTATAAAATGCTATTGTTCCAATGACTGCATCGCTCTTGCAATATTCTAATGTGCTCTTAGTATTCCCAATCTCCTCACTATAACTAGGTTTGTCGAGTATGTGCTGGTGAAAAGTGGATCTAGTAGCTAAACAATACAGGTATACTATGCTCATTTGAAGCAGCAGAATACCATCTTGAATATTCATCACACGGGAACACAAAAGGGAAACCTCAGATCTGGCAATATTCCCATAGAAACAAGCGATGCTAAGCCTTTAAATCATATTCCTTCCCCTAAAGTTTATTAGGTTTCTCGAAAGAGGGTAAAAAACAAAAAATCTTGTGAAGCACAAACCAACATCGATTACAAACTAAAAGTTTATGCACTGAAAAGACTTTAATATACCAGGTATATTCATCTACATCGTACCTTGAACTGCAGCATCCCATGAAGCACCCTTAAGTTTTTCCAGAAACTCTTCTGCTTTATCAATGGTAGCCATTCTTGTTGCCATGGAAACCTGATGAGACTTTTGCATTAAAATGTGTTGATAAAGCACTAGCAATGAACTGCACACCCATGCAAATAGATTCTCCTCCAGGATGATTCGAGGAAAACGGAGAAAAAGAGACGTTCAAAAGCGTACTTAAGAAATACATAATTTATTTTAGAGACATTACATGTATATAATTCCATAAATACCTACAATAACCATTTTGTCTGTCATAAATTTTCCTCTTTTCCCTTGCAAATCATATACTCATGACAGCAGCCAAAAGCAGTTGGAGTTGGTCTGCAATTAGTGACTAATTCGAACGGTATCATCCAAAGATGGCAAAAATATTTTGTCTAACGAGCGTCACACTTATCCATTGAAACATCAAACAGAAAAAATAAAAAGAAATATAAATATAAATTGTAAACAAAAAAACTCATACCTCAGCATAATTGTCATAACCCAAAAGCTTAGCTTTTTCCAATCTGAGCTTTAAGATTTCATCAATGATTAATGTGTTGTCAGTATCTCCGCTGGAGGCTCGAGTAGCATAGGCACGGTAGATTTCCTCACGTAAATCTCTGTTTTGAGAACTTGCAATGAAAGAATGATAGCTTGGTTTATCCAAAGTGATCATCCATGGTCCATCTTCTGCCGTTGCATTTTCATACCCCTTGAATATCCCAAAAAATGATAAAGATCAGACAAATTTTTGGATAAAAAGTGCTTGAACAAATATAAGAAAGTAGCACAGCAAAATACGAGCTATTGTGTATCACCTTTGACACCGCCGCTCGTGCAGTCAAATCAAGAGATAGAGAAGACAATCCTTTGATCTTCTCCTTATCAGTGATCAATTTTCCGAATTTCCTCATGGCGTCCTCGATATTCTCATCAAACTTTCGACATAATTTTTGAAGTTGCTGCAATCAACCAATTAATCAAGAGGCGGAGGTTGGGCAATTGAAATGTGAAAATAACATAATCTACTACTCTTCTACTTTCTTGCTCATAAAGAAAACAGAGTCGGTGCCACCAGAAGGCTTTATAACAGGTTTTCAGAATTTAGCAATTCCTATCACTCAGACGCCAGATTATAGAACAACTAATATCCGACACCCTCGAACCATGGCAAAAGTGCCAGACATCACATGTTGTTCGAGTCCACAAGTCACAGCAAATTTTAGTTTCTATACACATGAATTTAAAGCAAATTATCCCATGATAGCAGGATAATTTGCTTATCGATAGACCCAACAAAATCATAATCATGCGAGATAGGCGAAAGGACAAATTACATTATCAATATCGCCAACTAACAGATTTTAACGACGCTGCACACCTGCTCAATTTTGTTAAAGTCTTCTCTTCTTCCGTCTTTCAAGACAACCCCATTCACAACTCCTTTCCTTATTTGGTCTGCAACAAATAATTCCAATACCCAGCGTCAACCAATCAGATTACCAGGAAAAGCAACAAAAGGTGATCAAAGTACATATGTTCTACTCACTTTCCACCACACGCTTTCGAGCATCGCTCAATATCTTCCAATCAGGTGACTGTTTTCTTCTTTTATTGGGTCTGTTATCAAGCGACTGTTGAAGAGCTTTAAAAGCGCTGTGAATAGGTTCACTTTGGTCGAGTCTGAGTTCGAACCTAACCCTGTCTGCCTGCATTCCAAAATGGAGACAAGGAAAGCATCACGTGGAAAACCATGAAAGCTTTCAGCGCATCGCATGCTAGACTGGAAAAGCCACTCATCCGAAAGCAGCAAGAGTGGCCACCCCTTACTCCAGAACAAACTTAAAAGTCTTCTAACTTCGCCCCTTCTCATCACCCAACGTCATTTCAAGGATCGCACTCCAGGCGAAAGAAGTTACCTGCACTTCCTCTATTGCCGCACGCAGCTCGGCCGTGTCCCTGACGGTCTCCAGATGATCGATCATCCCCCAGACCACAGTCCATCGATCTTGTATCTTCTCAAACGGCTCCACAAGTTTGGGCCACGACGGCTCCAAGGTCCTCTCCAGTTCTTCCAAATCACTCTCCTGCAGCGGAAGACGAAGGCATTACACCTCAAACAACAATCGCAACAAACCCCGATCAAACAGAAGATCATGCTGTACCAGTTTCTTCAGGAGATAGTCAATCGCAGGACGGATGTGCCTGGGCTCAATCATGTCGTAGGGAGGGAACTCAAAGTCCTCCAACAGAGGAATGGTCTCCACGTCGGCGTCGGCCATGGGCGGAGTTCGGAGAGCCATCGGCGGAGCGGAGGCAGAGGAGGAGAGAGAGAGCGCTATCGAGGAAAGGGAGAGAGGTCGAATGGGTTTTGGAGACGGAGGAGGGAGGACGAGAAAGAGAAAAAGAGAGAGAACGACTTTTTGGAGAGAGAACGACGTTTGACGAATCGATGAAAACTATTGTTGGGATCGCCTGATCCCCGAAAAACCGGATTCGGCATCGAAACCGAACCCCTAAATCATATGCGGAAGATGAGCCCGGGAATGTCACGTATCACCGATCAAAAGCACACCACGGATTCGAGCATACCTTGTTGGCCACAGATTAGACACCGATGCCGTATTGAAGAAGAGATTTCAGTTCCGTTCGATCCGATGTCGAAGATTTGTCGGGAAGTGAAGATGGCGTCGCTTTCCTAGCCTTGGAGAGAGAGAGAATTCTTTAAGAGGAAGAAGAACGTTCTTACACAAATGCCAAAAGGTGCGTTTCTCTCTCTCTCTATTTCCTTAAATAGGTTCCCCTTTCCACGGGCCTTATTCCCATGGGCCGGGCCTTTAGGCCCATCGTGGCCGGGCCAACTTAGGCCCATTATTAAATCCATCATCTCCCACTCGCACATGGTGGACCAAAACCAACATGGGCGGATAGGCCCAACTTAGGCCCATCAACTGAAAATCCTCTTTTCCTCTTTCAACATTCATACCGGTGAATAATCCGTGCGACCAGCATACTTTGAGAGCTCGTTGCTATACATCTGTTAGGAATATATAGCAGCTCATATTGGGCATCATTTTCCGAGTAAATTTAGTATGCAGTACCCTAGATCGATCGATCACATTTATATATCTCTTAATCTCATTTAACCAATGATATATATATTGTATTCACAATTATGATTATCCCAAAGACAGTCATAATTGGTCGACCTGTGAATGCAAAACCACAATGTGATTCTACAAATCCGATCTTCCTCTTTCCTTCAAACTCTCAATTTCAGTTCAACTTGCTTTTCTAGAAATATCCCATTAGATCGAATCATCTCATGACCATTGGCAACATTCTAAGATAGCAAACACTAAATAGAAATCTTGAGAATAAGTAAGAGTCATGAGGGCACTAAAAAAAATGAGGAACTCTATTCCTCAAGAGTCTCACACGTCATAAAAGTTGAGATCATAACTTTTGCCACTCTTATAGGTCGTCTCATGCATACGTAGTATGAAATACGTATTACGGTATTAACTCCTTTCCCATGGAGTGTATGTCTACACAATCAATACCGTACAGATGATAGTTCAGACATACCCAATGTCTAACTTGAGTTCACGTATTTACTCATTCACAAAATTCATCAGAACTCACATCTGGCATCTTAGACAGATAAAGTAAAATGTGTGGGTTATTTTACTTTCGGACATCGTAAGTATTATGTCCTCATCTTAACACTCAGTTAAGGCGACATATTTATTTTAAGCTTGAGCTCTCGATTATCACCTAGATAATAATCTTAAAAACAGTCTCATCTCTATCTATCACATAGTAAATAGAGGCGATTACCCGTGTGAGTGGGCTAATCTCTTATCTGTCCGACATACTTTCTCAACATAATATATAATGCACTAAGCATTAAGATGCATAAAGATCAAACAAAAGACTCATAGGCATTAATAATGAAACAACACTAGTTCATACATGTGAACAACTCAGGGAAATTACAATCCAGTACATCAGACTCTACACAATCCTAGAGATATTACATGACCACAAAACACATCTCTAGGTATTGGCTTTGTCATAGGATCTGCTACCATTCTATGCGTAGATATGTACTGCAAGTTCACATCCTTTCGTGCAACATTATCTTTGACAAATTTATACTTGGTATCTATACTTTTGGTCTTGCCATGATATTTTGGATCTTTAGTGTATGCTATAGCTGCTTGGCTATCACAATTAACTAATAATTGATTTGCAGCTTTCTCAATAACACCTAAGTGATCCAAAAAAATCTCTAAAGCCAAACTCATTCTTATATTACTGCTGAAGATGCCACGAACTCATCTTCCATCGTGGACAAGGCTATACACGTTTGTTTCTTACTGCTCCAACATATGGTGCCATTATTCAATAAGGAAACAAACCTAGAGGTAGATTTCCTTTCGTCTAAACCTCCTCCCTAAACAGTTTCAGGATAGCCTTTGAGTCGCAGATCCTTTCCTTGATAACTCATCGTATAATCAGCAGTTCCCTTTAGATACCTCAGTATTCTCTTAACAGCTTTCCAATGTGCTAGACTTGGATTGGATTGGTATCTACTCACCATTCCAACTGCAAAACATATGTCGGGTCTTGTACACATCATAGCGTACATCAAGCTCCCAACTGCACTAGCATAAGGAACATGTTTCATTTGTTCCTTTTCTTGTGGAGTCCTCGGACACAGTCTATGGCTCAATCCTTCACCTTTTGCAATAGGAGTGTCTATGGGTTTACAATCTTGCATACGAAATCGTTCAAGAACTTTATTTATATATGTTTCTTGCGAAAGAGACAACGATCTCTTCGAACGATCTCTTGAAATCTTAACTCCAAGAATATATATGCAGCCTCACCCATATCTTTCATCTCAAAGTTGGAAGACAACCAACTCTTGACAGTATGAACAAACTCCATATTGCTTCCAGCAATCAGTATATCATCAACATATAATGATATGATCACAAATTGATCCTTGGATCTTTTGATATATACACAATGATCCTCATCAATCATTGTAAAATCATATGCCATTATGGCATTATGAAAACGTATATACCATTTTCTCGATGACTGCTTAAGGCCGTATATCGACCTCAAAAGTCGACACACCTTTTCTTCTTGGCCTTTTACCATGAAACCAGTTGGTTGTTCCATGTAAATTTCTTCCTCTAATTCTTCATTGAGGAAAGCAGTCTTTACATCCATCTGATGTAACTCAAGATCCATACTATATATTATTGCCAGAATAATGCGAATCGAGGTGAATCTCACTATAGGAGAAAACGTATCTTCATAATCAATTCCTTCCTGTTGATTATACCCCTTCGCAACAAGGCGAGCCTTATGCCTTTCTATCGAGCCATCAGCCTTTCGCTTTATTTTGAGAACCCACTTGTTCCCAATAGCTCTGCGTCCTTTTGGAAGATCAACCAGTTCCCAGACTTGGTTTGATTTCATCGACTCCATTTCCTCTTCCATTGCATGAATCCATTTTTCCTTACTAGGCTCATCCTCATCTTGTGGAACAATCATAAAAGTTTCCCCTTCAATGTTAAAACGTCGACGGGGAATACTTTGGCGACTTGTTCGCCGTATGGGAGTTTGTACACTATGCACATCATTTCCCATTATGCTCCCACTGGGATTAGATAATGATGATGTCGTCTCATTATGTGCTTGCAATTGAGAATGAGTTGAATTCAATTCATCACTTCTCATATTACTCCCACTTGGACGAACTCCACTAAGATCATTATCTTGATCCGAGGTTTCAAATAGGGTGTTGTCATCCCCTATTTCGCCCTTCTTAGGAAAATTCATCCTCTAAGAATGTGACATCCCGTGATTCAAATTCAGTTATACTCCCACTTTCCTGCTCACCAATGAACACATACCCTTTTGAGTGTTCCGAGTATCTTATGAAAATACTCTTCTTTCCTTTGGGACCCAATTTCCCAAAATTTGTGAGAGGACTCATGTGTATAGGCAGCACAACCCCATAGCTTAAGAAAACTTAAGTCCGGTTTTCTACCTATCCATAACTCATATGGAGTGGAAGTGACTGATTTGGAAGGCACTCGGTTAAGTATATAGGCAGTAGTTAACAACGCATCACTCCAAAAAGTGATAGGTAAGTTAGCTTGCGCCATCATGGACCTAACCATTTCCAGTAGGGTTCTGTTTCTTCTCTCTGCAACACCATTTTGTTGAGGAGTATATGGAATAGACAATTGTCTTTCTATTCCTTTTTCATCACTTAATTTTCTGAACTCATCAGATAAATATTCTCGACCTCGATCGGATCTCAATGCTATTATTTTTTTGTCTAATTGATTTTCTACCAGGTTCATAAACCTTTTGAAACAACTTATTGCTTCAGATTTGTGAGAAATCAAATAGACATATCCGAATCGAGTATAATCATCTATAAAAGTGATGAAATAAACAGCCCCATGCCTTCCTTTCACATTCATTGGACCACAGACATCATAATGGATTAAATGCAGAGGAAATTCAGCTCTTTTACTTTTTCCAAATGGTTTCCTTGTCGTTTTCCCTTCTAGGCAATGCTTACAGATGGGCAAATCGACATTTTCAATATTGCCCAACAAGCCCTCTTTGGCTAGTCTATTCATACGCTGTTGGCCAATATGACCAAGTCTAGCATGCCACTTATTCACATCATTATCATATGAATTAGGAGATGTGAGAAGGGAATAACAAATATTTGCATTAACATAGTCAATGTCTAATACAATGAAACCATCCAGAAAGTAACCATGACCATAGTAGTTTGTATTCAAATACAAATCTACACTTCTATTATGGAAGTTCACATTAAAACCTAATTTAACCAACACTAAAACAGACACTAAATTCTGACGAATCTCCGGAGCATACAACACATCATGAAGGAACAAAGTGCGTCCATCACGCATATTCAGTTGGCATGTGCCAATTCCTTTCACTTCAGCTCTGGAGTTGTTTCCCACATAGATCCACTTAGTTCTAGTAGGTACTCGTCGGAATTCCACGAAGGATCCTCTATCCTTCGTTACATGGTCTGTCGTTCCTGAATCCACAGTCCACAGAGGATTAGATTCAGTCAAGAATACAGAACTTGACACATATGCAAAGTTCCCAATTGTACCAAGGGTGTGTACCTTCTTTGGCTCTCGACAATCGCGGGCATAGTGACCCTTCTGGTCACAGTTGTAACATTTCACCCTTGAGATATTCTTCACATGAGGACGTTTTCCTCTCTTTTGTTGGTTAATTCTTGGTTTCTTGCAAGAATGACTTGATCCCTTGCATTTCCACATTTTGAACGAATCAATGCGCTTGCGCTTAGAGCATGAAGCCCCTTCTGAGCTTAAAGTAACACAGAAAATATCTGTTTCCTGCTCTAATGCCTTGAGGCGATGATCAGCTAACTCAAGGTGGCGCACAGCATCCTCTAGATCTTCCATAACATGGTCAAGAGCTTTTAGTGCTTTTTGCTTTTCCAGCACACATTGAATTTTCATTTACCAAATTTCATAGTTGTCACCTTTGATCTTTTCACCTTTGTTCAGCTCGACAACTATGCTATTTGTGGCTGAAGCCATTGATCTGAACACATCAGACATCCATGCACGAGTTATTAATGCCTATCACTTACGCATCTATTTTGCACAAAACCCATCATATTAATTAATAATTTTAAGTAAGGTTTCAGAATCAAAAGGTCACTATGTTTCCAATCATCCTCCAAAAAATCCTAACTTAAAATTATCGTTCATATGATTGTCATATGCAAAATCAATTCTATGAAGCTACAAAAACTTCTATTACTACCCACAGCTAACTACCCACAGCAACCAGCAATCACAGAAAGCAGCAGATAATTGACATACAATATATGATAATAATGCTTTCACATAATATGGTTAACATATAGGTTGCTACAAACAATCACAATCAGGTAGTTAACTTTACATAAGATGTCCACCAAGAACATTAAATAAAGACAAGTCATAACATCTATAAACGAGGCATCATGCAACTAATAGGGAAAGCAGCTACATGGTCCAATTTTTTTTTCTTTTTCTTTGTAAAATTCTCAGGCATTCTTGACAGCCACGGAAAAACAGACGGATATCCCTTAGGATTTCTCCTACGCACATTCAGTCCTGGCCCAATCGAATTCATTCCTTGGGTCGCAGTCTTTGTGGCTCCAACCCGATGGTATTCATCTACGAATTCCATTACTAGCGCCTTATAGCTAGTGAATCCTTTGACCTCCCGTAGGCGATTCAACACTCCTTGCCATCCTTGTGGAAGAGTGTTCATAAAGAATCGCATCATCTGAATATCTCGCATGGGATAACCGTTCCAAATGACTTCCTGAATTTTGTTGTTGACCTCTATGACATGATCAATTATGTCGTCACTCTTCCATCGATAACCATTCAGATCGGCTATCAACCTTGTAAGCCTTTCCTTCTGTTCATCTGACATCGTGCGCACAGATGCGCGCGGCTTACGGGGAGGCATTGTTCCTGCAACAAATGCAGAACAAAAATGGATTACATATAATCCACATAGACATTACATGACGAAAAACCAACCTAAGGGTTAATATAAAGCTCTACAATCTTTTTTTTTTTTTTTTTCGATCAACGGTCGTCGGTCAACGAAGTCAACGGTCGGTCAACGGTCGGTCAACGGTCAAGTCAACGGTCAACAGGCAGAGTCGTCAGACCGGTCGGACCGGATAGGGCGGTCGGACCGGTCGAGCCGGTCGGACCGGTGGCCGGGTCGGACGGACCGACCGCACGTGCAGCGCGCGTGCATGGGATGACGTCACGCAGACGTCACCCGCACGTGCCGCGCACGCGCCAGGCGGGTCGGGTCGCCGGTCGCCGGTCGGGTCGCAAAGGAAAATGGCAATATGCAAGCCTGGAATCGGAAAATGGCAACTTCCCGCGGTGGATATGCAAGTCTGATATCAGAAAATGGCAAACTTCCCGCCACCGCGAGAAACGAGAGCGTGTGGGTCCCAAAGGAAAATGGCAACTTCCCTTTGGGATGAGGAAGTAACAACCCCAAAAATCAGAAAATTGAAAAAATAAATAAAGAAAAGTTCGACGCCAGCTGTCTTTAATGTACGGAGCGGGGACAAATCCTCTGTCTCCGTGATTCTCCTGTTGAGGCTTGGGGTGACGAAGCATATAAGCACATGAATTATCAAGGAAAAAAAAAAAAACTTGTATTCACGATAATGTTCAACTTACCAATTGCCATCGACGCATTTCCATGTCCTGAAAGTTTTGCATAATTATTTCATTCTGTATCGCACTAGATATATATTTTCTCTACATTGTGGCTAAATAATCATTTTCAATGAATATTCGTTCGTGATTTTCGTTATGAAGAATGACTTTTGAACGCGTTGTAGTAACTGATAAAATCGATGCTAACTTCGAAAATAAAATAAAGCAATATGTATGCAGCATCTTTTTTTTTATTGGACAAATTTTTTAGAAAGCGCACTGAAAGCATCCAAAAATTAGTAGCGGAGCGCGTGTCTATGATATAAGTTTCAATTAAGCATCCAAAATCCACATGGCCTTATGATGATGTAACTATCTCTTAGTACTTGCATGCAGGAATAGTTATTCCATTTGCCACTTAACGCAATAAAGAGTAACTTAATCCGGAAGATTACACAATTTTACCCTTTTAGTTTGACGAAATAGTAAATCACGTGGTTTGTTTTTAGTTGCACTCTTTTACGTGCGAGCCGTTAAAAATTCTTTCTACTGATGACAAGAGCCTTCATGTCCCCTAGAAAATAGCTAATTTGTTGATTACCAAGGTTCTTAGGAAATGAAATCTCTTGCGCTGCAGAAGCTTTAAAGGTCGAGGATAATTCCCCATTTTTCTATTCAATAAAAACCATGTCAGGCCCGGTTCTGGCACCGAGAGTCCCCTAGTTAGTAGTTTGTCCTTGCTTGTGAAACTTCAGGAAAAAAGAAATAGAATAATTACTGAAGTCGGCGGCAAGTTAATGGGCTTTCCTAGATTGCTGAAGCAGAATGAAAACCTTGGTTTAAAAGCAAAACATGATGTAACCATTTTCGCCATTTGTTCGCTTCATTCCTATATGGCCAGGCTTTCTATGCCAAAGATCACTTCTATGATTGAAATATCAACCATTGCAATTTTGCTTCCAGCTGAAATGATTCTCCACACATAATTTAAGCTAGGCCGTTTCAAAATCCAGCTCAAACAAGGAATTAAGGAACAACTCAACCTAATCATTGCTTGTCCATTACGAGTCCCAAACCAACAACCATCCTAGGTTCTAAGTTTTGATAACCCTTCACACAGCCATTGCACGGAGATTTGGGAAGAGAACTCATGCTCATCTGAATTAGGCTTTCTATCCTCCGCATCTCCCGCACTGTCACCGAAATCGGCATTGGCCTTGAGATGAAAGCCTAATCAAAATACCAGTTGAAGATTTGTGTGTGTAATGTGAGATAGAACCCAGGGATTATGTAGAGCGGATTGAAGAATGGACGGCGATGAAGGAATCCATTGAATTGGAATTTGAACTAGCATTACATGCTAAAATTTTGAACTGAGATTCAATCCGTTGATTAAGATTTTGTATTTATACATGTGGTCGTGATTGTGTCAGCTTTTTCATTCTATACTTTGAAAAAATGATTATACTACCCAAAAAAAAGATATGCTCATGAGGCTTGTGTAATCAATTTATCCTATGTAGCCTGAATATAAATTATTATTCTCCAAGAATGGATGGTTCTCCGAAATAATAACAAATAAAAAAAATCGGCATGTCTAAATACTCGTTGCGCCTTTTCATTACATAATTAAACAAATGGTGGAGGGCTGACAAAGTAGTCGGATGGACCGTGCGAGCCCAGTAGACGGGCCTATTTTCAACCCATTTAAGTAGTTAAAGAACACGTGGCATTTGCTCAGCAGGATGTGGGCCCACTAAAAGGCCCTCCTTTTGAGGGCCCGACACCGTTGAAATAGGAAAGTGTGCCACGGAAGAAATCCGTTTGCGTTTTGGATAATTCTTGCACTGCATTAAGAAGAGATAGAAATCGAATGCAAAGTTAATTTGAATGTGTCGATATGTGAAACTGTGATGGAGCTAGTCGATTTTTTTTAAAAAAAAATCTAAGCTGGAGAGCATATTTCTTCCAAAGACTGGCTAATCCACTTAGTTTGTGAATTATGATCTTTTCATTTTCAGGGCTCAGTATGTTATAATCTAAATTAATAGTCCAATAAATCTCACCGTTAATGTCTGAGTTTACAATGGTACTTGGTGAATTTTTTCTTATTATGAGAATGTTTAAGAAAGATTGTGTTACAAAATAAAAATGATGACAATATGGGGAAATGCCAAAATTGATGCCGGTCCATCACTTCCGTGTTGATTTATTTATTTATTTTTGCATCTAAGTACTTCAAATTATGGTCATCCTTCATGGTAGTCTGTTTGTTAGCTCCATTAAATTTGTATATAATTTTTCTCATTCACATTGTCAATGAAATCCCTTAAAATGAAAATGGATCGTCCTAACACAAAATGACATCAATTTATGTAAAAAAAATATTAAAGTTCGGGTTGTAGGATGTCCACGTCTCAAAATGGAATGAAGAGAGAGACGCCCAAAAACCGTGGCACACAAAGGCCATGGGCCATAGCCATGTTTTGGGGGGTGGGGGGAGTCGGGTCGGGTGTTCGGGTCCCCGAACTTTTGTGAGGAACCGACTCGGACTCTTGCCTATTTAATGGATTTCGCCCGTTCCGTCGGTTTTTCAAAACCACCTCAGCGACGTCGATAGAACCGACTTGAGAGAGAGGATTTGGAGAGAAGATGCGGCCGGAGTCATATTTCGAGTCTCCGTACCTGCCTAGGGTTCGGAGGAGGCCCGTGAAACACCCGATTAAGGTTCGGATCATGCTGCCGATGAGCATCCGGTGCAACACCTGCGGGAATCACATCTGCCAGGGCACAAAGCTCAATTCCAGGAAGGAGGAAGTCGTGGGCGAGGTCAGTGCTGCACACCTTCGATTCCGTGGTTTTCCATCTTCCTCCGAGTATCGAGTTTGCGGAGTTGATCGCTTTGTGCTTTTCTTTTTTTGGCAGACGTATTTGGGGAACCAGAGATTCAGGTTTTACTTCCAATGCACCGAGTGCTCTGCTGAGCTCGCGATCAAAAGCCAGCCGCAGGTTCCCGATTGCGTGGTGGAGTCTGGGGCGACGAGGGTACAAGATTCTGCCTTGCCTTCCTTTTTGGTTTGTTGGGTTTCTCACTGTTGGTTGGGAGTTTGGGAAGAATTCATCCTGACTCGTGCGCTTTTGGGTTTGCGCCAGGTCGTGGAGGATGAGAAAAGGAGGAGGGAGGCTGCTGATGAGACGGGCGATGTTATGATGCCCTTGCAGAATAGCACATCCGATTCCAAGAGAAAGCCGGATATTCTCCCCGCCCCCGCCCTTGATGAAATCAAATCCGTCAAGGTAAAACTTACGTGCTACTTTTATTCTACGTTTAATCCATGGATATTTCTAATAGTTTGAGCTCGCTCGGAGATAGCCTGTCGCCATTTCTCTGTTTCTCGTGACCGTCAATCCCTGATTCCGTATCTTCCAAACTTCTCAGAAACAGCGTGGTTTACTGGTTTGCTGACTTTGTATGCTCTGTCGATAAAGCCGATGGTACCTCGATTCGATAATAAGGAAAGGTGGCCGTGCCTTGCGGTTTAGATTGTCTTCCATGTGCTTTCTTGAGTCTTCTCATAAGAATTACTGGTGTTCTTTCAATCTCCCCTCTGCCTAAGAATACGTGTTACCGAGTTGGTTTCTTTTACTTCATGTGATTTGTGGGGATAATTTTGCGGGCGTTTTAGATCTGGTGGGAGCCTAAGTTGCTGAGTTAACTGGAATTGTCTTTTGCTGTTGAGGCCGCCTAGAGAAAAGCTTACTTGTGCGCTGGTTTGATTTGAAATGCAGAAGGGAAATTTTTCTGAGGAATTGTCGGACAAGCTAGCAGGTTCCTTGTCTAAAGCTACTATCAGTGACGTCTCGAAAGACATAGGTATGTTGCGTTCTTCCAACGTGTCTACTTCATTTGCGTTACCTCTCTTTGGTTGGGATTTATGGTATTAATGCCTGTCTGAATGATGGGTGTGTGGAAATAGATAGGCTCGGCACTTCCCTTTTCATGCAAGTGCTGCGGATTGTATCAAATGCACCCTCCCTTCGTGGAAGTAGACTTGATTTTTAGAAAGTAACTTTTTCTCGTTGCATGAGGACCTATATTGTATGGAAAAGCATCTTAGTGATTATTCTAGTCTGATGGAGTAACTCATGTCTTTGCTCCTTATTCATTGACTCATTATTTTGCTCTGTTTAACAGGAAATCCTGTTGGATCATTCGACCGGAGCGAGTAAAGAATGGTGGTCTAAGCAGTGATGCCGGGGACTGAGTTGCAAATGATGCCATCCATTTTCTCGCTGTATAAACAGAAAGCTTTTTTATTCTATCTCCGCTGTAATTTCTGACTGAAGTAAGGATTATTATTAGATTAGCTTTTGATGGATCTTGTGTTGTGGGAGTTGATTGGGTGTGGTAATTGAAGACGCTGCTTCCATGAACATCAGTCAGTGCCAAGCATTGCGCAAACTCAAGTCCACCGCAATCGGCGATTCTCACAAAAGAGCGGCAGAAGAATTCAAAGCGCGAAAGAGGAAATAGAAAAAAAGGCCTAGCGTAAGTGAATCAGGATGGATCGACAGGGCCGTTTGAGTTTCCTGATCTTCTTATGCCTCGGCAATATCTCTCTCCCTTCTTTCCATGACCTGAGATGAATCTTTGGCACGTGGGAAGGAATCGGTGCATTCTTCGTTATTTCTGGAACCTTAAGATAATGGTATTGTGACTCTCCAAGTGAGAGGCCTTTTTCTTGAACTTAGGATAATAATAGATAGGCTAAAAGCCATCCAAAATTTTAGACTATGCTTATTGTCATACATTTATCATAGTACTTTTTTGTGACACCAAAAAATGTCATTTTTTTATTATATATTTTCATGACATTTTTATCTCAAACTTATATAGTGTGTTATATTTAGCTCAAATTTTTTGTGACATGTTTATTGTTGCGACCAATTTTTCGAGTGTGAACCATCTAGGTTTTGGCTAATGGATTGTTAAGCCTAAACTTAACTCGGGCTTTCCCAAGCCCATATCAATTCGCGACTTAGGTTTGAGTTTTTAACGTGCAATTGATTTTTAACTAGGAGTCGCCACTAATCTATTTTTGGTGGGTCGATTAGAAACCCAAGTAAAGTAACGAGAGGTTTAATTTACTCCTACGAACTAGAGACTATGGGTACGGGGACTTGATTATACTAGATTTCTCTAATGCCCTTTCGGTACCATTCTTAAAAAAATGTTTGGTAAGCAGTTTGAATTGATTTTAAATCTATTTCCCTAACATGTGAAGTGATGATGCGGGTGCGCAATCCACCAATTTAACACCCAAATAAATAAAATAATGCAGGACTTACCTCAAAGCAACGAAAGCATCTGCGTTGTTAGATCAGAATTCACAGCAGCAATCTTAGATATGATTTCTAATTAACAAGCAATCACTCAATTTTTGCCTTCACTTTTTAATGAGAATATAGTCCATATGCGATGCAATGTTTCTAAGCTAATATGAAATGATATTGCATGGCAAAATGTCTTAAACTATATGAATGAGTAAAAAGAAACTAATGATTTCTTAATGAACATGCAATAATTAAATATGCAATCTAAATTAACCAAAATGACCTAATTCTAATGACGTGTAATTTCTAATTAAATGAACCTAATAATAAACCCTAAATGACGTGCATTTCATGAACCTAATTCTATATGACGTGCACATGAATTTTCTATTCTAGAAATTGAAACTAATTTATCCTAAAACAAATTTTTATGAAATTCGAAATTAAGGAAAATGCAAAACATAATAGATTCTATCTAGTTTATATTAAGGATCGGGTCAAACTAAATCCTAATTTAAACTAAGATATTATCTTAACCTAGCAAGTTCTATCCTAAGATGCAAAAATCAATCTAGACTTAAAATAAAACGCGTAATTTATTCTAAAATGCCATGACGTGCAAGTAATGCCTTTATTCCTAATTTTTTATGAAATTCGAAATTAAAATTAAACATGCAATTCAGATAAAAAAAAAAAACTAACGTCCTAAATGAGTGCACTTTTTCTTTTTCTTTTTCATGACTCAAAATAAATTTTCTATCTAATAATGCAAGATAAAAAAAACCTAATCCTAATTCAATTTTTTTTTTTTACTTTTACTAAAATAAAATTGACTTAAACACCACGACATCAAATCAAACAAGATAAAAATTGATATCCAAAAATTGGCGAACCATATCTCGCGCATGAGATCGGGTTGTTCAATTTTAAAATTAAATCGCGAATCGAATCTCGGAGATGAGATCAGATTGTCGATTTTTGCAAAGGATTGCGAGTCGGATTTCGGGCGTGAAAATCGAACTGACAACCCATAATTTGAGGAGCACTTTCATGTTGGAATCTCAATCACGTATCAATGAATAATCACACTAAAAAACTATAAAGAAAACAAACTATGAACTACATAAAAATAATAAAGATAAAATAATATAAAACTACCTAATCTGATTTTTTTGTTTTCCTTTCTTCTTTCTTCTAGGTCACGTGCTGTGCGGCTGGTCTCCAAGGGCAGCCGGTCGGAGCTCCGGCAAGGGGAAGACGCCGGCTAGGGTTCCGGCGAGATTGGGCAGAAGCGGCGCGACAGTGGCGCGGCACAGGGATAGAGATATCCTTACCTGGTAACATCTCTATTCCTTGGGGATATGTCTCCTGCAAAACATGATCGTAGGAGAGGCAACATGCATTTGTAATCACAGAGATTCATATGTAATTGACTTCTATTAATCACCCATCACCTAATTTCAATGGGAATGATTTCAAAAGAAGATTCCAATATGAACACATGGGCATCATGGATGTGTCAAATGAGGGATCCTTCAGTTTGAAAGGATTTTTCACTCATCCTCATTAAAAAGGGTTGTTTTATCCTGACATTTGATGCATGATCGTGACAATCACTCTATCTCACTATCGTCATGCTAGACAAGGGTTTGAGCAATCTCGCAAGTCGTACGGCCTTGCCAATTTGAGAGGTTTTTTATAGGGACCGTAATATGGGCTTGGTCAACGGTTTAACAAGGGAGACTCTTTGAGTCAAGACTATTGAAAAATAATGTTTCGCAATCGTCTTGGGATTTACAAGTCAAGAAACATACAAAATGAGGCATAAATTATCTTACTCGCACTTATTTGAGCGATGCTTTCGCACATATGAACTTTTACGTTAATTCAAGTGACCTAATATGAAGAGACTTTGCAAGGGACGTAACGTAGGCTTGGTTAGAAATGAAAGGATCATTAGGCTTGGTCAAAGTTGGTGATCATCTTGACATTTCCACCACTTTCCTTCTCCACTGTCGAAGATTTTTTTTCATATCACAACTCTATTAATTGCCTTGGGTTTTTTTTTTCTTATATCACTTTGTTAGGGATGTGACTCACTACATCAAGAGCTTAATTTTTTTTTTCTCTTTTCTAGGTATTGGCCTTGCTTTTACCAGGCACACTACTTTTTCATGCCTCATTTTTTCACTTATTTTCTTTGGATAGAGTCTCCATTTTTGTCAGCATTCTAGTTCATGCCACTTGAATGTTTTTGTCTTGCCCTAGTGTGGGGGATGATCACCAATTGAGTTTAATATGAAATGAATTGATAAGCTCAAGTAGGCTATGCAATGGATAAAAGTATATAGGATAGAAAAAGAATAGCTTTTCATCATCCTATGGCACTTCAAACTATCGTACGAGTTACAATGCGAAAGCAATACTCGAGGATTAATGCAAGTATGAGTAAGAAAATTCCTATCATTCATTTCAAATTTTGTCCCAATGCGGAATGATCATTGACAGGGATGATTTAAAAACTCTTCACGTGTGTGGACTCAAAGGACTGAACAATGGGTATACCTGTAGTGTTTCGGGTAGGGAAAAAAATTGCCTCTCATCACCTTGGTTAGCGTACCCTTTGTGAGATCACCATTTTCCTTGCGAGTGTCACGCCCCGAACCTCGAGCGCGTGCACATCCCTCGGTGGTCGATAGAAATTTGCGACATTCTCAAGACTCATCGCCGACCCTTTCATTTTTATTTCACATGCGGAAGCGAATTACTAATTCCCTGACAACATCATACATGGGATAGAAAAGCAGGACAACCAGTTTCAAGTCAAGTACACTTTCATAAACTCCACAAGCTTATACAGAAGGTCTATCTCATAAAGGACTACTGAGCCACCTATGCTCCTGACCCTTTTGCTTCAAGTTCCTGGTTCTTCACACTAGGGACCTGAAAATAGTTATTCAATAACCAGTGAGATATAAATTTTAGTAAGTTCCACCCCTAAGCCCCGGTTAGTACGCCAACTCAACTCGGGGTATCTATCCAAAACTACCCCACCATAAGCAACAACCAACAGTCGATTCGCATACAACCTTACCTGGTATGCCATACCCTGCAAGATATAATTTAGCACGATACATGCAGTGCACATGGCCATTAGATGATACATTTCATCAATCATATACAAGTCGCATCACAAGCAATCTCACCTAGCCATTGCCACACCTTACACATTATCGAATCGTGCGTGCATGCGATAAATAATGTGCTCAACTCATGCATGACCGGAATCAACGATGCCATGATTCTCATGCGTTCTTGCACATTAGTGCGCCACTCATTGCGCATCAATTCATCACACGCGTCTCGATTATAAGGCAAAACTATTATGACATGTCCCATACCATGCTACATAATTTTACCCTATAATAAGGCGCAACAACTCAATCAATCATGCGTTCCAATTGTTAATTAAGCCCTTCAAGGGCATCACCTACTCATCACTTTGGTGTCTTCTTAATTAAGCCCGTCAAGGCACCACCTACTCGTCACTTCGGTGTCTTCTTAATTAAGCCCGTCAAGGCACCACCAACTGTCACTTCGGTGTCTTCTGACTCAACTAGACTTCATCTCCCCCCCCCCCATGAAGCACAACGTCTTTTAATAAACGGCTTTCCCGAAGGAGCGTAGGTCCAGAATTTACTACGACCCAAATCCCACTCAGTGGGTATCCCATATAGGGTAACGTCCATCCGACTCAATCGGGGACGGGTTCTCTTAATCAATCACATGTCAATTCAAAATCGACCTGGGACACCTTGCATTTCACTCAATGTCATTCATTAAAATAGTGATCCCGACCTCTTTTCTTTATATTAAAATCATCCAAGAAATTAGCCACATGTGTGGATACCCATCAAATTCAAATAAGAAAGATCAATGCCACTCTTTTTCAAACCTCACTATTTGATATGATACTCAAATTCCATTTTCGGTGTCAAAACCCGACACTTGGAATTTTCTGAATAAATACCAAATTTTCAATCACCACACCATTGCACAAATCATCAATCAATTCATGCGAATGCCCATACATTTACACATCCATTCACTTCATAGGATCAACACACATTAATTTTAGACATTTTTCGCGTTCTGGATGAACAGTGCGCATGAACAATACTCTGTGAACAGTACACGTGAATAGTAAATTCCCAGAATTCAATAAATAATAAATTATATACAGAAATCATTAAAACAATGATTAAATTAAGGAAACCAATCAATTAAACTAAACATGCTTAATTAAACACATAAGCATCATTAAGCTAATAAAGTAAAATTAAGCTAAACTAATCTAATCCATCCATCTAACTACCTATCGTAAGGCTAATAAAACTTAATTAAATCACCTAAACTAGAATTAAATCTAACTAAACCAATCCTAAGCAAGTTTAGGCACTAATCGAAGGATTAGGAGCTAAACTCACCCGTTAAGCGGGCCAGGGACACCGACATGGCGGCGACGAGGGTGGCTATGCACCGGGACCTCTGCAACGACGATCCAAGGTGGTCCCAAGCTCAACACAGCAACCATAGCTCGGATTCCCACTGAAAACACTGAAAAACAGCATTGCTGGAGGAGAAACTAAGTTGAACGGCTTGGCCGGAGCTCCGGCAAAGGGGGTGGCAGGCAACCGGTCACACCCAGGGGTCCTGGGAGTCTTGTTGAAGGTTTGGGATGGGCGGAGGAACAGCTGGAATAGAAGAAAAAGGCCCAAAAACGCGAAACAATGCAGGCTGCAGGCGGACTGATGGACCGACGACCGGTGGCTTGAGACGGCTGTATAGGACGGCCGGAGGCTCCGTTTGGGACGAAATTAGGCTCTTTGGAACAGTCTGCCTCTCCCGGTCACGGCGATAGGTGGCTCGTTCTCTGATTCATCCGATAAGACCATTTTTGACTTGATTCTTCACCGAAGGGTCAACTGGAGCAGAACAGGGCCAGACGGACTGGCGACCGGTGGCTTCACGCCGCCGTACGGGATGGTCGGAGAATCGTTCCGGCGAGCGGTTGGGTTCTTTGGGACGGACTAGGTGTTCTCTTCACGGTGATGGGTAGAGCGTTGGATGATTCTTCCGGGAAGCCAACAATTAACTCGAATCTTTGTAGGAGGGTCTGCTAGAACAAAAACTGGAGGAAGAGGAAAACGAGGGAGAGAGAGCTTCGTCGAGGGAGAGCTCAAGGAGAAGAGAGAGAGAGAGAGAGAGAGAGAGAGAGAGGGTGAAGTGAGAGATGTCAAGGCCTCATTAAGGCCCTCACATGCTTGCTTCAAGTCCCCATGCATGACATCATCTTCTCTCTCTTCTTTTGCCTTATCCACATGCTTTTAGGGGCAAAATGGTCATTTCCACCTTGCACAAATTACCAATCTGCCCTTGGACCGAAATTGATGGGCGGGCCTAAGAAATGGACTTGGAAATGAATAGTAATGGGCTCAAGAATTGATTAGGCTTGAAATGGCCAAGAATTGGCCCATGGGCTTAGAAGATGAATAGTTGGTTTGGCCCAATGGGCTCATTTGCTTGACTTAGGCCCATTTGGTGGCTGTCACAACTTGGGCCTAAGGCCCACACTGACTTGGCCCGGCCCATGTCCTCATGGGCTCGCTTCCTTGGTCCGAAAATCCCTTTTTCCAATTGCTCGGCTTAACTGGCTTTGTCGTTTGTTGAAATAGCTTCATCTAACGTCTGTCCTGGACATTCCCGATAATTCGAAGTCCAATCCTAAGTTCTCTTGCCATGTCAATTTCGCCCAATGCCATTTCGGATACAACTCAAAATGACGGGCAGCTCCGAGGATTCACGCATCACCGACTCATGCCAAATCACGTTCAAGATATCTCAATGCATGGATTTCCTAATTACATGAAATTACGGATGATAGATTCTTATTTCAAAGTACACGATCACTGAGGATCGACATAAGGTCGTTCGTGGATTCGATAACAGTAAACGGAATCACCCGTCGTTCCATTATGTTCTGTCCGCGAATCGACTTCTAGTTATCCTTAGAATCGACCTGCCTATCTACAGGATCGTTCTCACGCAAGTCTCACGATCAAGTCATTTTCCCAGGTCAAGTTCTTTAGTCGTACGAGTTATGTCCTCATTAGCCTTTCCCCTCAAGGTCAGTATCTCAGGAGTGATTAATTTCGAGTGAGATCAACCAACAATGCATTGACGAAATTCACATTCATTCATCCCTCAAAGGACTCGAATTTCAGGATGTCACATCGGGTATGGAATTTCTCCACACAACTCACTGAGGATTAGTGTATGGAATAGTGTATGGAATAAAGCTTGCCTTTCATCATTCTAAAGTATCCCATTTGACACATTCCTCACACAATTCGTCAAGGAAGAAAAATGTAAGATTCGTAACAAATTTGAACAATTCAACTCATTGAGGCATTTTACTCATCATAGAAATACTTGCAGTGCAAGACATGACATGGCAAATTCTATCATGGATAATACTTCACTGGAGTGGAAAACTCATGACTATCCATTTCTGCCACTATCAGGGCACCTTCAGGAAGTACCTTCTTCACCACATATGGGCTGCCATAGTTTGGAGCAAACTTACCCCCAAGATCTGGAAAAATCAGCAACAACTTCCTCAGAACAAGATCATTTATCTCGAAATGTCTCGGTTGTACATTTCGGTTGAAGGATCTAGCCACTCTCTTCTGATAAGTTTGGCCATGGCAAAGAGCCTTTAGTCTTTTCTCATCTATCAAGTTTAACTGCTCAAGTCTTTGTTGCATCCATTCAGCCTCAGACAACTCCACTTGGGATAAAACTCTCAAAGAAGGAATCTCCACCTCTATGGGAAGAACTGCTTCCATGCCGTACACTAGAGCAAAAGGGGTTGCCCCAGTAGAAGTGTGGATCGATGTCCGGTATGCCATTAGTGCAAGAGGTAACCTGTCATGCCAATCTCGATAATTCTTGGCTGTCTTAGCCAAGATCTTCTTAATGTTCTTACTGGCCGCTTCAACAGCTCCGTTCATTTGAGGGCGGTAAGAGGACGAATTCAAATGCTTGATCTTGAACTCGCTGAACAACTCATTAACAAGTTTATTGTTCAAGTTCATCCCGTTGTCGATAACGATTGCTTCAGGAACGCCATAGCGGGCAATTATGTCACGTTTGATGAACTTCATAACATTGCGGGCGGTGACGCTTGCAAAGGATGTAGCTTCGATCCATTTGGAGAAATAGTCTATCGCCACCAAGATGAATCGATGCCCATTTGAAGCCTTAGGATTTATTGGGCCAATCACATCAATGCCCCACATTGAGAAAGGCCATGGCTTGGAAAACTAGTGTAGCTCAGTTGGAGGAACATTTGTCTTATCACCATGAATCTGGCATCGGTGACAACTTCGTACGTGCTTGATGCAATCACTTTCTAGTGTGAGCCAATAGTAGCCTAATCTCATAATCTTCTTAGCCATCATGTGCCCATTCATATGAGGGCCACATATTCCTTCGTGCACTTCTTACACGATTTGAGTGGCTTCGGCTACATCCACACACCGCAACAAGACTGAATCATAAGATCTCTTGTACAAATTCTCGTCACTGACGAAGAATTTTGAGGCCATCTTCGTGATGTACTTCCTATCAGCGGGAGTGCTTCCTTCGGGAAATTCTTGCTTTTTAATGTAGTTCATGATATCGTAATACCATGGTTTTCCATCAGGTTCTTCAGTTATGATCATACAGTAAGTCGGCTTCGGCAAAACCTCTATTTTCAATGGCTCGACTTCTAACCCGTTGGTGACTTGCAACATAGTTGACAAAGTCGCGAGTGCATCAGCATATTGATTGTGAGACCTTGGCAAGTATTCAAACGAAATTTCTTCGAATTCCTTCCAAGCCCCGTGATCAAAGTACTGCAAATCAAAAGACCCATTATGCTAGATGGAAAAAATCTAACCGACTAAGCCTCATTGCTATGAAGAGGTTCATTACCAAGCATCTCATTAGTGGTTTGTTGGAAGATACAAATGCGAGACAGTTCCTTGAAATAGTGGGAGAAAGATATAGAATCTCAGATAAGGCTGAAGCTAGGAACTTGCTAAGTAAGTTAAGAACATGAGGTATGATGTTGCTATAGGTGTTAGAGAATTTGTACTGAAGATGGTCCACAATCAGTCCAAACTTAAGGCCCATGAAATTGTCCTTTCTAAAAATTATGTTGTGCATCACGCCTTAAATGTTTTGCCAGCTAAATTTAGCTAGATTAGAAGTGCGAACACCTGGAGTGCCAAAACTTAGAACGAAATAACACTTAAGTGGCAAAACTTCGGAAAGGTACACTTAAGTGCCAAAATCGGAGTAAAATGGATCACTTAAGTGCCAAAATCCGGCCAAATTACTAACGTGGCAATTTTCCGGTGAGGTGAGTGCAAAACGGCGTCATTTTACACGTTGACGTGGCGAGAAAATGCAAAAACGACGTCATTTTGTCTCTGATACGTAAACAATTAATATAAAAATTAATTAAATTATATTTAAACTTAAATTTATTTAAAATACTCTAAAAAATAAAAACCTTTTAAAAAAAGGGGGGGCCGAAGGGAGGCGGCTGAGGGCTGAGCCCTCGCCATTGATCGGCTAAGGGCCAGCCGACCCTCCCCTCTCCGTCGTCGGCCCTTCCCAGCGACAACGAGGAGGCGGCAGTGGCGAGGGCTCAGCCCTCGGGCACCTCCCTTCGGCACCCCCTTGTTTTTTTCTTTCTAAGTTTTTTATTTTTTAGAATATTTTAAATAAATTTAAGTTTAAATTTAATATAATTAATTTGGGAGACGACATCGTTTTTCCAGAGCAAAATATATCAAATTGATTCAATAAAGTCATTCTGTTAATTCCGTCTAACTGACTAATCAAAAATGTCTAAATACCTTATTTTATTGCTTTTCTAAGACACGTAGTGCCAATTTAGATGCTCGCCTACTTCGGATGATAAATTTATTAGACACTTAGGGTTCATTCGTTTTGTGGAAAATGGGCCATTTTCGAAAAGTATCTTTCCAGGAAAATGACAATATTTTCTGGTGTTTGGCTAAAACCTGAAAAATGTTTCGGAAAATATTTTCTGGTGTTCAGTAAGGAAAATATTTTCTAAGACTTCACCACCTAGGCATGCATCACTTACGGACCTATAAATCCATCAAATATGAACTTGCATTTAAATCCAAGCAAACTTACTTTATATCTTTGTTCCCTCATTGTCGTCAAACGCTCATCTACTCTCAAAGATGTTTGTATGCATTTTAAAAAGAAGCAAAAGAGAAAAGAAGCAAAGCATGTACAGCCTTCATGAAAATCTTCCTGTTGAGTGGCCCGTTCTCTCATTACGTCTTTTATGTTCTAATAAACAAAAGAAAAAAAGAAGTAAAGCATGTAGAGCCCTTTGCTTGAGCAATGTACAATTGCATGATAGAATAAATAAAGAAAATGATAAACAAGAGTGCAGAGGGTGAGCTTAAGATCGACGAGCTCGAGGTTTGCTTGGCAACGGCCGATGACTAGCCAAGAAAGAAGAAGATGGGAAACAAAGAAAAATAATAATAATAATAATAATAATAATAATAATAATAATAATAATAATAATAATAATAATAATAATAATAATAATAAATAATAATAATAAGAAATAGAAAAGAAAAAGGAAATTAAAAATAATTCGAATTAAAAAAGAAAATTAAAATTAAAAAATAATTCGAACAAAAAAGAAAAGAAGAAAAAGAAAGGGGAGGAAGAAGTGAGGATTTGTAGAGGTGTGAGATAAGAGAAATCAAGTGAGGAAAATGTTTTTCATTTTTCAAAAGTAGAAAACATTTTCCCTTAATTTAAAAGACTTTTTTCCTTTCATGAAAAATATTTTCCTCAAGGAATTCATTTTCCATAAAACGAACGCCTGAAAATCCAGAAAATATTTTCCTGAAAATTATTTTCCACGAAACGAATGGAGCCTTAATAGGAGAAAATTGGAATTTTGAGGTCATAATTGTACTTTTTTTGGCGGTCATTTCTGATATTTTACTGGAAATGGTACTTTTGAGCTTATTTTAGTTTATTTTCTTAAGTGCGCACGTAGCATTAGCTTAGAAAACTTATTCATATGATAATTAAAAGCAAAAAAGCAAATACAAAAACAAAAACAAAAAACTCACGCTAAATGGCCGTACTGATGCAGCTTGGTACGTGTAACACTCGCCCAAAACTTACTCCTCTAGGATAAAAAAAGGCAACGAGAAGATTCTCGAGCTAAATGGCCGACAAAAGTAAGGCAAAAAGGTAAAGTTGGCTGATGCAGTGACGCATGTGTAACAGTCCGCCGTTCGCCACCAACCGTCGCCAGTCGCTAGCAACCGGTTCGGTGAACTCGCCGGAGGCTCGCTAGGCCAAGGCGAGGTCCGGCGAGCTTGCTGGAGGCAAGCCCGGCCACTGGCAAGGCTCGCCCAGCCTCGCTGGTGGCCAAGCGGGCCTCACACAGCCTCGGCGAGGCCCGCCTGGCCCTCGATGAGGCCGAGCCTCAGTGAGGCTCGGCGAGGCTTGGTTGACGAAGGCCAGCCTCGCCGAGGGCCAATGACACTCTAGTGAGGTCGCCGGCCCTCATCTAGCCGGTCGCGTGTCATTCTAAGGTCAATGATCGGCCACTTGAAGAAAAAGAATAGGAGAAAGAAAGGAAAAGAAGAAAAGAAGAAAAAAGAAAAAAAAAAGTAATAAAATTATTTAAAAATTAAAAGAAAATTATTTGGTGTAGAAATTTTGAACACGATACAAAACGCAATTCTATTCCGAGAATTGAAATTTTGGATATTTAACAAACAGTTTAAAATGTTTAGAAATTGTTCCCGTGAACAGAATAAAAAATAATTAAATACGATCGGAAATTATTTCCGGGAACAAAAGAGTTACCAAGCGCGCTCTAAATGGCCAACAAGAGTTAGGCAAAAAAGTAAAGTTCGTAGAAACTCCCACTTACTTTGACATCCTACTTTACTCCCTTGTTGACACTCCCTTTGATGTCTAGCTTGGTTGCATTTAGCAACCACTTTACCAATTGCCTTTTAGACCTCTAAAGAATAGCGAAGACGTTCAGCAAATTATTTTTGTATAACTTTGAGGAAATGCATTGTATTTTTTGAAGTCCTCTAAAGTTCCTTAGCTCAAGACAAGTCTAAATTAACTTTGGCATATAACATATCCTAATCCCTAGATGGGCGCTCAACTATCACAGTCTAGCTCGCCCAAGTTGTGCTCAAAACTATCGAGATAAATGAACTCGGTCCACATATCCAAAAGATTATCTGTCGCAAGAAGTTTCTTTACGGTCACAAACTCTCTTAACAATTGAAGTAGAAATTTTAGTCACCAATGAACTCGATTATGCAGTAATATCTTTAACTTCCATTGGACACCGCATCAACATAATATCCCACGCCAACATCACTAACCAAGTCATTAGACCACACCATCTCTTTAGCTTCTTCTATAGTCACCATATTTTGAGCCTTATTTATAGCATAAGCTATTAACACTTGATTTTTAGCCAACTCGTCACTAAAAATGAAAGTTTAATATTAGAGTTTATGGTCACGACAGAACCCGTTTCTCAAACAAAAAATGTCTTTTTTTTTTTTTTTTGTTTCTTTTTCATTGGCCCTTCATTTGTGATTAATTTCTTAGTCATTTTCATCAAAAACTTAAAAAGTCATAGGTTGTCTTTTTTGTCAACCCATTAACTAGAATGTCAATCTTAGTTCAAATTTTGGTTTTTTGTACAAAAAGTTCCCAAATAGTTCTAATTTCACTTTTTTCAACAAAATCAAAGTTTTGACCTATTAATCAACCTTTTAGTGATTAATCACTAAAATGTTGACTTTTGGTCAACCTTTTAATCAAAAAATTTAAAAAAAAAATAATCATCTTATTTTTGTTTCTATTTGACTTTGGCCACAAAAATTTCTCAAAAATTGATTAAGAATTTATTTTTTCGATTTTTTTTTTCAGATTTAGGTTCAAAATCGGCTAAAAATAAAATTACTTTCTTTCTAGTCATACTTTAGCATAGTTTTCTTCACAACATTTGATCTAGAAATCATTTCTCAACTATTCATTGAACCGATTTTGAAATTTGGCATGATGGGATGATTATTTCCAGTTTTAACCCTCATTAGGGATCCCAATGAGTTCTTCATATTTTGAGCGATTTCACCTTTAATGAACTTCTTTTCTTAGTGATAATCCAAATCCGAAATTGATTTTGTCAATTTCACGATGGAGCATTTCAATTTGATGGATTTAACTTACTTGAACTTTGAAAAGTCAAGCTAATATGCTTCAATCAATGCAATTCAAGTTAGCCCATTTTAAACTAAGGTTTAATTTGATAGATTGAGGTTCAATTTGAACATTGAACTTCAATTCCATTTTAGTGTCTAATTTGTATCATCATGTTAATGTCAATTTGAATGTATTAGGCTATCTTAAGTTTAATTGATTGAACCAATTGATATTTCATTATATCAATTGAATTCAATTGTGATTTGGCAATTGGGGATGAGATTTGCGGAATTTTTTTTTTTTTTGATAAACAGAGAGGCTTTCGAATTGATCAAGGAGGGTGAAAATTACAGCCTATTAAAAGAGCATCTATACACATAAGGGTCAACAACTCTGGAGGAATGGTTGAAGCCCAAGAGGGAGGAAGTGAAGAACGGGCCCAGGCCTTTGCGGCCCAATCAGCTGCTGCATTGGCCTCTCGCCGGCAGTGTTGGATGCGCAGGAGAGGGAAGGATGAGCGTAGAGCCACAGCATCAGAAACAAGCGACCGAACCTCCCATGGTGGTGAACGGCGATCATTGAAGATTTCCACCAGTTGCAAGCAATCAGACTCAACAATCAGGTTATGCTCTTCCTTTCCTTGTTCAAGCAGGTATGTAAGAGTGGAGATAAAAGCCTGGAGTTCGCATTGCAGGGGGGAAGAGGCTAGAACGATACCAGCGAATCCATCGAGCAAGACGCCCGTACTGTCGCGAAGAAGGCACGCGATTGCACTTGGGTGTTCAGTTGAGAAGAAAGCCCCATCAATATTGGCCTTAATTTCGTGGGGAGCGGGGGGAGTCCAGATTCGATTAGGGCTGAGTAGGTCTGGATCCGTTGGATGCGAGTACTGCAAGAGGCGGCTGTGCGAGGATGCTTCAACAATTGCTCGAGCTACCAGTTGATCAGGATCTGTCCGTTGATGCCGGAAGATGAAGTGGTTTCGTGCCTTCCATAACTGCTAGAGAACAGAGGCGACAAGTTCATGCGAAGGTAAGTCAGACTGATTAGCAAAAATGTCCTCTAGCCATGCGTCTATTCGATGTCCCCCGAATGCTAGATGGTCAGTATGTATGCTTGGGTGAGACCATATCAGCTGTGTCCATGGGCAATGAAGTAGGATGTGCTCAATAGTTTCTGGTGTGTGCATAGAACATAAAGAACATAGGGGATCCTGTAGGATATGTCGCCGAAATAGGTTCGCTTTAGTGGGAAGGGCGTTATGGCACAATGACCAGACGAACACTCAAATGCAAGGAGGGGTTTGTAGCTTCCAGATATTGCGCCATAAGTGGGGAGATGGTTGGTAAGAGGAGGATGCCGTGTTGGAGTTGTTGGGGTGAGTGGATTGTCTAAGGATGTGGTAGGCGGATTTAACTGAAAAGTTGCCGGATGCTGTGCCTGTCCAAATAAGGTGGTATGTGGTTGGAGTGTGACCTAACGGGATATGGCTGATCTCAGCAACCCTACTCTGGTCAAAGTGTTGTTGTAGCAGAGGGATATTCCAAGTTCGCCCGGTAGGACATATAAAGGCAGCAACGGTTGTTGGTTCACCTCGAGGTGCTGGTCCGCCAATAACTCCACTAGATAACCAATTGTCTTCTCGGATATTGATCATTTTGCCATCTCCGACAGACCACTGGAGCTTATGAATGATTGCATCTCTCCCTATAAGTAAACTTTTCCATCCCCAAGAGGAAGAAGATCTGTGACCTGCGTGCCAAAAACTGGTAGAAGGATAATAGAGACCCTTAAATAGTTTACCCCAAAGTGATGATGGATTCTGGAAAAGTCGCCAGGCTTGCTTGCCTAACAAGGCTCTGTTTAGGGTAAGAAGATCCCAAAAGCCGAGACCACCTTCTAGCTTCTTTGTCTTGAGAGACTCCCATGCGCGCCAATGTATTCCAGATCTGGTATTGTTAGTTTGCCACCAGAATTTGGTGATTCTTCGCTCAATAGACCGACAGATGGAAGTAGGGATTTCAAATATGGTCATGGCATATTGTGGGAGCGCTTGAACCACCGTCTTTAACAAAATTTCCTTCCCCCCTTTTGAAATAAATT
The DNA here is from genome assembly GCA_007663325.1 of Eucalyptus pauciflora. Lineage (NCBI taxonomy): Eukaryota > Viridiplantae > Streptophyta > Magnoliopsida > Myrtales > Myrtaceae > Eucalyptus > Eucalyptus pauciflora. The sequence goes on along the minus strand of VMYD01000317.1, from coordinate 99,480 downwards.
GTTCTTTCCATCCTTCGAGTTTAGTGTTAACACGATCCAATAGCCAAGCAAACATATCCTTTTTTTACAGTCCCCAATCGGAGGGGACGCCCAAATACTTGCCAATCTTGTCGATAAGAGGAACCCGAATTGCTGCTGCAAGATTCTGTTGTAAAGTAAAAGGGCAGCCTCTACTGCAGTATAAACCAGATTTGTTCCTGTTGATGGCCTGACCAGTTGCTACACAGTATTGTTGTAAAAGATTGGACAAATTTTGAGCCTCTAGAGTAGTGCCATGCAAGAAAAATATTGCATCGTCCGCAAAGAAAAGATGGGAAAGAGTAGGGCAATACCTATTGAGGGTAATTCCTTTGAGAGTGCCAGAGTGGACAGCTGTATGAATAAGAGTGGATAAAAGGTTGGCCAAGAGGATGAACAAATATGGAGATAGGGGATCTCCTTGCCTTAAACCCCGGGTAGGATGAAAGTATGGCAATGAGTCTCCATTAAACTTAATACTGTAAGAGACCGTGGTGACACACTGCATCACCAACCTGACCCATTTGTCATGAAACCCTAAACATTGAAGATAGTCAGCAAGAAAATCCCACTCAACCCGATCATAAGCTTTCTGCATGTCTAATTTTAAGATCGCCTGAAAGTGTTTGGTTCTTTTTCGGGTTTTTAAATGGTGTAAGACTTCCTGCACGATGAGGATGTTGTCCTAAATCTGTCTGCCTGTTACATATGCACTTTGTTCGGTTGTAATTAGTGCTGGAAGCCACTGCTTTAAACGGTTAGCCAATACCTTGGAGACGATTTTATACATGAAATTACAGAGGCTAATGGGACGATAATGTTCTAACCTTTCTGGTTGTGGCATCTTCGGTATAAGAGTAATGAGAGTTCTGTTGAAAGCAGGGGGCAGCACTCCTGAATAAAAAAAAAAAGCCTTGACAAAGGTGAACACATCTTCGTGAATGATATCCCAATGTTTATGATAGAATAAGCCATTGAAACCGTCAGGTCCGGGGGCTTTTGTGGCGCCTAGCTGAAAAACAGCTTGTTGAACTTCATTTCTGGTCACATCAGCAATTAAACTAGTATTCATATCAGCTATAATAATAGGGGGGCATTGCATAAGAACAGGCAGATAAATCCGATGACCAGTCGAGCTATAAAGATTCTGAAAATATGATTGCATAGTATTCTGGATCTGAATGGGATCGCGGATCCAACCAAGGTTGTCATCCTTTAACATGCTGATTTTATTCCTTTGTCTGCGTTGAATAGTTGTTGCATGAAAGAACTTAGTGTTCTTATCCCCTTCCCGTAGCCATTGAACCCTCGACCGCATGGCCCAATATGTTTCCTCTCGCTGCCAAATTTGTTGAATTCCTTGTTGTAGGCTGGATATGAGTGTTTTGTCATACGGACGAGCTGATTGATTGACATGGTCTTGGATCTGTTGTTGTAACAGGCAAATGTGCTGCTGATCATGGTTGAACAGGTGTTTACTCCATTTGGCGAGGGCTGAGGCAGTACGTTGAAATTTGCTTTCCAAAGGTTGAGAGCGAGGGGAGGGGGAGGCCCAGGCATTGCTAATGATCAGTCTGCAATCTTGGTGCTGAATCTAGAAAGCTTCAAAGGTAAAAGTTTTCTTTCGCCTTGCAGGAGTGGGTTCGGTAAGTAAGAGAAGAGGGCTGTGATCGGAGGCTATAGCAGGAAAAGCTAAGACTTCAGCCTCTGGGTAAGTTAGTCTCCAATCAGTTGTGCACAACCCCCTATCAAGTAGTTCTTTAATAGCATCATCCCCATCTCTATTGTTCGCCCATGTATAAAAGCAACCTTTACTGGGAAGATCCATAAACAGGCAATCATTGACAAACTCTCGAAAGGAATGTAATCTAAAAGAGTCTACAGGTTTCCTGCCTTCCTTTTCCCAATGATGAAGTATGTCATTGAAATCTCCAATGCACACCCATGGAAAAGTATTATAAGTCATAATGTGTCTGATGTCAGCCCATAGCTGTTGTCATTGATAATATATGGAAGGAGCATGTAAACAAGTGAGTCGCATGGTTGTTGCAGAATGAGTATCGGTGCAAATTGTGTCAATGAAATGAGTGTTAACACGTTCTACTGTAATAGAAACCTCCTGGTCATTCCAAAAAAGTACCAAACCTCCTGACAAACCCATAGGATTCACCACATACGAACTAGAGAACTTCAGCTTCCTCTGTACATGCTGGATAAACAGTTCTGAGTTTTTGGTTTCCATCAAAAAAATAAGATGGGGCCTTTCTTTGGCCACTAGGGCCTTTAAAGCTTGAATTGTCAGGGGATTGCCCAGCCCCTGACAATTCCAGCAGATGAGCCTCATTTGTCAGGTGGTGGCATTTTTGGGCATGCCACCTAAGCCCAGTTCTCAGCTCCCCTGGCTGTGAAGATAGGGGTATCCATGAGTTTGGATTCATCGAGCAGGTCAGTGACCTTTGAGGTAGAGTCATATGGATTGTATCATTTAGGTTTCTTGAGCGGGCTGGCCTTAGGAGAGGATCTAGGACTCTTAAGCTTTTTGGAAATGGAGGACTCATCAGTAGGGGATTTTCGTTTTAGATCAGGAAGGGTTTGGAGTTGCGGTGGGGAAGGTGGATGAGGAGGTTGACAGTGGTGGGGTTGAGGTGCAGCCGTTATTAGGAGAGGTGTAGTTGGTTGGGTTTCTGGGACAATCTCATCAGTCTCTTGTGGAGTGGAGTGTGGTTCATAAAAGGCAGTCCAAAAAGGACTATGCTCTCTGACTTCGGCTCTTAACCACTGCCCATAATACAAGTTAGCTCGATCATCCATCTTGGCAGCATCATATGGAATAGTTTTACAATGCATAGCATAATGGCCTAAGATGCCACAGGAGTAGCAAAAATGGGAGAGACGTTCATACCGAAAGTCGATCCATATGTTCTACCCCTCTATGTTGATGAGTTTGCCTGATTTCAGAGGCTCATTGAGTTGCAATTCTACTCGTGCCCTAATGGATTTGACTAGGGAATTGTCTCTGTTTTCAATTTTCACGGTCTGCACTTGACCAAGGTTGCGGACTGCTTTGCTAACCATGCCTTCTGTGCATCTTTCTAGGGGAAGGCCATAAATTTGCACCCAAAAGGCGCAAGTCGAAAAGTCGTAGCAGTGCAGAGGGGTATTGGGCAGCCAGGGTTTCACCATCACTAGGTGATTTGCAAACAGCCAAGGGCTATTATCTAGTATTCTCTGCTTTTCCTCTACAGACGTGAACTTAAAGACATATAATCCAGCTTCGCGTGGAGAAATTGTGACATGGTCAGTGCGCCAAGCTTTCTTTAAGGTGGTCTGAAAGGCTTGAAAATTGATAGTGGGGTTGGACAGAAGTTTACCCAGTAAGGAAAGCTCGCAATCGTGTAGTGTCTCTGGCGAAACCGCATCATCCCATACTTCAACTTCTTGGTCCGACCAGAGTCGGCCAAGGTGGTGACAGAGAGTTGCGACTCGGGCGTCTTCCAGCGAGTGAAACTGGGCCATTGGAGCTACTGGAGAAGGGCATACAATGTCCGATGGAGATGGAGGCTAGAAGTCGCGAGGATGAAATACGAGAGTGAAGGAAAAGTACATGCATGAAGGAGAGGAGATGCGATGGGAAGAGAAGGGTATTTGCATGATGAGGATACTGGATTGAGAAGAAGGATCGAAGGGTTTGAAGGCGAAATAGCAAGAAGAGGTGGCGAATTCTAGAGGAGAATTGAGGATTATCAGGATGGAATGGTGAAGAAAGCAAGAGAAGTGGTGCGGGATGAGGTTAGGCAAGCTGAAAACTACCCAAGAGGTAGAGAGAACTCGACATTTCGCGACATTTCGAGTTCATTTCTCTCTTTGTGTGCCCATTAAATCCGAATGCAATTGATGTTATTCATGAGATAATTGGATCAATTTTATTTTATTTTTTGGTCATGAAAAGAGATAATATTAAGAAGGAAAAGCATTACAGCCAGCTGCTAGTGCCTCGACACATATTATGTCCTGGAGAAGGAAAGGGGGAAATACAGCCCAATTCGAAATAGAGGAAGCGCGATCATGGGCCTTAGCGGCCCAGTCCGCAGCTACGTTGGCCTCGCGTCTACAGTGAACGAGGGTTAGTTGATGGAAGTGTGAGAGCCAAAAGGTAGCGTCGAGGAAGAGGGCACAATCCTCCCATGGCGGCGCTCGTCGCTTGTTTAGAGTGTCCACCAGAATCCAGCTATTGGATTCAATCAACAGCGATGCGTGATGTACCTCTTGTCGATGAAGATGCTGAAGAGCGAGCGTAAAGGCGATGATCTCCGCCTGCAAAGCTGATCTCGCAAGAAAATGGCGTGAGAAGCCATCAGTGAGCCGGCCACGGTGATCCCTGCAAACACAGCCCATAGTTGCTTCTGTTGAGCCTGAGAGATATGATCCGTCGATGTTCGCCTTCAAGGTTCCCCATGCAGGCGGCTGCAAAGACCTCCCCTGTTCTGAAGCGAAAGACCCTTCCTTGTCAGAGCAGTAGCGATGTGCCGAGCCACATGGGTTTTTGCAAGTGCTATCTCCACCACACGGGAAGAATTAGGTTGTTCATGGTGAAAGTTGAACCCATTGCGGGCGCGCCAGATCTGCCATAACACAGAAGCTAGGGTTGCCAATCCAGGTAGGGCATTATGTCTTCTGACTTGTTTTATGATCCAGGCATCTATTCTGGTTATATGTAGAGGTGAAATCGAAATGTTGAGTTGAGGATGGGACCAGACTCGTTTAGTCCAGGGACAAAGGAGAAAAATATGTTCAATTGTTTCTGGCTAAGACTAAGTACAGAGAGGACAACACGGATTATCTATGATACGTCTCTGGTAGAGGTTTGCTCTTGTAGCTAAGGCGTTCTGACACAGCGACCATAGGAAGATACGAACCTTTGGGGGGGAAAGCAATTTCCATATTTGCTGCCATAACCATCGTGGAGTATGGTAAGATGAGGAAGTAGTAGATACTACCTGAACTGTTGCGGAAGTCATCAAGATGCGGTAGGCACTCTTAACACTATAAGAACCATCATGAGTGGCAGTCCACACAAGCTGATCCTTGACAATGTGGGTTCGCAGCTGTATAGATGTGATCTGGTGGATGGCCTGAACATCAAGAAAGCAATGGAGCATAGGAACATTCCAAGTACTAGTTGTTTGGTCTATAAGATCGGCAACTAGTGGAGGTTCCTCACGGACCATAGGTCCGCCTAAGATACTCATGGGAAGCCACCAGTCTTCTCTAATCCGAATGGACTGTCCATCACCTACAGACCAACGAATATGTGGTAGAATCACATCACGTCCTAGAAGCAGACTCCGCCAGCCCCAAGAAGGGCAAGATCCGCTGTCAGCCCTGCCAAAGGTTGTAGAATGAAAGTACAGACCTTTAAAAACTTTACTCCACAAGGATAGCGGCTGAGTAAATAGGCACCAAGCCTGCTTTCCTAGCATGGCTTTATTGAAGTTAATGAGATCCCGAAAACCCAAGCCACCTTCCGCTTTACTTTTCTTCAAAATATCCCAGCTTCGCCAATGAATACCCGATTTGGTTCTATCATTCTGCCACCAGAATCTCGCTATTCATTTATCAATAGATTTGCAAAGGGAGATAGGTAACTTAAAGATAGACATGGCATACTGAGGTATAGCCTGCAGAACAGTTTTAAGGAGAATCTCTTTACCCCCTTTAGAGATCAGATTTTCCTTCCACCCTTCCAGTTTGGAATGAACCCTGCCCAAAATCCATGAAAACATATCCCTTTTTGATCGTCCCCAATCAAAAGGTATCCCCAAATATTTCCCAGACTTAGTTAGGATAAGGACTCGCAACTCATTAGCGATATTCTGCTGTAGACTCATAGGGCAAGCACGACCAAAGAAGACACTTGATTTATTGCGATTTATCTCTTGCCCTGTAGTGACACAGTACTGATTTAAAATGTTAGACAAATTCTGACATTCACGAACAATGCCATCAAGAAAGAAAATGGCATCATCAGCAAAAAATAAGTGGGATAAAGAAGGACACCACCTATTGAGCTTGATGCCTTTGAGGTTGTTCATGCTGACAGCATTCTTGATAAGAGTTGATAAGAGATTAGCCATTAAGATAAAGAGATATGGCGATAGTGGGTCACCCTAATGAAGACCTCGGGTGGGGTGGAAGTACATGAGATGCTCTCCATTGAATTTAACGCAGGAGGACTGGGTTGTGATACATTGCATAGCCCAATGGACCCACCTTTGGTGGAATCCTAACTTGAGTAGATAATCCCGTAAAAAGTCTCATTCAACTTGATCATGTGCCTTCTTCATGTCTATTTTAAAAATAGCTTGAAAATAGCGCCTCCCCTTTTTGATCCTGAGCTGGTGCAGATTTCCTGAACCAGCAAATATTATCCTGAATCTATCGGCCTCCCACAAAGGCAGACTGTTCTTCTGAGATAAGGTCCGGCCAAAGAGGTTTCAATCTGTTGGCCGGGACTTTAGAGATAATTTTATAAACAAAATTGCAAAGGCTAATAGGACGATAGTGATCTAAACTTTCAGGATGAGGAATCTTTGGAATTAAAGATATAAGAGTCCTATTCAGAGATAAAGGCATAATTCTAGAGGTAAAAAAAAGTGTGTACCGCTGTGAACAGGTCGGTCTTGATGGTATCCCAATGTGAATGATAAAACAAACCATTTAGACCATCAGGACCAGGAGCCTTAGTAGTTCCTAATTGAAAGGTAGCCCGCTATACTTCCTCAAAAGTCACCATAGCAACTAAAACTTCATTCATCTCCTGAGTAACCTGCAAAGTACACTGATCAAGAATAGGGACATAACAACGACTGCCAACAGTGGTATACAGCTATGAAAAGAAGTCTGTCGCCATTCTTTTTAACCGAGAAGGATCCCTTACCCAAACCTGGTTGGTATCCTTGAGCATGGTAATGCGATTCCGTTGTCGTCTTTGAATAGTAGTGGCGTGAAAAAATTTGGTGTTCTTATCCCCCCATTTCAGCCAATTGAGCCTGGATCGCATAGCCCAGTACTGTTCCTCACATTGCCATACCCGATGTAATTCCTCTTTTAAGCGTGTTGCTTCCACAGTGTCAGAAAGAGTATGCGTTTTGTTTGTTAACTGCTGTAAATGATGTTGCAATTCATTCACCTTGAGTCGATTGTGTGAGAATCGAGTACGACTCCACGTAGATAGAGCACCCGACACTGCTTGAATCTTTTTAGATATAGTTGCACCCTTCAGCTGAACAGAGTTCCAAGTAGTAGCAACAAGTTCTCTACAACCTTCATCTTGATCCCAAAAAGCTTCATACATAAAATGGCGATGCTTTGGCCCACCCGTTGGTGCAGTATTTAATATGAGAGGGCTGTGGTCAGACCTGACAGCAGGGAGGGCTTGGACTTCGGCATCAGGAAAGAGTAGACGCCATTCGATAGAGCAAAGAACGCGGTCTAGACATTCCTTTATAAAATCTTCCCCTTGGCGATTATTCATCCAAGTGTAGGCACACCATTTCGCTTCAATATGCATTAAGCTACAGTCATTCACAAAGGCCTGAAAAGAGGCAAGACACTGAAAGTCTGCTGGCCTTCCCCCTTGTTTTTCCCAATGATGAAGGATTTCATTAAAGTCTCCAATGCAAACCCATGGGAACACATTAGCTAGACTAATACGAATAATATCCTGCCATACCTGATGGCGGAGGTGAGCAACAGCAGGAGCATGCAGACAAGTCAAACGCCATGTATGACCATCCACATCATCCTTACATAGCATATCAAAATAAGCTGAGGAGGTGGTAATAGAAGATAAAGAGAGAGGACCATTCCAAAACAGTGCGAGGCCACTTGCTAATCCCAACGGATTAATGGTCTTGAGATTCAAAAAGAGTAAACGTCGTTGTATCCGTTGAAGGACTTCAGCCTTATTTTTTGTTTCCATCAAAAAAAGGAGATCGAGCTTTTCTCTAGCCACGAGGGCTGTGAGGGCACAAACTGTCAGAGGACTGCCCAAACCCTGACAGTTCCAACTTATGAGTTTCATTTGTGACCTGGTGGCTGTTGAGGGCCAGTCACCTTTGCCCAACTACCATCTTCAGGTGCCATCAGAATTGGAGTGTCGAGAAGTGAGGATTCATCCAGCTCATGTCATGCCAGAGTACGACTGTCGTAAGGAGTGTAACACTTTAGTTTCTTAGTAGGACCAATCTTTGATGTATGACAAGTGTGCTGATTTTTTTTCCCCATTTTGATACTGCTGATATGTTCCTGAACACCTTTCATCTTTGCTTCTGCAGGTATCCTAGCTGTTGACACATGACTACATAGGAAAGTGGCCTCCTATCCATGAGAAAATGCCTGAGCTGTGGAGACAGCAGCAGCTGTTGGCAAAGAGGGCAGTAGGGGAATGGTTGCCAAAGGAGCTGGCTGCGGCAATAAAGGAACAGAATGGGCTGCTGGTGGTGGTGTTTCAGGAATGGTCTCATCCAATGGGGTTGCCGTGTTGGTGGGAGTATAAAACGTTTTCCAATAAGGGCTATGCTCTCGCACTTCGGCACGAAGCCATTGTCCATAAGGTAAGTGCTGTGTTTCACCTAGGCTGTCTTCCTCATAAGGATGATCTTTGCATGAGGTAACATAGTGCCCTAATCTCCCACATTGATAACAAAAATGTGACAACTTCTCGTATCTAAAGTCTAACCAGAAGGACCCGTGAGTTAGCTATATAAGTCTACCTATCTGCAGGGGTTCCTTAAGGTTTATTTCTATTCGAGCACGACCTGACCGTATTGAAAAACTATCTCTTGTATCTGCCCTTACTTCCAGCACTGTCCCAACATGCTTTACTGCCCTAGAGATGATCTGATCAGTACACCATTCTAGGGGTAAACCAAACACTTGGACCCAAAAGGCGCACGTGGAGAAATTGTAACAATGCAGTGGGGTGTTAGGGATCCAAGCCTTGAAAACTACAAGGTTACCAGAAAATAGCCAAGGTCCACTGTCAAGAATTCTATTTCTATCAGTTTCTAACTTAAATTTAGCTGCATAGACACCATCTTCGCGCTGTGATATGTCGACCTGTTCCGTCTTCCATACCCTTTTCAAAGTGCTTTGGAACGTCTAAAAACTTTACCGACAAGGGTTAACCTGCATTCCTCGAGTTTGGCAGGGGGAGGTGCATCGGTGAAGACCTCAATGTCTGGAGGCGAGCATAGATTGCTCAGGCGTTGACACAGAGCAGCAATGCATGAAGCACCATCCTCATATTCCTGTGCCATCGAGTCAGTGAGGTGGTAGAAGACAGGCAAGGTGAAGAGCTAGGTAAGAAATGGCATAATCAGGCGGTGGCTATCGAAAGTGAGGGGCAATTGAGCTTGTATATGAGGAATCGGGAATGGAAAATGACATGCAGGAAGCCACTGGACAAAATGGAAGATGAAATTGGAAGACACAACCAAGCCCAAGGTTCGTGACGCTGAGACAGGACAGCGGATGAGAGAAATTAGGAAGGAGAGAGAACACCAGAATGGGTCGATAGTTGTTGCGAAAACAGAAGCAGGGCAAAGTAGAAAGAGCAAACCCCCGATTGATGGGGAGGTATCGCCATGGAAGATGACAAGGCAAGAAAGCAGAAAATTCTAGGGTTTAAGCTACCACAAGGGTAGAGGAAACTCTTCAAAACAAGAGATAGGGTGATTGATTGATAGAACTATTACGAAGCACAATTGGATCAATTTAAATCAATTGAGATGTTGCTAAAAGGTTCGATTGATTTAATTGGGACGAATTTAGATTATTTCTTTTCAATTTAGCCCATTTCTCTTTCAATTGGGCAATAATTCGTTATGATTATTGGCCACATTCAAAGACCAACCGAACTAGTGAAAACTGGTTTAGACTAGTTCGACCAGCTTCCAACGGCAAAATGGCTTCGCTAGATTTCAGTGGCTAGTGACTAGCTAGCGACCACCACGGGGTGGCAAGTCCCTTGGCTCACCAACCCCATCCCCTTTTTGCATGAAATTACAAAAATGCCCCAGTGAAATTACAAAGTTGCCCTTGAGATAGGAAGTTACCAAAATAACCCTAATTAATCACTAATCCGAAAAATTAATGTTGGCCATTCATTGGGGTTTTCGTCTAAGCCATCTAACAAAATGAAAGCTTAGCCATTAAGCATTTTGATCTTTTCTTGGAAGATCAAATCCCAACCCTTAGATCAAACCAAGGGCTAAGATATCATCACGGGGGAGTATATATGCATTTTCCCTCCAAACTTTGAGGGGGCCTCATTTTCATATCTCTCTCCCCCGTCCCTTTTTCCTCTTACACAGCCAAACCACTCACTAGCCAATCGCCCCTCATCAGCGATCCACCTCACCCCCAACAACCACCGGCTGGCCCCCTAACCGGTCGCAACATCTGTTGCCACAATCTTTGGCCGAAAGTCCTCCAATCAACGTCATATTTCCATCAAACCAATTCACTTGCTCTTCAGTGGTGATCAGTCCAACATACTAAACCAGCTCATTCGGCGGTTCAATGGTGTCCGGCGGTCCTTCGGTTGTTACGACATGGATCTTTGAAGTGTTCTCAAAGTTTTGGCGGTTGAAGCTCGATCGAACTTCTACCAATCATCTCTATCTTTCTTAAACTCTACTAGTTGATCATTCAGTTTATAATGTCTGGTTAGTTTGGGAGAGTAGTAGAAGGGGTTAACATGGGGACTATGTAAGCTCAACACTCGTGCAAAGTCAAGGGTCAGAGTTTCTGCAGAGGGCCACGCTCAAATCATCCTAAACAAAACTAGTCTTGCTGAAAATTTTGATGTTGGCTAAGGTTGGTTATTTCGAAATAGGAATCTTCCTCAAAAGAACAAAATAGACTCGAAGAATTGCATGTCCGAGTAAGATGGGTGATAATCGATCGTATTAACTAACGGTCCCTAATCAGAATGGACTTTTTTTAGAGATGTAACATACACTTTGTGACATCCTGAATTTTTCAGTTCTACTTTCAATTTAATTAATCAAGCCTTTCATCGATGCGCCTAGAACGCTATTCTCAGAGCTGATCACTCCTGAGGTAACTAGACTATATGGGGAAGTCATTAAGGAATTCTAACGCAATAAAATTGAGAATTCAACTAGGAATCGACTACTCGACTGTGCTCATCTGCAGAGATCATTTCGGCACAGTAAAGATCGATTAGAAATCAGAGATAGGTCAGTTCAACTGAGATGTGTGGTTAAAAGTGGGTAATTTTACCAAATTGAAAAATTCTCGTCGATCGGCACTAAGCTGATTTTTCTGTCGTTTTGGTACCTTGTGTTTGTATTTGAAACCTCAAGATTTTCACGACAATCGAGAGTCGCCAATGTGTCGAAGAGGTTCATTGTGGCTCAAAGAAAATCGACCACGAGTCATTTGCACTAAAAATTTTCGAAAGTTACTCGGTAGCCTAAGTCACATTAAAATCACGCCAGATCGAAATTAACTGCGAATTTGAATCCAATTTTAGAAATTGAAAGTTCTGTTATATCACAAGTCATTTTAAGAATGTTGACTCATCCTTCGAAGAATTTTCGGAGAGTTCGGGATTTTTACGGAAAATCGATACGGACGTTTCGGAAAAGAACGAAAATTTGGATTGGCCAAATTGAGGGAAGTTTGAACTTCCAAGCCGAGCTATTTGGTGAAGGAGACTCGCAGAAATGGTATGAGATTTTTCTTCTACCAAATTGGACATCAAATTGGGGAAATTTGATGAAGGAATTGAAGCCTTAATTGTAAAATTCGGAGGTTGGTACAAAGGCTGTGACTTGTGGACATCAACTTGGTCAATTATAGAATTTTTGATCAAGAATGAATTAAGGGACAAAAGGAAATCGTGTGAGAGCTTATGGGACCAAGATTTGGGAATATGAAATATCTTATTAAACTTAATTCTTCTTTTTTTCTCCTCCCCTTCGGTTTCTGCCTCTCCGCACGTCACTCTCCCTTTCTTGCTATCTTCGCCGACCCTATCCCCCCACCTGACAACCCCTCTACCGTGTTCCACTAACCTTTTCTCCCTCTATGACTTTTTGAAGTCCTTCTTATCCCTTCTCCTCCTTGCCGACACCACTCTCTCTCCTCTCTCTCTTATTTCGCACGTTGCCAGCTACCTCGACCTTATCTGCTTCTTCTTTGCTTGTGTTTTCATTCCTTCGAAGCTCTCCCCATCCCCACGCCAGCTGCTCCACTTCACCGAAGCTGCTGCCATCCATCTCCGTTTGTCTCCACCGGTCAACTCCAATGCCTAACGAAGACCGCCGAATTTCCCAGCAGCTGCACACGTCCCACCATCTTCGTCTGCGACATCCCACCGTCAACTGAGCAAGCCCACGAAGCTGACTTCTCCACTCCGATTCTGCCAGCAGCTCCTTCAGGCTTTCTTGTCCGGCCAACTCCGTGATTTCTTCATGCCAACAGCCCACTCGAAGCCGCAAGTCCAGTCCGTTTCATCCCCACCGAAGCAACCGCTCAAAGTCAGCCCAACAGCCGCAGAAATTCCTGTAGCAACTGCGGGCTTTGTTGGTTGTTTTCGGCCCGGCCTGGCCTCCATTTGGCACCGCCGCTGTGGAGTTTATCGATCATCTTCGCGTCCCCGTCGTTGTGATCTGAGCGGATCGTTAATCAAGTGAGTTTACTCACTAATCCTCGCTTAGGGAGCTAATGACGTTTAAGGGTTGATTAGTTTAAGTTAATTAGGGATTATGTGGTTAGTTAAAACGGATTAGCAATTTAGTTAATCGATATTGCATGTTAGGTGGATAGAGTAGAGTAATTAGCAAGTGGACAAATCGTAGTATTTAATTAACGAGTCTTGGAATTTTTCCAGGCCCATTTTGGTATTTAATTAGGCTTTTATGGTCTAAGTTGTATTTTTGGGTATTTAATAATTAATTTTCGAAATTATTTAATTAAGTATTATTTTCCGGAAATTAAACTGGGATAGCCAGTGACCGGAATTTTATGCTGATTGTAGTGGTGTGATCTGTTTATTTAATTGACTGTTATTTTGTGCAAATTGGGTGTTGTTTGTAATTTTGGGTATTTATCCCAAAATTTATAATTTCAATAATTAATTAGAAAATTACCTGGCGTCGGTCTATAGCACCAAAAATGTTTTTATCGACTATAATAAATAGTGGGATTTTCAAGTGGGAAAATATTGTATTTTAGCTAAGGCTAACCGTATACCCACACACGAGTATTTTTATCGGGAATGATAAAAATGGTGGCATTCTCAGTTTGTGAGAATAAGTATACTATATTAGTCTACGAACTTTGATATATCAGCTTAGGGTGAGCATCATAGGTATACTATATCAGTCTACGGGCTTCGATATGTCAGCTTTATGTGAGTAGTATACTGGTATACTATATCAGTCTACGGACTTTGATATATCAGCTTTAGGTGAGCATTGTGAGTATACTATATTCGCCTGCAGGCCTTGGATATATCAGCTTTGGGTGAGCAGTATACTCTATTATCAGCTTTGGGTGAACTATATTATCTATCTTTAGCTTAAGGTGAGCAGTTCTGATATGATCGAACTAGATAGATAGTATTGAATGAGTGGACTGAGAGATGCTCCTGATGACATGGAATCGACTGGGTCGATTGATCGATGATTTAATCATATTGGATAAATTGATTCGTTGAAATGAATGATTGAATTGTATTAACTTGCAGGAATGGATTGAGGCCAAGGTAAGTCCTCTGACTTGTGGTTGTGCTTAGGTAGCCTTTAGGGTGTATTTCTTTCCTAGTCGGGTCAACTTGCTGAGATGCCGTCTCACCCCGTTGTGGGATAATATTTCAGGTCCATAGATGGCAGCTCCTCCCGAGCATTTTGGACAGCCGAAGAATGTGACAGAGCATAAGTGTTTCATTCCTCTTCATAGTGAGCCAAGGGGATGGGTATATGAGTTGGTGAAATCTGTAGCTGGGTCGATGTGGGTCTACCCAAAAAGGTGCCCCATCAATACAGATCATGGTATCGCAAAGAGCGGCATGGACAGAGAGATAGACCAATACCAGAGTCCGAGGTTCCTTTTTATGTGCTAGAAGTTGCTTTTGAAAAAGGCACGGCCGACCCACCAGAAGGATCAGTGGTGGACCCAGACCTGTCAAATCCAAGAACCCCAGAGTACTCAGTCAAAGACTTGACTGATTAGAGGATCTGTAGCCTTTACCCCTCCCCCTGTTTTGTAAACCTTGTTCATAGATCGACTGGCTTGTAAATGACTCGTTTGATATGTATATATGTGTGGTTCGAGTTTCAGTTCGAAAAAAATTATAGCCCTACTTTTCTATCACATCTTATTGTTGTCTGGGGATTAATTATTCGCTTCCACATATGCATTAAAATGAATGGGTCGGCGATATATCCTGGGACGTCGCTATTTAATCGACCGCAGAAGGATGGGCACACACTCAAAGGATCAAGGCGTGACACACTTGGCTTTGGGGTTCTAGAGAAGATGATCCTTGTCAAGGATCCAAAAGGCTCAAGTTCCCGCGCCCAGGTTTGAAATTATGATCATCAAAACTGTTCCTGTCACCTTCATTTGCTTTTGTTTCTTCCAGTTGAGATTAAGTGAATCTCCTCAACCATGCGGAGTTCCTCAGTCTGAAAGACCTTTTTCTATGTACCAAAGTAAGCTAGGTTCAAGGTTCCTTTTAGGGGAAACAGGCCCAGAACACGCGCGCACCTTATGCCGATCATTATTTGCTTCAACCAAACATTTTTCTTGATTCAAGTTATATGTATCCGCTCTACGTGGGCCTTTTTACCTAGCATTTACTCCTTATACCATGGGTTTCTTTTCTTCTCCTTTTCAAAACAGGTGACGTCCTCTTTATTTCCTTCGCTCGTTTTAACATGCCTTGACCCCAGTACTAGTGATGATCACTAGGTGGTTCACTGAATCGACATTTGCAGGCCCATTTGGGCTTTAAACAAGGGATATTCATGGTGTTTGCAATAGAGGAACAGATACCTTTCTTCACTTTAAGGTCTATATTCTCGAGGAAAGTAAACGCGTAAAATAAAAGAGCGTAAAAGATAATAATCAAGTGTATTGGATTTTGCAATAATCCTACAATTGCATTAAAATGCATAATAAGCATACAAACTCTTGCACTGGTCTATTAAACTAGATTGATCGGCTATTTGGCATGCCTTCTCTTATACCTTGCTTGGGGGGAAAAGCTCTTCCAATCTACAGCATTTGAACTTCCGACCAAATAAAAATGGTATTTTAAGAGAAAATTTCAGATGCTATTATTTATGTCTTTAAGAATGCAATTTTCTTCGCAAAAAATATATTGAATAGTAAAAAAATATAAAAAGCCAATAGTCAAATATTAAACCCAAAATTGACATTTTATCTCAAAAAGAAATTCCGTGTAAAAGAAATCCTCGGTAACTTTTAAATTTTTTGCTTGCTAACTTCAGCAAAGAATAATGATTGGCATAGAACCATTTAATGAATGGCCCCTCTCTGTAACCAGCCCTTCGCTCCCACCAAATGAAAAGCCGATCATCAATCATCCAGCCTAACCAAGAAGATGACCCAAGTATAGGAATACCTAAATTTGACACATGGTCCATGGAGTAATCGAATTTATCCGAAGGTCTTGCAAACTGGGATCGATAGTCAAGCAGGCAGATATATATTGTGTTGTAAAATATTGTGTTGCGAATATATAATAGAGGAGAGATTGAGAAGAGAAAGCAAGTGAACACCAGAGATAGTAGAGAAAGCCAGAGGAGATAGTTTTATTTCCAATGTATCACTGTATTTCACTTTATGTGATTGTTATTCTGATAGTTGTTCACAGTAGTGATTGTACATCAAAACTAAACTCGTATTTATAGGAGAACAATAATGTACTTATCATTAATATCAATGTATCGAATGATACATGTACTAGATAGGGGAGATGAACGTTCATTGTATAGGGAGATGTACTTAGAATGTATGATACAAATGTACCATAATAAGTACATTAGATAAGATGAATATAATGAATATTCATTCATGTATTTCATTCATTCATGTATTTTATAACACTCCCCCTTGAATATTCATTGTATTCATTACGAATGTGCATCAAATGATACTACCTCATTAAAAACCTTAAGCCGGAAAAACCCAGTGGGACAAAAACCGGACAAAAGGGAAAAAGAGTGCAGAGCACAAATGTTATGATCTCTCCTTTTTATGGATGCATTAATTGGCTTGTTAAAAACTTTAAGCCGAAAAAATCCTGTGAGAAAAAACCAGACAAAAAGAAAAAAGAGTGCAATGCATATATAGCCACTACTAGGGCTAATCATTCTTGCATCTTGTGAACTCACCGCATATCAATGCTGCAATGCATAGTTCATAATATCTCCCCCTCAATTGAGCCATATAGCCACTTCTGGGCTAATCAATCTTGCATCTTATGAACTCGCCGCATACCAATGCCATATACTAATTTCTCAAAACTTGATGTTGGCAATGATTTGGTAAAAAGATCTGCAAGATTATTTATGGATTGAATTTGTTTAACATCAATTTGTTGACTTTCTTGGAGTTCATGAGTATAGAAAAATTTCGGCGATATATGCTTGGTCCTATCACCTTTGATATATCATCTTCTGACTTGTGCAACACAAGTAACATTATCTTCATAAATTATAGTGGGAGAATTTGTAACCAGTATTAAGCAACAAGAATTATGAATATGTGTTATAACAGATCTTAACCAAACACACTCTCTTCCAGCTTCATATAAAGCAATAATCTCAAAGTGGTTAGAAGATGTAGCTACTAGCGATTGCTTCGTAGAACGCCAAGAAATAACGGTGCCGTCATAACAAAATAAATACCCGGTTTGAGAGCGAGCCTTATGTGGATCGGATCTATATCCAGCATCAGCATATCCAACTAAACCAGAGTTAGTGGAATCCTTGGAATAATATAATCCCAAATCTATGGTTTCTCGGAGATAACGGAAAATATGTTTAATTCCATTCCAATGTCTCCGAGTTGACTCAGAACTAAATCGTGCCAATAAATTTACCGCAAAAGCGATATCTGGTCTCATACATTGTGTCAAGTACATCCAAGCCCCAATTGCATTGAGATATGGTACTTTAGGACCAAGTATCTCTTCATTTGATTCTCTAGAACAAAATGGGTTCTTTTTTGGATCTAGAGACCTTACAACCATAGGGGTGCTCAATGGGTGAGCTTTGTCCATGTTGAAGCGTTTAAGTAATCTTTCAACGTATGCTGATTGATGGATGATTATTCCATTTGCTTTATGCTCAAGCTCTAGACCAAGACAAAATTTGGTTTTACCCAAATCTTTAACTTCAAACTCCCTTTTCAAATATTCAACAGTTTCAGCCAACTCTTCTAGAGTTCCAATTAAATTTATATCGTCGACATAAACTGCTATAATAGCAAATCCGATTTCTAATTTCTTAATAAACACGCATGGGCGGATAGGATCATTCTTGTACATTTTCCTTAATTAGGTACTCATTTAGGTGTTGATACCACATGTGACCGGAGTACTTTAACCCGTACAAGAATCTTTGTAATTTTATTGAGAATAAATTGCAGGGAGTGCATGCTTCAGGCATTTTGAATCCCTCAGGAATTTTCATATAAATATCATAGTCGAATGAGCCATATAGATATGCCGTCATAACGTCCATAAGACGCATTTCCAATCTTTTAAAGATTGCTAGGCTAATGAGAAAACGAAATTTAATCATATCCATCACAGGTGAATATGTCTCATTATAATCAATCTCAGGTCTCTGGGAGAATCCTTAGGCAACGAGTTGGGCTTTATACCTAACAACCTTATTTTTCTCATTTCATTTTCAGATAAATACCAATTTATATCCAACGGGCTTTACATTATCGGGGATACGAGTTATAGGTCCAAAAACCTCTCGTTTAGTTAAGGAAGCTAATTCAGCCTTAATTGCTTCCTCCCACTTAGGCCAATCTTACATTTGACAGCATTCAATAATAGATTGCGGCTCACAATCATCATTCATAATTTTATGAACAACTGAGAATACAAAAGTATCATCAATGATGATTTCATTTCGATCACAAATCTCATTACAATATGTAATGGAATTCTCAGTACTCCCAGGATTGGTGTTCCTTTCATCGGTTTGTGCCTCTTCAAGGGCAATAAGCTCTTTGGGAGCAAGCACAACGCCAGGCTCTTCTAGAGTAGATTCTCGATTCTTTCCCCTTCATTTTCGAGGAGCATTATCTTTTGATCCTATCGGTCTACCACACTTCAAGTGCAGGGGATTTTGATCTATTTTAACCTGTCCTTCAAGAACAACTATCCAAGCTGGAGCATTTGCAGCTGGAATATGATAATAGTGCAAATAAACGTGCAAATTTGTCATTGTACGTAGATAATAGGCAAATATGGGACCATCTACAGGATGCGTCCACTAATACCATAAAATATTGAAATGGTCCACTTTGTGGTTGTATTGGTCCACAAATATCACCATAAATTCTTTGCAAGAATAGAGGGGATTCAAGATTAACCTTTGTTATAGAAGGTTTGATAATGAGCTTTCCTTGTAAGCAAGCCTCACAATTATAATCTTTGGACAACAATACCTTTATATATTTTAAAGGGTGCCCTTTTGTATTTTGAATTATCCTACGCATCATTGAAGCGCCAGGATGACCAAGGCGATCATGCCACAGTCCAAACTGATCAGGGCTTACCAATCTCCAGGATGTGGTGGCGTAGGCTTCAACAGTCTTAATCATGACACAATACAAACCCATAGAATAAGCTTCTAGCTTCTCATGGATGGTCTTCAAGCCCATCTTATAAGAGGAAATGTCAATATATTCCTTATCTTGCTCATAAATAGTCTCAATATGGTACCCATTACGGCGTACATCTTTGAAACTGAGCAGATTCTTTTTTGATCTAATGCTTAGAAACACATTCTCAATATGCAGGACTGTGCCATTTGGCAAAATAATTGTGGCATTCCCAAAACCATCAATAATCTGAACAGGACCTGATATTGTATGGATTTGTGCCTTTCGCAATGTCATACTCGAGAAAAAGTGTCTACTACGAAATATAGTATGTGTTGTTGCACTATCAAGTAAACAAACATCTTCATTTTTCTCGGTATTTTCCATTTGCATTTATATTGACAACTTCAGGTGTCGAGTATCATAAAATTTGCATATAATCCTTGCAAAATCAAATCCTTAAATTAATTAAAAGGATTTCGAAATATCCACTACCACTTCAGGAGCAGAATGATACTTTTAGATTTGAAATTTGGCTTCGGGCCAAGAAAAAATAAAAATGAAGAATTGATAGAAGAAGATGAAGTATAAGTTGATTAATAAAATAAATACCCACCTTGCAAAAATTACTTACTCAATCGGTAAATCCTCATGCTGATAACGTATTGTAAAATATTGTGTTGTGAATATATAATAGATGAGAGATTGAGAAAAGAAAGCAAGTGAACACCAGAGATAGTAGAGAAAGCCAGAGGAGATAGTTTTATTTGCAGTGTATCACTGTATTTCACTATGTGTGATTGTTGTTCTGATAGTTGTTCACAATAGTGATTGTACAAAACTAAACTCCTATTTATAGGAGAACAATAATGTACTTATCATTAATACCAATGTATTGAATGATACATGTACTAGATAAGGGAGATGAACGTTCATTGTATAGGGAGATGTACTTAGAATGTATGATACAAATATACCATAATAAATACATTAGATAAGATGAATATAATGAATATTCATTCATGTATTTTATAACA
The DNA here is from genome assembly GCA_007663325.1 of Eucalyptus pauciflora. Lineage (NCBI taxonomy): Eukaryota > Viridiplantae > Streptophyta > Magnoliopsida > Myrtales > Myrtaceae > Eucalyptus > Eucalyptus pauciflora. Next base: position 79,516 of record VMYD01000317.1, on the reverse strand, counting down.
TATATATAGGAGGGGATGGGGGTTGGCGGGGAGAAGTTGAAAGAGGCATATTTCATTGCCCGATAAATTAATACATTCAAGAAATTTCCCAAACAAAGGGCCGTAACCCATCCATGAGCAGGCAACCCTCTAGCTTCCTAAAGCGCGCATGATAAAATTTCCATTTCTCGATTTCTCTGTTTCTTTGTTCCCCGGAACAAGTTTGGAACAGAAATCCATTTGATAATGCAATTTGATTTCTTTATTTCTGAAACAGATTTCTATTCCAGAAATAGATAAATCAAAGAAATCAGAAGCTGAAATTTTTAACTTCTCAGTTTCTGAAATAGAAATAGAAATTTTTTTTCTCAACTTTTCAATTTAGTTAATGTAGTCCAAAATATTTTAATATTTTTTTAATATAATCAATTTAATCAATATTGATTGAAAATCTTAACCATTGGGCCAGATGGTGGGAATTAAATGAACAAGGCTTCATTTGTTGCACGCAAGAGATTTCACACATGGTAATAGTCAACTTGCCATATTCATATCTAACGAGTTTTTCTTCACCTACTCTTCCGTAGTACGCCAGACAACGGCTCTATCTGGCTAATTATTTTTTTAATCATAAACTTCATATTAAGGCGGTAAAAAGGGGTCAAATCATTAGGGTTTCATCCGATTTTTCTTTTATAGTGTCCTTACTTATCAAGACGCAAGTAAAAAAAGATCTAATAAGGAATCTGTTGTTCTTGTAAGAGTGTTGATGAAAATACAGATTTTGATAATAAATTTTTAAATAATCCTAGTGTTGATAATTTTGAAAAAAACTAGTGACGATTTTTGAACATGGTGAGGATTTTTTTAACAAAATTTGGAAAGAAATTGGAATTAGACTTGAAGTTAGGATTTCTTTTTAGGAGATTAGACTATTATAATCATGGCTATCATTAGACTTATTTGATTAATGTGAAATCAATTTTGGCAAAAACATAACGACATATTCACTTACAATTGAATTTCAATTGATTTTTTTTTGCCACGTTGTTTATTTTTCGAAAGAAAATATTACGTAATAGGAAACGTAAGCACATGTAATAGGAAATTCCATGAAATTGTATTTTCAACTTTTGTAATGTATTAGCATTATTTCGACTATTATTTTGTATTTGAGGATTTCCTATGTTGTTATCTAATCAATTTCTATTCCTAGAAATAGAAATTTTATTCTGTTATCAAACGGATTTCTGTTCTAGAAATAGAAATTTTGAGTCGTTATCAAATGGGTTTCTTTACTTATAAACTTTTCCGAGGAATAGAAATTGAGAAATTAATTTCTGGAACAGAAATTTTGTCATAAACGCCCCTAAAGTCCTAGGGTGTTTTAAAATACTCTTCGGAAAGAGGCAATGTGGTTATTGTACATCTACGTGATAATGAATGATTATGGGAGATTTAAACCTCACCGTTACATCTATGTAATGCTAAATAGGATCATTTTCCCCTTGAATTGTCTCATCTCATTTACTAGTGAAATAAACTAAGAAATTCTCTCTCAAGACTTCCTCTTTACGATCTTTGTGAGTTGAGTATGGGTAAGACTGACTTGGGAGAAATTCTAAAGGCACATGGGTTAGGGAACATTAAATCGATTAACCCATGACAAGTGGTATCAGAGTAGGATCTCTCTAGTAAGGGGGTGATTCGGGTGGAGCCTATGGTCTTCCCGGTTCTAGAAGGCATGGAGTGATCGCCAAGTTCGGGAGGGCCCAGACAATATGCGGCTTTCATCTAGCTTCTACTTCTAGGATGGCAATATGCATCGAAAGGAACCAAATTTCTCACTGATGGATACTCTCTGCGGCTCAGACAACGTGCAGCTTTTTTACCTGATGGAAACTCTCCGTCTCATAAACACACTCCATCGTCCTGAAGCTATTTATGAGTCTTGATGATTCAAGAGGCAAGTCTGAACCAAAACCATCATTCGAAGACCTCCTCGAATGTCGCGGTTGCCTACGAGATTGACCTATTATAACTTTCTCTGGATGTTCCTCTCGGATGTTCTCAAGGCCAGGAAAATCCCCATCCAACTGATTGTTGCTGGGATCTTACGCAATTTGGTGAATTCAGTGTTCCAAATCCTTCAATTCATTACGGCCATGGGAAGTCTCACTATGTGCAAACTTTTCAACATCAGCCACCTCATTCTTACCCTCCCATGGACCAGATGTCTCATTGTAGTGGCATTTCAAAGAAAGATATTCATAAAATAGAAATTCAAATCGGCAATCAAGATATTCAGTCATGCCATTACTATCGGCGTGCTGGTGGCTATGCTCACCATTGGCTTTTGCCACAGTAAGTATCGCTTGCTCTCTCTTGTACAAGAGGTCTTCCAAAGCCAATATCTCCTATTGATCATGTTCCATTCTCTCCTCCGCAAACAGTTTGAATTGTCGTGCATCCATCTGGATTTCTGCCTTATCCCTTTGCAACCTCAAAATCATCGACATGGCCTCACTCGCCGCAGATAAAATGGCATTCCTCTCTTCTTCGAGCTCTACCATCAAATCCTGCATGGCTTTCTATTGTCTACAAAGCATCTCACGCAGTGCGGCGATCTCGCTCTCAATTTTAACTCTCGCAACAGAGTCATACTCAGCCCCGGGCATGAAGAATCTTCTATTCCCTTGCGGCTCATCATATTTACGCTTAACATTGTGAAGATTAACCATCAATACAGCCATGACAACAATCTGGACACCTAGAAGGCAATGTCTCTACCGAATACCGAATCCATAGCCAAAGAGCATTAGAATTCCAGCGACTCAAAGACGATCCAAGGTAGATCAAAGACAAGAATCTGGATTTACCTTAATTTTAAATGGTCATTTAGGTTTCAGTTAATAATAAACATTTTGATTGACTGCCTTGCCTTTTGATCTTAGTGAATCTGTCTCTCATGCTCCTTTTGATCTTGTTCACTTTGATATTTGGAGACCACCTCCAACTCCCACTATGGAAGGCTCTTGCTATTTTGTGGTCTTTGTGGATATTCATTCTCGTTATGCATGGTTTTATCCTATGAAAAATCAATCTAAATCTACTCGTATCTACCGTGATTTTGTTGCCATGATGGAAACACAATTTTCACAACATATTAAGGTTTTTAGTACTAATAATGCCAAAGATGAGGTTCCTCTTTCAAATCTTATACTCTACCGATAGCTTATCGGCAGTCGTATATATCTCACTATTACTCAACCTAACATTACCTATGTTGCCTATATTATTAGTCAGTACATGATAGCACCTCGCACGACGTATTATGTTGTAGTACTTTGAATTCGTCACTACATCAAGGGTACATTATTTCATGACCTTCACTATTCTTCTCAATCTGCCTTGGAATTAACGGCTTATTCTAATGTTGATTGGGCTGGTGACCCTCATGATCATCGCTCCATTACAAACTATTGTTTCTTTTTAAGCACCTTACTTATCTCATGGTATAGTAAGAAACAGTTTACTATCGTTCGCCCTAGTACAAAAGTAGAATATCGAGCCCTTACTTATAGAACATCAGAGTTACTATGGTTAAGATGGCTACTAGAAAACATGGGAGTGCGTCACCACAATGGAACAATCATTCATTATGACAACCAAAGTGTCATCCAAATAACACATAATGATATTTTCCACAAATGAACCAAGCGCATTGAAATAAACTATCATTTCATTCGGTCTCATATTCTTCATGGCATTGTTTGATTTATCTCTACTTCATTCACTGAACAAACTGCTAATATCTTTATCAAGATACATCCACTTGGGCATTGGATCTTTTCTCCAAATTCAGGTTGACTTCTTTTCAAATCACCTTGAGTTTGAGGGGATGTTAGAAATATAAATATATTTACGAGATTTCTCTTGATTGATTTTGAATTGATGTAATTGATATTTTGTTACTTTAGATGGTTAACCTTTAAAGCCTATAAAGAGGCTCATATATTATTCATCAACAATGTATAGAATATTACATTTTTCTGTCACTACAATTCGAAACTCCAGGAATGGTGCGTTAAAGGGATTGATTTTTAATGGGACGGAAAGGAAATTCAACAAATAATATACAAGTTTCGAGAGTAGGTCGAAGTGGTCAACTTAGCCGCAGTTGCAGCACTTGGGAGGTTTCGCATTGGACATTGTCGCATTTCATAACTCCATCTGATCATTTTGAATTAAGGAATCAACTGAGGATTTGTGGTTCGGAGGAGTTTTCGTATCAATCATGAGCAGAAAGAAAGTTGAGGTGATTAGCATGACATTACCTCTAACTAATGATGGAGTTTGGATAATTATATGGGAGCGTTCATTCTGAGTCGACCCGATCCAATTCAAAGATTTGATAATTAATCGGATAAGATGACTGTTATCTGATTCTGGAGTTAATCATCGTACCTGAATTTGTCGCAACATTCCTAATAACCTTATCTTTTGCTTGATATCGTGGTTGTTAGGGATGCATATCTGAATATGTATATTTGCATCTAAATTTGTGCACACGTGAGGGCATGAGAGAAAAGCCAGAGTGTTGTTTCCACGGTTTCTATGTGAAAATACAAGGTTATATTTGATAGTCATGTTAAAAGTCGAGATAGAATAAAATTATCTTATCCTATGTTTGATTCCTGCCAAAAAAAAAGGATAGAGTCGTATATAAATAAAATATAATTTGGACAAAATTATCTTAGGGAAGATGAAATAAAGGTGGATATGATTTCTTATATTTATAGTGTAAAAGTTTTTTTCCCAAATAACAAACTTATTAAATAATAAAATTAAAATAATAACTAAATATGAATACTATTTGCATTCTAATGTTAAACATCAAATTCAAATGAAAAAAAAAAAATACTTTTTTACTCATTCCTAATTTTTATTTATATATTGGAATTTTTTCTACTCTATAATATATATTTTGAATATATATATATATATATATATATATATATATATACATAGTATCTATATTATTACTATTTTAGGTATAATAAAATAATTTATTACTTGATAATTTTTTTATTAAGGAATGATGGAAAGAATATTAAAAAAAAGAGATGGAAAATAAATTTAAAAAATTAGTAAATAAAAATGAAATAGAAGAACCTAGATTTTAAATGAACAAATTCAAACCTGAAATAAGATCTTTTTAATTTTCAAAGAATGATGGGTAATGAAATTTGTTAAAAAAAAATACTCTCTCCTTCTCCTTCTGTTATGTGTCTCTGGTTCATCATGAAACATTATGACTCCTTAATTTTTCAGATCATGTCAAAGCTCCACGAAAATAGCAAAAGAGTCAAAACTCCTTCTTCATAGCTCTCTAACTCACGTCAAAAGTCTACGAAAACAATAAGAGAGTTGAAACTCTTTCTCCTCCATAGCTTTATAGTTCATGTTGAAGTTTTACAAAAATAATAAGAAAGTCGAAAAATTATACTTTTGTGATTGTAAAAGTGAATGATTATATCTTTTCTCTCTTACTAGATTTGGCAGTCAATTATGAGAGATTCTTACAATCTCTGTTTGTGCATTTTCAAGTTCATTTACACCGATATGTTATAAATACCAAACAATAGACATGATAATATATGAAATTATCAAGCTTCAATGTTGTAATTCACTAAACCATAGATATGATATAATAAAATTTCTAAATTTTATATTCTATCCTATCAAATCCTATCCTAACTAAAATTCCAAATGACCAAATGTAGTGAAGGCTCTTTGGTTGTGATAGGCGTATGTAGTTTGTTTTTGTGATTATACTCCGTCTGTGGATGCTAGATGGAATAAAAGTAAATCGTCAATCAAATGCGTTCATGACTCCGTGCGGTTTGTGCCAAACCCATCGATGAAATTTACCAGATGTTGACGTAGGCACGTGATGAGCTAATTATGTGAATTATATCTGCGCTTATTTTGTTGGTACCAGAACTAGTGGGTTAATTTCCAAATTTTTGTTAGATGATCTCGCCATATTTTTAATTATCTGGTTAGAAAATTATTTTTCATGTAATTTTGATCTTAAAAAAACTTAATTAGTTCACCATTGTTTTGAAGCTCGAAAATCATATGCCTGGTAGATGTGATACCCATGAATATGCCTAACAAATTTTGGTGTAAACTGTTGTGAGTAATTGAAAACCCTAATTTCGGAGGCCGAAACTTCGATAATTTATCACATTTTCTGTGGATCTTCTCTGGTTTGAAAATTGATGCGTTTAGAAGGAGCATTAAGAGAGTTTTCGAATGACGTATTACTCGCAATTTTTGGAAGTCTGGAGCTCCATCTATCAAAACTAGGTCAACTTTTTGCCAAACGCTTGGTCAACTGCTTGATTTTAGAAAAGTGAGGCAAAATATGAGGTGCCGACAAGTATGGCTAAACAAAACTTGTGGTGTGGGCTGTCGTGTCATTTTATTTTTTCAGCTCAACCAAGACAATGAATTTTTTCCATTTATTTTTCTTTCTGATGTTTTATGTTTTTTCTTCTTCTATCATCAATGGGCGACCATCACCATTATGGTCGCTGTGGGTGCGCATCCATCATGCCTTGCCGCCTTCACCATTGGTGTCACTACCGTAGGTCAATCGATCGATTTCATGACCACCTTAGGTGCTCTCCCTCTCTCTCTCTGTCAACCTCCAATGGAATTCGTGGCCGCCAGCAGATTGTGGTCGCTTAACATGTTCTCACATCAAAGGTTGTGTTGTCAAGTTTAGATTTTGCACACCTACTTCTAACTTTCTCCCTCTTCCTTCTTTCCCAGATAAAGCCTAAACGAAATCTTAATGAAATTAATATTGGATCAGCACACTTTCATCCATGAAACCCTGTTATTGAGCCTCTATTTGAGGAATCGAGCCACCTAATTGAAGAAAAAAAGGGGTTTACATATTTAAATGAATAAAGAGCAAAAGATTTAAGGGGAAAAATCTAAATCAAGGTATGAAGTAAGGTCGTTTTCTTAAAAGATGACCCAAAGTAGGCTTTTTCTTAGCTTAGTATTAAATAAAGGCTTGAAATGGCTAATTAATCTCAGATAAGGAATTGACATAGGATCATTATTCTTTAAAAAAAAAAAAAATTAAAGCGAACCTTGTCTTAAATAAAGACATAATACGACCAACTTAATCTCAAATAAAGGTATGAAGTGAGGTCGTTTTCTCAAAAAAGAGTTTAGAGTGGTATGTCTCAAATAAACTATTGAAGTACCAATTTAATCTCAAATAAAGATATTTGCCTTTCAACTTGCACGAGAACTCACGTGCTTATTTTGGCGGCGAAATCACCGTCAATTTTGAAATTTCACATATAATACAACTAAAGTCAAGTGAGTGGTGTTAATTTATATACACTAAAGGAACCAAACAATTTCAATACACATTAAATATTTAAGTATGAGAAGGGGGCGGGGCGAAGAATTTATGGACAATGACACAGGAATCTCTGAACAATTTCATTTTGTTCCATTCTAGGTCCTTTTTATTTTCGTAATTTCTAATTCTCGACACACATTTGTTATTTGTCTATTATGGTGGTTTTTTTTTTTTTTGGTTAAACTCCAATGAAAATGATGAAATAACCTGTAGTGCTACATTATATCATCAAAAAAAAAAAAAAAACCCTGTAGTGCTACATTGGCACCAACGTGGCTGCGACGTGACGTCTACGTTGCTATAGAAAAACTCAAAAAAATAAGAAAATCACTGACTTGAGAAAGTGGGGAAGAGGCGACAGTATTGCCATCCAGCCACTGAATAATACAGCGACTCTCATCTAGGGCTGGTCGTAGGAAGTTGGGCATCGGCTAACCGCTGCCTTTTTTTTTTTCTGTAAATATAAGATATAGAACTAAGAAAAATTAAACTTCTAGTGTCTACCATCCCAATTTTATCATTAAGCGAAACATGCGAACATTGTCTTTGAACCTACAAGTAGAACGTGGTATCCAAATAATTTGCTAAGAGAGAGAGATGGACAAGAGTCATTATGACCCACACCGACTAGTGCAATGGCCTTGAACTAAGTTGCGTGCATGTGTCATGGCCTCATGAATCAACATGATTCAGAGGTTTTCTAAACGAAGGCCGTGATCGATCTGTGAAAATGAGCAACTCTCAACTTATCTTTTGAAGTCCTAGGGTTTTCTAGAATACTTTTGGGGTAGCCTGTGTGATAATTATACAACTATGTAATAAATGCATGTAGTTGATGGTTGGAGAAAGGTAATCTCCACCATTAGATTAAGAGGAGATTTACGATTACAATTGGACCTCCTCTCCTTCATTCGTATCATCTTATTTACAGCTAAAATACAATCTAGAGCTTCTCTTCCTTATAAGTCGAGTGGGTAAAGCTAACTTTGGAAGAAATTCTTAAGGCTGCACGAGTTAGGAAACTCTAGATTGATTAATTCATGACACGTGCATGATGGTTTTGATTAGTACAGATCCGCCACCAAGGATAATTCAGGATATATGGCAATCCCTACAATTTATAAAGCTAATTCCAGATAAAGCAGATGCATTTACCAGCTTCTAAGAGCGTGTTTGGTAATGTTTCTATTTCCATGAACAATTTATGATAAGAAATCATTCTTTTTTATTTTATTCCCGGAAACAATTTCTAAGCATTTTAAGTTGTTTAGTAACTGTCCAAAATTTCAATTCCCGTAATAAAATTGTGTTTGATACCATGCTCAAAATTTCTACTCCAAATCATTTTCTTTTAATTTTTAAATAATTTTATTATTATTTTCCTTTTTTTCTTTTCTTTTTTTCCTTTCTTTCTCTTCTTCTTCTTCTTCTTCTTCAAGTCGCTAGTTGTTAGCCTTGGGATGATCGATGACCGGCCAAACGAGGGCCGGCCCTCGCCGACCGAGCCTCACCGACAGCTAGGCGAGGCTTAGCCGAGCCATGGCTAGGCGAGCGGCCTCACCCAGATCTGGCTCGACCAAGCTCGCCTAACCGCCAGCGAGGCTCGACTTGACCTCACCAGGGCTGGCCGAGCCTCGCCCAGTTAGGCAAGCCTCACTGGTGGCCGGGGGAGGCCTAGGCAAGGCCTGCCTGGCCACCAGCGAGCTCGCCGAACTAGTTGCCAGCGACCGATGGCGGTGGGCGGTGGACGGCGGCGAATGGCAATTGTGACGGTGGCAGCAGATGAAGAAAAAGAAAGAATGAAGAACAATAAAAAAGAAAAGATAAAGATAAAATATGTGTTTAATTCTAGAATTGTTCCTGGGAACAAGAATCAACTTTTTTTTAATTCTTGATTCTACTCCAAATCTGTTCCTGGGAACAAAAATTTTATTAAACGCGATTCTATTCCAAAACTACTCCCGAGAACAAAAGAATAGAAATAAGCACTATTTAGCAAGTTAACAAACAGGCCCTAAGCCACTCCAGAGACAGGAATCTTTGTAAAAGTTCCACTTAAAGAATCGAGAAATTCTTAAGCCTTTTGATGCGTGATGGTTATTGACTTGAATAAGCATCGATGGTTTTTAGTTGGTCGATGGACCGACGTTGGATGCTCTCGCGTCACTTTGCCACCAATAGCTTTTTGCATATTTCTTCATATAGAGAATTGTTGTAGAGTTCTTGATAATCTCATTATTTACTTGACAGCACCACCATTAGCTTTTTCCCCAACTGAGGCTGGTGGGGAAATGAATTTGAAACGAAAAGCCTTTTGATCCGCTTCTTCTTCTCGAGTATTTCCCCCTCAAGGAGCAGGGAAAATTGAACCCTAGACCGCGCGGGAGAAAAGCGACATAGGTTGCTCCAGCCCCACATGTCAAATCTTTTAAAAAACGAGAAAATATTGGGTGGAGCTCTAACGCCAGCATGGCAAAATTGTAGTCCATTCATTAAGCAACATGTGTCACGTTTGGGCCCACCATAAGCAATCCTGCAACTTATCTCTCTCCTCAATTAATGTTTCATCTTCAGTCTCTTCAATTGTACAAGTCTCCCTCGTCTCCCTTCTGCGTTTCAAGCCCTCCGACGCTCCCCCTCCGGTAAATCGCCTCCATCTTTGCCAACATGTTCGCCTGCTTCTCCAACCTCTGGTGGCGCCACCTCCTGTCCAACTCCTCCCGCAACCTGTGCGTCGGCGCTGGGTCGGCCAAGAGCTCAAGGCCCTCCGTCATGTCGACGAAGCATGCCATCACCTCCACCTTCGCCTCATTCATTGCCTACAACGACCTACGCCTGGTGATTCGAGGTCGAGCTAAGCTCTAGATCGCAAATCTAAGGCTCTATCTAGAGTTGGCTCGAGCTTAGATTCGAAATCTAAGGCTCAAGTTCGCCGGCCAAGCTTGAGCGCGATGACGGAGGACTGAGATGGTGGTGAGGTGGTGGACTGAGACAGTTAGTTGGTGGCCTCCGGTGGGTTAAGACGGTGATGTGCTGTGTCTCCGGCAGAGTGAAAGGAGGAAGAAGAAGAACACGAAAAAACAAAAAAAGAAAAAGATAAGTAAAAACATTAATTGAAGTGAGAGACAAGTTGTTGGGTCTCTGACGGTGGGCCCAATGTGACACGTGTCGTCTTTTGAATTGACTACAATTTTGCCACGCTGGGGTCAGAGGTCCACCCAATATTTTCTCTTAAAAAACCGTCTTCCCCCTCTCTATTTGCTTCTGTTTGTTCTTCGTTATTGAGAAAAAGTTGTCGCTCTGTCCTGCCCATTTCTGTCATCACAACTCGGCCCCTCTCTCTCTCTCTCTCCTCTTTACAATTGCGCTCCTCTCTCTACTTTGCTCTCTTCACGACTCCACTATTTTGTCTAATTGTCCGACGAATCACGCTGCCCCGTCCGCCTCCAACGAAGAGCTCCTCCTCCGGTCTTGCTCCTTGTAGTAACTGCCACCATGAGCAACGCGAAGGAGAACTTTAACATGACCGATTTCAATGCTCATAATTTGCCAGTTCGCTGGACTTTGACTTTGCTAATCTTGTCTTCTTGTTTTGAGTTTATGATATGACTCTCAACGACGAAAATTGAGCTGATCCCGTTAATGCTCTCCATGAGCGCATATTTCAAAAGATTCGTTCGTTGAGCTAAATCCAAATTCTTGTCTTTGATCTACCTCAGATCATCTTTGAGTCGCTTGAATTCTAATGCTCTTTGGCTATGGATTCTGTAGAAACATTGCCTTCCACGTGTTCAGGTTGTTGTCATGGCCGTAGCATTGGTCAATTTTCAGCTAGTAGTACTTGGTTTCGCAATGTTAAGCATAAATATGATGAGCTGCTGGGGAATAGAAGATTTTTCGGAACAAGAATCTGGATTTAGCTCAATGAATTACTCTTTTGAAATACACGCTCATTGAGAGCATTAACGAGGTTAGCTCGATTTTCGTCATTGAGAGCTACGCAAACTGAGGGAAAGCAGTCACATTATAAGCTCAAAATAAAAAGACAAGATCAGCGAAACCAGAATCCAGCGAGCGGGCAAGTTACGAGTAGTGAGATCAGCCATGTTGAAGCTCTCCTATGCGTTGCTCATGGTGGCGGCTGCTTCGGGGAGCGAGACTGGAGGAGGATCTTTTCGTCGGAGGCGGTGGAGGCGGAGACGGATGGGATGGCATGGTTTTGTCGAACGATTAGAGAAAATAGCGGAGTCATGAAGAAAGCAGAGCACAGAGAGGAGCGGAGTCGTAAAGTGGGGGGAGAGAGAGAAGCAGCGTCGTGATGAGAGAAGTGGACAAAGCAAAGCAGCAACTTTTTCTCAATAATGGAGAACAAACGGAGAAGCAAACGAAGAGGGGGCGAAGAGGGTTTTTCAAAAGATTTTATACGTGGGGCCGGAGTGATATGGGTCGCTTTTCTCCGGAGCAGTCTAGAGTTTCTACTTTTCCCGCTCCTCGAGGGGGAAATACCTAGGAAGAAGAAGCGGATAAAGTGACACGTGTTGCTGTTTGGAGAACAAACACGATTCAGCCATACCAGATGCCGCATAGCATCTGGACCGACACCACACAAACTTTAAGCAGGTCATTAACAAAGGCATGGAGCCTAAAAAGAAAAGAAAGCATTGAATACCAGATGCGTATTTACCGCAGCCGTACTAAGGAGGAATTTGCAAGTATGTGTAGTTAGCTTGGCAAATTTTTGGGATGGGAAGCCTAAAAGAGCATATGATAACAAAGTGAAACTATGAAGAGGGCAATAGCATGATCATGATGGGTCACCATTTTGTCTTCCTTTGTGCCATTCCGATGAATGTCATTTGTTTTATGGAAAATTTATGTTCTGCAAAAAAAAAATTAAAGGAAAACGCTTATATTACTTATAAAAATAAATGAACAAAATCTTTTTTATTATTCACGAAAATATTTAAGTATAAACTATTGCGATAATAAAATATTTTTATTGATTAATTATTTAAAATGATATAAGTGATTATTTAAAAATATATATTCTTTAAATTATTTATCTTTTATGAAATAAAAAGGTGGCTCATGAAGCTTGTGACACGGCCGAACGGATAAGCATGTCCAAGAACGTCCATGCTCGGTCGTGTCACGAAGGAGGGCGTAGCCAAGAACGCCCCGATCAACGCCTGCCCCGACCAAGTCCCGCATCAGTCCATGGTCGACCACTGATCGACCCATGATCAATCCCGGATCGGTCTTCTGATCGATCCGCTGATCAGCCAGGATCCGCATCTGATCCGTCCATGCACGATCCGTGCACGACCAGCGAGCAGCCCCTGGTCGATCCGTGTCAAGGCCCCTGCACCAATCCGGAGTTGTTCGCCTGCTCCGCGTCAGACGGCTCTGACACGCTTCTGATGACCCAGATCCGACCCTGCTGCCCTGATCTTGCGTCTGACTCGTGCCTGCGCTTGGGCGGACTCCCCATGCACGCAACCAGCGAGTAGCCTGCTAAAATAGCTTGTAATGATGTTACGAATTCAAATGTAACCGTTGGATCGGAGGGACGATCCAACGGCCGAGATTAGTCACGAACTTGTATAAAAGGGATCCCTCTCCCTCATTTGAGCTCAGCTCATTCAAAGTGAAATACATACGCCCTTGTGCTTCCGACTCTTTGTTTTGTGCGTGTGTTGTGAGCGAAAAGGCTTACTTAGGATCACCGATCCTAAGGCCGCACGGTGTTGGATCGACCGAAATTGATCGACCCGTGACAAGTGGTATCAGAGCGAGTGTTCTTATCGCGATGGCTGATTCTCAAGCGGATGTTGCGTCCATGCTAGGTGCTGATCAAGATGATCGTGGGCGTCCTGCTGTGAAAGCTCCTCGGTCGAGGAAAGGCCGTGCTGCCTCGTGTTCGAGGGAACAATGTGGAGATCTGGAGAATCGGGTGACGACCCTAGAAGGGACCGTCACGGATGTCCAGGCCATTGTGGATGATCTACACCAGACCCTTGAGGGAGCGGAAGCTGGTAGGGAGGAGTTCTTGGCCGAAGTGCAGGAACTCCAAGCCGGCATGGGAGAGCTCCGGGTCGAGGTGATGGGTACCCTCACGCACGAGATGCAGCAGCGGAGCGAGACATGGGAGGCCGCGATGATAGCCATGCGCGCGGAGATGGCCGAGCTGAAAGGCAAGGTCACGGAGCTTGAAGCCGCACGAGTGAACGGGGTGATCACCGTGCAATCCCGTACCGATGCACCCAAGCCAAAGGAGTTCAAGGGCTCCCGGGTGGCAAAGGACGTGGATAACTTCCTGTGGTACATGGAACGGTATTTCCAGACCATGGGGATGATCGACGACGTGATCCAGGTAAACACCGCAGCCATGTATTTAGCTGATGATGCGTTGTTGTGGTGGCGGCGTCGATCGGATGGTAGGAATGGCGATCCTATCACAACCTGGGCTCGGTTTGTCGAAGAATTTCGACGAACCTACTACCCCGCTTATGCGGAGGAAGAAGCTCGCGGAGAACTCAAACGCCTAGAGCAAAGAGGCGGAGTCCGCGACTACGTGAAGCGATTCTCGGAGCTGTTGCTCCAGATCCCGTCTATGACCGAGACGGAGGCGTTCCACCAGTTCATGGGCGGACTCAAACCCTGGGTCAAACAAGAGCTAAAGCGGTGCAATGCAACGGATCTCTCAACGGCCACTTCAGTGGCCGAGTCCCTTGTGGAGTACCGACCGGCATCCTCAACCAAGCCCGATTTTCGACCTAGAGAAAAGGGTACTGGTGGGGGAGATCGGAATCGATACCAGCGTCCAAACGGAGGGCGACCGCCTTCGGGACCTCCGAGGAACCAACCCGAATCCAGCCGTGCTGGAAGTTATGGTGGAAACTATCACAAAGCACGCACATACAAGTGCTTCTTTTGTGAAGGTCCCCATATGGCTCGGGACTGCCCGAAAAGAGGGAAGCTAGCGGCCGTGGGCAAGGAGGATAAGCCCCGAGACGAAGTGCGGTTGGGATCGTTACGGATTCTTGGTTCGATCAAAGCCAAGAAGGCCAAGGGATCCAAAGGTATGATGTTCGTGGATGTGAAGATCGGAGGTACCACGATGAGTGCACTCGTGGATACCGGGGCGTCCGACCTCTTCATATCCAAGGAGGCCGCGAAGAAGCTGAATCTTCCGGTCGAGACAGGTGATGCCGGTTGGCTCAAAACGGTGAATTCCAGAGAAGTCCCAACCAGCGGCATGGCCAAGGGCGTGGAGTTCTGCCTTGGTCCATGGTGTAGCCGAGAAAATATCGAGGTAATCCCCCTAGATGACTATGACTTCATACTCGGTTTGGGATTCCTGGATCGGATAAATGCGGGTGTCATGCCCTTCGCGGATTGCATCTGCATCTTCGATAAGCGGTGTCAATGCATGATCCCGATCTACCGTGGATCGGGACACGATAGGAAAATGCTATCGGCCATGCAACTGAACAAGGGATTACGGAGGGGAGAGGTGACCTTCTTGGCAGCGTTGAAGGAGGAAGGCCCGGAAGAGAACGAGGTACCGGAAGAGGTGACCCGAGTCCTCGACACCTTCCAAGACGTGATGCCACCCGAGCTGCCAAAGAAGCTCCCTCCTCGGAGAGAAGTCGACCACCGGATCGAGCTTGTGCCCGACGCTCGACCACCGGCCATGGCTCCCTACCGCATGGCCCCACCTGAGTTGGAAGAGCTGAGGAAACAACTCAAGGAGTTGATCGATGCCGGATATGTTCGGCCATCCAAGGCTCCGTTCGGTGCCCCTGTCTTGTTCCAAAAGAAACATGACGGATCTCTCCGCATGTGTATAGACTACCGGGCATTGAACAAGTTGACCGTCAAGAACAAGTATCCGATTCCTTTGATAGCGGACTTGTTCGATCAGCTCGGGGAAGCCCGATGGTTCTCCAAGTTGGATCTTCGATCGGGATACTATCAAGTGCGGATTGCCGAAGGGGACGAGCCAAAGACAGCGTGTGTGACCCGCTATGGATCATATGAGTTCCTCGTCATGCCTTTTGGCTTGACCAATGCGCCAGCTACGTTTTGCACCCTCATGAACAAGGTACTGCATCCGTTCCTTGATCGGTTTGTTGTAGTTTACCTTGATGATATAGTCATATATAGCCGAACGCTTGAGGAACACATCGAGCATTTGGGGCGAGTCTTTCGGACCCTTCGGGAGAACGATCTGTATGTAAAAAGGGAGAAATGTGCCTTCGCACAAGAGGAAGTCCCTTTCCTTGGGCACATCGTCGGGGGTGGACGAGTGCGGATGGACGCGGCCAAAATCCGCGCCATCGTCGATTGGGAACCTCCAACCAAGGTAACGGAGCTGAGATCCTTTCTCGGTCTCACGAACTACTATAGGCGCTTCATTCGGGGATACTCGAACCTTACCGTGCCACTCACGGACATGCTGAAGAAGGACAGACCGTGGGAGTGGGCAGATCGGTGTCAAAGGACGTTCGAGCGGTTGAAGCAGGCCATGACTGAAGAGCCGGTGCTTGTGCTGCCCGACTACACCAAACCATATGAGGTAGAGACCGATGCTTCTGATTTCGCTATCGGTGGTGTCTTGATGCAGGAAGGGCATCCGGTTGCTTTCGAATCTCGAAAGCTAAATGATACCGAGCGACGGTACACGGTCCAAGAGAAAGAGATGACTGCAGTGGTGCATTGCCTTCGCACATGGAGGCATTATCTCTTGGGATCACGGTTCGTAGTGAGAACCGATAATGTGGCCACGAGCTACTTCCAAACTCAGAAGAAGCTCAGCCCGAAACAAGCTCGGTGGCAAGACTTCCTGGCCGAGTTCGATTACGCACTAGAGTATAAGCCCGGAAAATCCAATTCCGTGGCCGACGCCTTAAGCAGGAAGTTCGAGTTGGCTAATGCAGTGAGCCGGCCCGGCTGTCCGTGGAAAGATCGTATCAAGGAGGGGCTGAAGCACGACCATACGGCCCAAGCCCTCCTTCGATACGCTCAAGAGGGCAAGACGAGGCGGTTCTGGCTTGAGGAGGATCTCCTCTACACCAAAGGACGGCGACTCTATGTGCCGCTCCACGGGAAGCTTCGGAAGGAAATCCTACACGAGTGCCACGACTCAAAATGGGCGGGACATCCGGGAATCCACCGCACCATGGCACTCGTCGAGGATCAATACTATTGGCCCCACATGCGGGACGACGTTGAAGCCTATGTGCGGACTTGCCTCGTTTGTCAGCAAGACAAAATCGAGCAACGATCGCCCGCGGGACTCCTTGTGCCGTTACCCATACCGGAACGTCCTTGGGAGAGTGTCTCGATGGATTTCATCGTGAACTTGCCCAAGTCCGAAGGATGTCGGACCCTCATGGTCGTGGTAGATCGGTTCTCCAAGTATGCGACGTTCGTGCCGGCCACTAAAGATTGCCCAGCCGAGGAAGCACCCAAGCTTTTCCTCAAGCACGTCGTCAAATATTGGGGTGTTCCACGCACGATCGTGAGCGATCGCGACCCTCGATTCACCGGGCGGTTGTGGACAGAACTCTTCAAGTTGCTGGGAACAACTCTCAACTTCTCCACCAGCATGCATCCCCAAACCGACGGACAGACGGAGCGGGTGAATGCACTGCTGGAGATTTATCTTCGGCACTATGTGAGCAACACGCAAGCAAATTGGGCTAGATTGATCGATGTTGCCCAGTTTTCCTACAACTTGCAGAGGAGTGAATCCACGAACCAAAGTCCGTTCGAGATCGTGACCGGGCAACAACCGCTCACTCCGAGCGCGATCGCCTCGGGGTATCGAGGAAGCAGCCCGTCCGCGTACAAGATGGCCAAGGAATGGGATGAACATGCAGACTTGGCGCGGGCGTGCTTGAGTAGAGCTGCGAAACGCACGAAGAAGTGGGCCGATAAGAAGCGACGGCACGTGGAATTCGAAGTCGGAGACTTGGTGCTGGCCAAGCTACACCTCGTCCTTCGATATCGTGATGTGCACAAAGGGCTGATCCGTCGCTATGAAGGCCCCTTTCGAGTGCTGCAGCGGATCGGGAAGGTGGCGTACAAGCTGGACTTACCGTCCAAGCTCAAGCTCCACCCCGTGTTCCATGTGAGCATGTTGAAGCCATTTCATACGGATGAGGAGGATCCGGATCGGGGTACATCACAGCGAGCACCCCTCGGGACAAAGACCTCCTATGATCGGGATGTCGAATCCATAATGGCCGACCGGATCATACGGAAGAAGTACCGTGCTCCACGAAGGGAGTACCTCGTCCGATGGAAAGGCCTTCCCGAAAATGAAGCAAGTTGGGAACCCTCCGAGGGCCTGTGGCAGTTCAAGAAGCACATCGAAGCCTTCCATGCCACAGACGCGACGAGGGCGTCGCCTGATTAGGTGGGGGAGAATGACACGGCCGAACGGATAAGCATGTCCAAGAACGTCCATGCTCGGTCGTGTCACGAAGGAGGGCGTAGCCAAGAACGCCCCGATCGACGCCTGCCCCGACCAAGTCCCGCATCAGTCCATGGTCGACCACTGATCGACCCATGATCAATCCCGGATCGGTCTTCTGATCGATCCGCTGATCAGCCAGGATCCGCATCTGATCCGTCCATGCACGATCCGTGCACGACCAGCGAGCAGCCCCTGGTCGATCCGTGTCAAGGCCCCTGCACCAATCCGGAGTTGTTCGCCTGCTCCGCGTCAGACGGCTCTGACACGCTTCTGATGACCCAGATCCGACCCTGCTGCCCTGATCTTGCGTCTGACTCGTGCCTGCGCTTGGGCGGACTCCCCATGCACGCAACCAGCGAGTAGCCTGCTAAAATAGCTTGTAATGATGTTACGAATTCAAATGTAACCGTTGGATCGGAGGGACGATCCAACGGCCGAGATTAGTCACGAACTTGTATAAAAGGGATCCCTCTCCCTCATTTGAGCTCAGCTCATTAAAAGTGAAATACATACGCCCTTGTGCTTCCGACTCTTTGTTTTGTGCGTGTGTTGTGAGTGAAAAGGCTTACTTAGGATCACCGATCCTAAGGCCGCACGGTGTTGGATCGACCGAAATTGATCGACCCGTGACAAGCTTGTCCATCTCCCTTTCTCAATCCAAAGCTCCTGTAATATTTTTCTTGCAAAAGTCTTTTCCCAAGTAATCTTGCTATTGTTGCTAATCGATACTGGATCTCCGACCTACCGCTTCCATTGGTGTAAGATGAATTCTGGTCAATAAGTTCAACTAACGTGATTCAATCGTTCTAATGTCGACGTCGAGGCTACAAAGAAAAATAATACTTCAATTCGATGTGCCGGCAATATCATTGCAATTTCTATGTATTGAGACTGTGAAGACCATGATGTCTTATGGAGGAAGTTGTCGATATTAGAAAACCGTTTATATGTTAGCATGGGGATTCTACGATAAAGTTGCAGCTTAGTATTCTAATAATTTTTTTATTGTCTACTCCTCAAATTTTCCTAATCTTTTTAATTGTACTTTTTATATTTTTACAATTATTCTGTTAAGTTGAGCGAAAATCAATCTTAAAGATATTTATTTATCGAAAAAATGAGAAACTTTACATATTTTTCAAGATTGGGCTCCTGATGTCCTTTGAGAGAAGGAGAAGGATGATTAGCAGTAGTTTCAGAAGAATTTTTTTCTTTTCGTCATGACAGTTATTAACAATGTTCTTATCATAGTTTTATAATATCTTAAATTATTGAAATTTCTTTCGCGTAGAGCCTGGACTTTCACTACATAACTCAAGTCCGGTCATACATTCGATCATTTTGTAGATTCAGTCTCATGAATGTCTTTTATATAAACTAATTTAGCCCATGTGATGCACATGATCAACGTTACTTCTAAAAAGTACTACAACAAACGACTTCGTGCCTAGCCAAAAAACAAGACAAAACACTTTAAGCTGACATTGCCTTGACTTAGTCCACTAGACCAAGTCGAACAGGAGGACTCAATACTAGATTCTAATAAAGCAAGTCCCTATGCAATTTATAAGATGAAATTATTTCTATCCACCACATCATTCCCACGAGTCTACAAGCCCCAACCACTTTGTACAGCGACATTTGTGGTGGAACTACATAGAAAAATGCTACAACAGGAGCACACGTTCAAAGTGCGAGCAACTCATCCCTAGTATTTTGACTTAGGCCCATTAATCATTACTGCTAATGGCTAAACATGACGATCCCACTGCCATTTCAAGTGGTTACTCAATCAAGTCCACAACTTCGATGCTCCTACTAAACATTCTTCTTCCTCCCAGGAATCACTGGGATGCTCTGCTCATGCCAGAAAAAGTTGTCAGGATCAACTGTGCTTTTTATCTTGGCCAACCTGTAGAAATTGCCCTTGTAGTACTTGGATCCCCATGAGCTCGCTTCCGCGAAGGTGGTGTTTCTCCTCCTGTTCATCCCAAGGTCAAGGTCCCTGTAATTCACATAAGCCTCTCTGGGGAACTTGGACACGTAAGGGGTCATGTAATTGTAGAGGTTCCTGACCCAGTCCATGTGCTTTGATGGGTCTTTGTCTCCATCTTGCCAAGAGGCCACGTACTGAATCTTGAAGATTGTGCCACTCCTGTGAGGGAAGGGGGTCTGTGACTCAGGCACTCTGCTCATCATCCCTCCGTAGGGGGTCCAAATCATGAACGGGTTCTCGTCCAGCAAGTACCTATTCCAAAGACCCAGGAGTGCAGCCTCAGGGATGGGCGCTCTCACGAAGTCTGACTTGGCCTTGAAGTAGTTCTTGAACAGGGACTTGCCTTGCAGGAGGACCTCCGGCGGGGTCGATGTCCCGTTCGAGAAGCCCGCCACGTAGAGGACCGCGCCGATCCAGCTTGTTTGGGTACAGTCATTCCTAGTCAGGCCCAGCTCAGGGAAGCTCTTACCCATGACCTGGATGAGCCTGTCCACATCTCCCAAGAACAGGGCGTTGTATGAGGTTGTGACCGTCCTCTTCCCCTTTGGATCTCCACTGGCTGATCGAATTATCACCCTGATGAAGAGATCCTCATCAAGCTTGTCAACCACTTGCTGCCATTTGTATAGGATTCTTGTTGCACCTTGTTCCAATGTCTTCGTAACGGTAAAAACTGTCACCTTTTCTGGGACTGGGACAAGCTTGAGCTTCCAAGCAAGGATGACCCCGAAGCTCCCACCGCCGGCCCCACGGATGGCCCAGAAGAGGTCCTCCCCCATCGCGGTGCGGTCAAGCATTCTCCCCTGCGCGTCCACGATCCGGGCGTCGAGCACGTTGTCCGCTGCCAGGCCGTATTTCCTCATCATTGACCCATACGCACCCCCAGTGATGTGGCCTCCGATGCCCAGGCTCGAGCATACGCCTGCCGGGAAGCCGTGGATGCTGCTCTTCTCAGCAATCCAGTAGTACAATTCTCCCGTGGTGGCTCCCGCCTGCACCCATGCCGTGCTCTCCTGTGTGTTCACATCGACGGCTCGGAGCTGTGCCATGTCAATCACAATGAACGGGCTCTCAATCTCTGACACGTAGGATGCACCCTCGTAGTCGTGGCCCCCGCTCCGGACCCTGAGGTGGATGCCGAGTCTGTTCGAGCAAGCAACGGCGACTTGCGCGTGAGGCTCGGTGAGCGGCGTGAAGATGAACTCAGGCTTCGGCATGGAAGGGACTAAGTACCTGAGGTTCTGAGCTGAAGATTGAAGGATGGAATTAAAGGAAGATGAGTTGTCAGGGGTGTAGAACAAGGAGGTTGGAATGGAGAGCGTGGTGTTAAGAGATGACATGCACTGCAAAAACGATTGTTGAATCGGAATTGAAGGGGAAGATGCATGCGAGTCTATTGAGAAAAGGACCAGAAGAAAAATTGAAAATATGGTGAAGAATGAGGAGGCCATTCTTCTTGTTATTTCTTTTTGTTCTGTGATTGCCTCTGTATGTGCGCTCCGGGCATGAATGAACTCTTATAGATGATGCGGCTCAAGGCCAACGTGTGTTTTGTCTAATGCAGACGTCATTTTACGCTGCTAGGGTTCAATTTTTGTTGATTGGTCTGCCGGTCTTCTTGATGTAATTAGTGATGGGATTGCTTCTAGGCATGAATGAACTCTTATAGATGATGTAGCTCAAGGCCAACGTGTGATTTGTCTAATGCAGACGTCATTTTACGCTGCTAGGGTTCACTTTTTGTTGATTGGTCTGCCGGTCTTCTTCAAGTAATTAGTGACGGAATTGCTTCTAGCCGTCTTCTGTCAATCAAGTTAGCTACGATACAAATCAATTTAATTCACATTAGCACTTTCAGAAAAACAAGAATTGACCGCTTTTTACAGTAATTATAACACATACTGCTAGCGTTATACAACGGCCTTATACATAATGGATTTAAAAATATGGATAACTATAATCGTCAAATAAATAATAGATAAGGCCGCTTGTGCAACATTTTCTTCATAATATACCTTAATTATCTTTTTTTAAGTGGTGATAAATATGCCCACCACACCCACCACATAGCAATCTTTCAAACGCATTTACATCCATTCTCTAGTCATGACACTAATCGATCTCATGTATAGATCTGTTCATGTGACATGTCAATTTTGCTTTATTTTGTTTTAATACTTACAAAATTTTTACTGATTTACCTTTTTAGACTAGTTAAAGCAAATATGATATTTGCTCTTAGATTCTTGCTAGTTGCGTGCTCAGAAGAGCTATTTTCTAAACTTAATATGCACCAGACACCTTATTTTCCTATCGAAGTGCGTTTGGGAGAGCTTTGGAAAATAGCTTGAGTTACTAAAGTTCCCTGAACAAAAATTTTGAACCTTGAAAAAGATTTTCTAGAAAAATTCGGATCCAAACTTGCTTTTGAAAATGCTGAAAATTCAAAGCATGATAGCCTACTTTTGCAATCGAGCATTTTCGAAAGGAAATCTGCTGCTTAAGAAAGTGTTTTTATTTTCCAATTCTGCCCCTGAAAGCCTTCTCCACGTCTGCCCTTGCTTCACATACGATCCGAATTTGCATTCACACCGAGAAAGAGAGACGCGGTGATAAGTAAGGAGGGGTGTGAAAAACCGAACTAAAAATCGAACTGGAACTAAATTTCGTGCGTTTTTTATTTGGTTTGGATAATAAAAAAGAAATAATAAAATTATTTTCAATTCGATAGTTTGAATTTGGTTAAATGAATTGAACCAAACTAAAAACATGCATTGATTGATATAATTCTGCGACTCTTGTGCCTCATTTTTATTGAGTGAGTTTGAGCGGGGCGAGAAAAAGCAAGAAAACCAAAAAGTGAAATGAACTGAGCCAAGTATTCAGTTCGGTTCAAAACTAATGAATAATCGAACTATTAACACCCCTAACGATAACCACTTATTTTGGTGGATGCAGGGTCACGCGAGGCTTGGCTGACACAAATCTAATCCCACTTTTGAAAATTTCCAATGGGATAGGACTTATGAGGATTCGGCCACCAATCCCATAAGGCACAATCTCATGATGGATAGTGTGAAAAATCCATAGCAACCGCATTTGTTTGTCAATTTAATAAATCATAACAAACGGAAACATATTCTTTTTTATACACACAGAAGGCTAAATTACACACCTACGAATATTTCTATTACATCAAAATCATGACCCTAATGGACAATCATTCTTATGATTCTAAAAATAATCATGTTGGAGTGCCTTTTGATTTGTGAGTTTTAAGTACTAACATCACTCACATTTAATCTTAATTAAATTAAAATTTTGGTGATATCATAAGTTATAATCCACTAGTAAATTTTCTCCTATAAGAACAACGAAAATATCAGCCCATTATAAAATCACCTCATCTTGCCGACTCCATGGGAAAGGAAATAAAATCTTTTGTCCTCATGGCGCGTCAATCAACAGATTGACGTCCCCATCGGGAGCTAATAGACAGGACCACTGCGGACTTGACGAGTCGGCCCTTTGTACCAAGAGATTCGAATGTTTATCACGGGAATGGACTGTAGACAGCAATTGGAAATGATGTTAATTCGGTTTTAGCACTTTAAGTAGGTAAACATCACGTCAGAAACAAGACAAAGTTAACGTAAAAGTAAAGCTAAATTCCGGAAAATAACTGAAAAATATTTTTCAAATTGTTCGGTATCCATTTTATGAAAAATAAATTATTTGAGAAAAATAATTTCCATAAAGTCTCCTAAATTAAGGAAAAATATTTGTCACTTTTGAAAAATGAAAAACATCTATAAGCTCTTACTTTTTCCTCTCTCTCCTCCATCTTCTTCTACTTTTTAAAATATATTTTTTAAATCAGAATTAGTTTTTATTTTTATTTATCTTTTCTTTTTTTCTTTTTCTTTTTTTTGTTTTTCATTTTCTTCTTTCTTAATCAGTCGTTGGCCATGACGACAGCCGGCAACTGGACATAAGCGAGCTCGAGCTCACCTCTGGTGAGTGTGAGCATCAAGCTTGAGGATCGTTGATCTAGCAAGCCTTGAGCTTTCTGACCTCGGGCCTTGCCAGATCGGCGAGCTGCAAGCTCGCTTGCCTCGAGCTCGACACTTGTGCTTGCTGATGTGGCGAGCAACAAGCCTAAGCCCGTTGAAGGTGGGTAAGCCTCATACTTACTGGTGGCCAATGACTAGCCAAAAGAAAGAAGAAGGAAACAAATAAAAGAAAAAGAAAAAGAAAAAAATAAATTAATAATAAATTTTAAAAAAATAAATGAAAAAAGAGTGTATGAAGAAAAAGATTTTCCTTACCGAGCAGCGAAAAATATTTTTCACTTCACTTTCACGTTTCACCCGAATACCAAAAAGTAATTATATTTTCTTAAAAAATGACTTCCTGAAAAATATTTTTCAGAAATAGAATATTTTACGCGAAACGAATTGAGACTAAAGAAATTAATGTAT
The DNA here is from genome assembly GCA_007663325.1 of Eucalyptus pauciflora. NCBI lineage: Eukaryota > Viridiplantae > Streptophyta > Magnoliopsida > Myrtales > Myrtaceae > Eucalyptus > Eucalyptus pauciflora. The sequence continues at coordinate 55,121 of VMYD01000317.1, read as the reverse complement.
TCTCTTGAGTTGAGGTGATGGGTTGGGACATTAGAGTATTTTCAGTTTGGAAATTGGAGGTTCCTTGTTCGAATTGATTACATGTGAACTCCTCAAGGTTAGAGTAAGCAACAAAAACTAAGGACTTAGAGTTAACCGGGCCAACAACGTTTAACTGTTATAACTTTCATATGGAGCTCACTTGAGTATCATAACTATTTTTCGATCACTTAAGTGCAATTTTTAAAAAAAATCATTCATTTGAATGCCATCGGCAATTTAGGTTGCCGAAAAGTCCAACGTGCCATTAATTTATTGTAAATAGGCTAACGTGGCTTGCCAGGAATAATCCAATCAGCACATACCAAATGAAACGGGTCGTTTTGGCCATTATATGATAAAAAAAAAAAAAATTATACAAAAAAAGAAGAAGAAGAAAATAGAAAAAGAAAAGGGGGAAGGGATTTGTTGCTCGCCAAATGCTCTGTTTCTCTCTGTTATTCTCCATGGCAGAGCCATGGTTTTCTCAGCCGAGCTTGAAAAGAGGCAAAAGTTTTGGAGGAGATGTTCAGGCAATGAAAAGGGGGAAAACGTGAATTGAGTTGAATAATTATGAAAGCTGAAGAGTGGTCAGAGGAAATCAGAAAGGGGCTGAATTGGAAACAAGATGAGTCGGCAAAATAGAGGGAAAAAAGGAAAAAAAAAAAGTATTGGCTGAGAAGAGACCTAAGATGTTGGTGAATTTTCCCTAATGCAGCCAATGTGACATCTCCATCACCTTATTTCTCTGCGATTTGCAGGATTCCAACAAGGACCATGGCGATTCATGTCCTAGACCCGACAATTTCTTTGCGATTCCTCTAAATCAAGCACTATTCCTTGCATCATGCTACTACACTCATCATCATCTCAATCTCACCGAAACCAATTCGATTTGTCTCCACTTTGCTATCTCATAAGCTTGAATTGTCCACTGCTCATATGAACTATCTCATACGCTTGAATTGTCCATTGCCTATCTCAAGATCGAACCTCTCTGTTGCTCAAGCTTATTGCAAAAGCATTCCTCTTTTTAGAATTTGGGGTTTCATTTTGAAATTAATTTGGGGAAGAAAGGGCCAAAACAACGTCCCTTTCTTGCCACGTCAATCAAAGATTATCCAAGTTGGACTTAACTCTCTTTTAAAAAAGTCACGTGGTGATAATAATCTAATTTGAAATGCCATGTAGGACGATTTGCTAGAAAAAATACTCAAGTAAAAGATTTTTCATCAATTTTGTCTTCATGTATGTACCATACGAAAGTTATGGTACTTATACTATTCTTATCTTGATTTAATTAATGCATGTCTCTTATAGAGTATCCATGGGGGTATAAAATAAATTACATACACAAGGGAAATTGAGTACCTGCCAACCAAATTAAAACCAACAAATGATTGAATTTTGCCCTTCAAGCTTACAGATTAGGGTGATTGATGCAATTTTGCAATATTGAAGGTGCCAAATCATGCCCTGCACATATTTGGCTTTGGCCCATGCGCAGGCATTTTGGCAATCTACTTGTTAGATCTAAATCTAAGACAAATTTGACAAATAGGTAATTGGACAGACAAACTCAAGCTTGTCTTCTAATTCTAGCTTGACCACAAAGGGATCGAACTTTTACAAAAAAGCAATTGTTCTTAGAGATTTATGGTGTGTGAATGTGCGTGAGAAAGGCGTGCTAGCTCTTGAGAGCAAAAGTGATGCAGTAATTAACTAATCTGAATGACAAGGAATCTAATGTACTTGAAATTAAAGTGCGAAAACTATGAATTTGGCTAAAACGAAGAAGCTAAAATGAAATAAAGCAAAGCGCGAGAGATCTAAGGAAAATCAAAATCACAACACAAAAAAAAAAGTAAAGATGAAGATGTTAACACCCAATCTAAAGGAAATAAAGGGCAAGTGCTTGAAAATGAGATAAACTTCACTGAAATTGAAATGACACATTGAGGCTCAAAGAGCGTCATAAGATGCTATTCGTCCCATAGGTACCCGGATCCACGGGCCTTAACTCTCTAGGTTTCGTTAGAAGCCACATAGATGGCTTGACTTCCCAAACACTGCCCGAGGCTTTTAGCTATCAATTAACATAGGGTAACCTGATCTAGATTATAAGCTCATGATCATTTGCACCTAATAAATAACCTAAACCTAAAATTTGGGAAGATCCTAGGAACTAAGGTGCTACTACCTGGCAACTTTGGTTTGCAAAATTCGAGATACTACATTGCGATAATTCGAAGGTTGTCGAGGCATCTTTCAAGAGCGGTCTTAGGCTTGAATGTGCGTTGAATACTAGCTTTCCAGGCCGCTCTTCGGTCTGAACAGCGTACGATCAGTCCACTTCTTGTCCGTTCGAGCTTGTCCTAGCCGATCCTTGGTGTCCCCTTTGTGATGACCCTATCCGTGTGAGCATTCAGGTAGTTTCATTTTCGCGTGATGGTAACATACAGATAACAGTAAATAGTGACGATCTATTCGCGGTTTGACTCGTGACTACAATTCGAGTAGTTTTGAGTCACCCTACACATCGAGTTTTCGTTTTGACATCAACGTGCATCCTCAATTGTGGTTTTTCAGGTTCCGTTTATCATTACCTATTTTCCGTTTATCATCTTTTAGATATTTTTTAAAAGAAATTCATGCTAGGGATAATCGAGATTACTTTCTTACTTTTGTCATAAACCATCTTTAGAATTGTTCTGCATCAGAAATTAAGATGCTCACTCATATTCTATTTCTCGTTTTTAAGCGTACTTACTTTTATAAGCATTGTTGAAGGGGTCTTACCTCGGGGCATTATGATAAGGTTTTGCATTAATTGTGCCTAATATGAATTGGTTTAGATTTGGATATTAGGAATAAATTCAAAAATAAATTGCAAGAAAAAACGTTGTTCTTTCCTAAAAAGAAAATATACCAATAGCAAACATTAGTAAATTCGCATAATCAAGTCTCAAAACTCGAAATTTCTGGTTCGCTGGAGTAGGTCGCCCTCTTGTGCTTTACTCAGTTCCTGAACTGTCTAAAATAAATTAATGGTGACTTTAAAACTATTTGATTAATAATAAAAGAGGAACCAACTTGCAATCATTAGGTTTTGAAAGAATCCTCTGCAAGAGGACTTTTCTAGCTGGCCTAGCAATCTCTTATACCCGACGAGGCCCGATCTCGGAAATAGCGCAAAATATATATAACCATATCATCACCAAGGATATTTCTTCCCAAAGCCTTTCGTTTTAGTAATTTTATTTTCGATTCTCTCTTTGGTTTTTTAAGAAAATTATGATAGGAACGTATGAATCAACGTCAAGAGCCACTGAGAGAAAGTACATGTTCACATTGGAAAAAGTAATTTATATCCTTGCAATTTGTAGCATTTACAATTTTTTTTTCTTATCACAATAAAATCAACATCTATGGAAAAATTTAGTTAGTAAAAAGATAATGTATTTTTTAAAAAACAAGCAAAGAAGAGAGTCATTATAATACATTTCCTCTGAGCATTTTCATTGACAAGCACACGTGTCTGACGAATTTTTTGGCAAATTGCGAGTTTCAAATAGTTTTTCACATATTTTTCCTCTCTTTTAATTTTTTAATTTTTAATTTTTCCCCTTCCATCATTTCTAATAAATTTTTGTTAATTAGCAAATTGTACTAATGTAACTAAAATACTAAAATACGATAATATATAATAAATATAAATATTTATTTTTATCTATGTGTTGAATATATATTATAATATATAATTAAATTCAAATATATAAATAAAAATAAGATTAAATATAAAAAATAAATTGGTGTATTTTTTTAATTTTATTAATTTAAGAAGTTTGTTATTCAAGAAAAATAATTTTCTTATTAATTTTATCCAGGCTACATCCCTCTTATATCCAATTTAATCTTGTCTCAAGCCGATATAAATGCATGATTAAATATCCTAAATTTTATCTTGACTATCAAACACAGCCTTTGGACATAAACTGCTATGTTGTGATGGAGGTTAGAGGCCTTGCTAGATTGAGAATGTGCTTGTTTCACGAAAAATTAATCATTTGAAAAAAAAAATTCAAAAAATGATTACTTATATCTCTTACAAAAATATATATTATGGTTCGATAAAAAAAATATAAATATATATAGAGAGGGGGGCATATATCACAGCCTAATAAATTGATGCGTTCTAGAAGTTTCCGAAACAAAGGACCGTGGCCCATTCATGAGCAAGCAACCCTCTAGCTTCCTAAAACCTTAGGGTATTCTAGAGTACTCCTCGGAAAGGGGCAATGTGGTAGTTATACATCTACATGATGATGTAGTGATTGTAGAAGATTTAAACATCATCGTTAGATCAAAGAGGAGATCTATAGTTACGAATTGATCTTGTACTTGTATGAATAGGGACTTCCTCTCCATGAATTATATCATCTCATTCACAAGTAAAATATACTAAGAGTTCTCCTTAAGAGTTTCTCTCTATGATCATTATAAGTCGAGTATGGATAAAGCTGACTTGGGAGAAATCCTAAAACTGCATGAGTTAGGAAATATTATATCGATTGACCCATGACAAGTTCCTTTAGCTATTCTATCTCAACATACATGAAATCAAGAATTAAAGCAATTTGCATAAAAAAGAACAGAATGTAGCATAAAAAACGGTACGATTTTAGCAAAAAGAAAAGAACGGTACTCACGATTATCTCTTTGTTATCATAATTGCTAATTCGAGTTCATAAATTCCATATGGATTCGTAAAATACCTCGCCCATTCATGAACGATAAGTTCGTATGGGTCCGTAAAATGTCGTTTATAACCTTTCTCATCTTGTAAGTTTTTGCAACACCAAAATATCAGATTGGTCATAATTTCCTTTTTTTCCGTTCATAAATACCTCTATAATTGTAAGTTTTGCAACCTGCTTTCGTAGGTCAATATTTCACGCTAGACCTAGTCCCATTTTCTCTTACGGGGACAGTAGAAGGACCTCTATAATCACTAAATTCACAATCTGGCGTCGAAGAAATTAAAGCAACTTTTATAAATTGATCACATCTAAGTGATACCAGACCATCCTTTAATTGGAAAATTAAACTGACAGATCTTTGTTTGAGGCTTGTTTGGTGTTCGATTAGATTCTTCGGAAGCCATTAGAAGAGGACCAAGACTCTTTAAAACTCACTCGCAAACGATAGCGGGGCTAAGCGGTTGGAGATTGACCGAATACTATGTTTGTCACTTGCGCAAAGGAAGTGCAACTCCTTCGGAGGCCCTTTTTTTCCCATTAAGTGATATTCTAGACCAGTTTTCACCAAGCCAAGGCCACGTCTTAGGTCCGATCAAAGGCAAGTTACCCACGGCAGCAAATAGGAAATTCGCGAGGAAAATTTCAATCATGACTTGATACCAAGTGATTGCCCCAAGTCGTACTATAATCTCTAAGGCTTTTGAGCAAAGACATGGGATGGTTCAAATTCGCCAACCGACGGGGACAGAAGGCCCAAACTATAATGTAATGAAATTGCTGGCATTGGAATTATCATCATAAATTTGTTCTTGCCCTGCCAAATTTAGTGTCAATTAGCCGTCTTCTGCAGATCTTTACTGGAAATATTCCACCTCGGTAAACGCCAAACCTGTTCCAAAATATCTGTGCAATCTTCTATCAAGATGCCACGATACTTTCTGCAACATTAACATCGTATCTGTCAGTACACAACACAACATGAACCCTCTCGTGCTAGCGTTTGTTCTGCTCTTCTTTCCCCTTGTGGCTTCAACCACGACCCAAGGAAGTTTCATGCAATGCATCAAAACTCGATTCAGTGACTACACGAAGACCTTCAAAATCATATACTCCTCCAACTCCTCCTCCTATCCGCACCTCTTGCAATCTTCTGAACAGAACCCCAGATGGGTCAACTCTTCTAGGTCAACTTTGAAGCCCCTCCTCATCGTCACGCCTTTCCACGAATCTGAAATCCAAGCAGCCATACTTTGCACCAAAAAACATGGCCTACAGATCAGGGTCCGCAGCGGAGGCCACGACTATGAAGGCCTGTCCTATCGCTGCAAAACCCCGTTCATCCTTGTCGACTTGGTCAACCTCCGTTCGGTGGACATCAACCTCGAAGAGGGAGCAGCTTGGGTTCAATCCGGTGCAACGCTTGGGGAACTCTATTATAAAATTGCCATGGAGAGCAAAGTCCATGGGTTCCCTGCTGGTATATGTCCTAGTGTTGGGATTGGTGGGCATCTTAGTGGAGGTGGGTTTGGTACTATGTTGAGAAAGCATGGCCTAGCAGCTGATAATGTCATTGATGCTTATTTAATTGATGTCAATGGGAGAATCCTTAACAGAGAATTAATGGGTGAGGACTTGTTTTGGGCCATAAGAGGTGGTGGTGGAGCTAGCTTCGGGATCATATTGTCATGGAAAATCAAGTTGGTCAGGGTCCCACCGACCGTGACGGTCTTCACAGTATCGAGATCGCTTGAACAAGGCGCAATCGAGCTGGTGCACAGGTGGCAATACATTGCACATGAGCTATCTGAGGATCTCTTCATTAGGGTGATAATTCAGGATGTGGATGATCCAAATAACGGGGGCGCAAGAACCGTACAAGCCGCATTTAACAGTTTGTTCCTTGGTAAATTGGATTGTCTTATGCCACTGATGAACCAAAGCTTTCCTAAGCTGGGACTGAAGGTCGACAATTGCACCGAAATGACTTGGATTGAGTCCGTGCTCTATTTCGCCGGCTTCAAGAAGGACGACCCACTGGAGGTATTGTTAGACAGGAACACGCTATACAAGAGCTACTTCAAAGCGAAGTCGGATTTCGTGCAGGAACCCATCCCCGAAGTCGGATTGAGAGGAATATGGGAAAGGTTTTTGGAAGAGGAGATCGTGTTCATGATAATGGACCCCTATGGTGGGAAAATGAATGAGATACCAGAGTCAGAACTACCATTTCCTCACAGGAGGGGCAATTTGTACAACGTACAGTACCTGGTGAAGTGGGTTCAAAATGGGGTTAAAGCGTCCAAAAAGCATTTGCACTGGATGAGAATGCTGTACAATTACATGACACCATATGTCTCTGCGTCACCTAGAGCCGCCTATTTGAATTACAGAGATCTCGACTTGGGAATCAACGGGAAAGGCGAAGAGAGTTACTCAGGAGCGAGCGTTTGGGGCGTAAAATACTTCAAGGACAACTTCAAGAGGCTGGCCATCGTGAAGGGTCGGGTCGATCCAGAGAACTTTCTCAGGAGCGAGCAGAGTATTCCGCCATATCCTGCACTCAAGAAGGGGAGGTAACTGGCTGTCAGCCTTAGATTGCATGACTGTGTGTCAACCTCAGATTGCATAGCCGTGTATAAGTTTTCACTTCCATGACAGTTTGTGGTTGTGTATCAGGCTTTGGATTGCATAACTGCGAATTAGCCTTTGATTCAGAATCTCTTTGGGAGAAGGATTCCTCTTCGTGTGACTACGTGTCAGCTTCAAGATTACATAGCTATGTCGCAGCGGTTGCGTGACAGGGTCATAGATTTAAATGATTGCTTTGCCGCAAGACATTTTTCTCGGTGTCATTTTGCGACCAAACGCATGCCTAAAACTGTTTTGCGCCAAGAAGTTCAAGATTTTAGTGCAACTATTTCACCGTCTTTTTAATTGTTAAAACTACCTAAACCTTTAGACGTCCAATCGACCTAGGCTTTCCTGAATTGATTAGTGGCCACTCCGAATTGGTATATAAGTTCATGTATAGAAGATGAAATTATGCTCGTAGAAGAAATCTACATTGCAAGTATATAAATAGAACGAGGGATAGAAGAGATTGGAAAGAGACCAAATTGCCTATGCAAACTTTGTCGGACACTTCCTCTAATTAGCCTAAGAAAAGGCAAACCCCATCCCTAGACTAGGGCGCCATACACAAATTTCAAGTTCTTTCATCTTCAAGCATTTCAAATTCCACAACGGAGCATTACATGAACAGGAACTCGAAGGCGAGCTTCCACGATTCCAATATGAAACATTCCAGGACAATTCAGCCTCAAGGGAGACTTTTCCTTTTGAATGCCATACAATGTGACTTCAAATTCATCCCTCTCTTGGAATTCAATCTTTCAGCTCTCGTTCAAAAAGAGAAGAAAAAAAAAGTCGAGAATTCCTTGTATGTAATACGACATCAAAGTCACGTCCTGAATGTTATACTTCCATTTATTTATAAGAAAGATTAGAAAGGAAGAAAATAAAAGAAAAAAAGAAAACAAAAAGCCATGACTCGTAAAAGCAGTGCGGCTCGAAATCAAAGGTAATGTCGGAAGCGCAGAAGAACAATCAGTACAAAATTCCCCCCGTGAAGGTAGCTTTTTGATGTAATAACGTACCAAGTCCCGGCAGCCGAACGTAGCAGTCGGAGTTCGAAATGCCTGGAAGAACATTCTACCTGGAAGAAAGTTCATGCCCATCGAATGAAATCTCTAATTGCAGAAACCCAAGAACGTTCGTTCTGATTGCTCTAACTGGACATCGTTCGAGCCTTTTTATCCTTCTCCCTAAAGGATCCCCTTTCCATTTCAAGACCTCGGACAGGCTTACGTTATGTCCTTGATGCAAGACCTGTCGACTGGTCAAAGATCGGCGATCACACAACTTGAAGGTCTGTCTCGAGGACCTTTTGCCTAACAACTTCATTCAAGAGTTCGAGCGAACTATTCATGATATATGCACCCTAAGTAAGAGTAATCGAAATTGTTCTAACATTCAAATCTCGACATCTCTAGTATCAGGTCCCAATATTCAAATTTGTTTCAGCTAGAACTTCTTTCTTATGAGCATTTGATTTGAACTCTTTACATGCCTATATTATTTCCTGCATCTTTCTTCTGTCTTCACTCTTCTGCGTCATTCTTCTGCGAGCACTTGTTTGCCTCATTCGTCCGCATGACCTTTCAACATGTAATTCCCCATATGCATAATCGACTTGTGTACGAATATGATCACTGCATTATGCCCGCAATATGAACATCTAGCTCTAATCTTGCACGTGCATCTCTTCATACTGTCTTCATTTCAAACGATGTTTTCTAAATATTTAGAAACTTCCCTCCGTCCCTTTAAAGAATTTTCAAACGAAACATTTCCAAAAGTCACAATTCAAAGTTGTTGCAGATATAGATGTCGAATTTCCCATGGCCCAGGCAGGCTTATCACGACACACTCCCGCTTTTCACAAATGTATGTTGAATTTCTCAAACTATCGATCAGTCAATAGCAACCTCCTACGTTAGTAACCAAAACCAATCATCTCAGTCAAAATTGAATCTCGGCTTCATCTCATCTAACAGGTTGGGTCATAGATTTCAATGCGAAAGGTCTATAAGTAATTGCTCAAACGCTTTGCCCCTCCTTTCGTAAATTCACTAGCGCTGAGCTGGAAGTACTGAACACCACTGCAAAATGAATTACTGTTTCCACTCCCCAGTAGCTTCATCGCATTCAAGTATAAGCTATTACCGCAGCCCGCGCACATTGTTACATCTCCAGAGGTATTGCATTCCACCGACCTGCAAATGGGCGACAACCTCAGCATCAATGAAATATGTTAGGCGCCTTAGCTTTCCTCCTCCATATTAGGATATGTTTTTAGGTCTGATGCATGTGCGTCCACGCCCAAGGCCTCCAAATAAGCTAGCAGATGGCATGTGAAAGACCAGAATCAATAGATAAATATATTTAGTCAGCAAGAAAATGGACAAAAAGGCTTTCCATTCTCATCCTCTGAGCAATCCTTCCCCGAACATTCCAGTTACAAAAATTGCAATATGACAAGCCAAATTGCGATATCGACAACAAAAAGCTTCTCCCATCAGATCCAAAATTGTCATGCCACCAACCGCATTGCAATAATCTACAAAAAGTGAAAGTTGCTGCTATTTCCGCTCTGCTTCAATAACTTAAACCTGACAATTCTGTGTAGAGCTTGTGAATTGACTGATCTTCTAGAACAAGAAAAGCGAGTGGGCACATGAAGCTCAGATTCTATCTACAGTTGCTGATTGGAGAAGATTACAAATCAAGGTTTTCTGTTCTCTTGTTAAAGAAGAAAACCATTTTCTGACACCACAGGCAGGGGCAGACTGACTCACACTCGCATTACCCTGCAAAATATTCTCAAAATCTAGGGGCACAAGCCGAAGCAGAGCAGTTGCGATAGCAGTCTGAGTAGAGAAGCCCATGTTCAAGGTGGTGGCCTGTTGGAGAAAGCTATACAAGGAAGACCTCAAACTTTGGACTCCAACATCGTCAAAGCCACCAGCTTTAACTCCAAGCCTGAAATTAGAACAAAACATAGTTAATGCATACGAAACAAAGCACGTACAAGAAAGACGATCAAGGGAAAAGCTATAGGCAATTTGCCACAAATTAACGTTAAAGGAGTGCTGTTTCATTTATTATCATCCTGTTCAAGCCACAACCTTCACTTAGTTTTGCAATTATTCATTCCAGATGTCCATGACACCAGCGCAGCCTACTATTCAGCCCTCGCACACTTAACACCATATGACTATATCAGTTATAAACATATCTCTTAATTATATTACTACTATCTACGTCTATCAATTGACACACTAATAAGCCTGCAAGTCAGATGTCCGTCCCATTATTTGACAAATTTTCACAATTTCTCTCTTTGAAGTATGGAACTTTGCCATGCCACTTCAATAATTTAAGTCAATCAAAGTTTTCCATTGTCAATCCTTCCAAAAGTAACCATTATGTCCTCAATCGAGCTTAGTTGTTTTCTGCCAATATTTGTTTGGGAACCATGTGTGGAGGACTGGCCAAACTCATTAAGCACTAAAGATGAAGAAAAACTAGGATTTAATCAACTTGTAAAATCAGATGGATATAATTCAGACCAGTGGACACTGCATAGTCATCATTGTGAGCAAATTCACAGATAGAGATAGATAATATTACTTTGTCTGGTTTTCTGAAACAAAGTTTTCAAGATGTTTAAAGAGACAAGTCGCCAGCAATCTCTTCATACTCTCAAGAGTGCATCGTTGAGAAATAAAAGTTGAATCACATCTTCTTTAGAGGAATTTTACACTTTCATATCTCCCCAATCAACATTGACTGATAAAACCATTCTCAATTAACCATCTGCCTGGCTGAGATCTCCACAAATTAAACTGGTGCACCAATTTGCATATGCACCCCTAATACCTTCTAATCTATAGATATATAAATCCAAGAAGCATTAGACAGCAAAGGTGTAGTAAAAGACCATGACACGCCACACAGAAAAGCAGTTTCCTCTTCCATTCCCTAACAGACGTATAGGTGGGTTTTGCAGCCTGGCCTTACATTAATCTACTTTGCTTGAAATGAGGTACATGGAACTCTCTCCACAGAGACATTTGAGCATTGTGCACAAGATGAAATAACAAATAAAGGTGCCTGACATGGATCTACTCAGCAAACTTCCCATAAACAAGTCCGACAAAATCTTCTCTCCAAGTATCTGTCAGAAAGACTTGCTCTGTGGAATCTCCACAAGTGGCATTTATCAATTGACAAAATTTTCAGAACAACGATATCGACCCAAAACCAATGCAACCTACAAACATATTATAGCTCAACACCAATATATGTCATAAACGGCTAGTCTGATCTTTCCACTTCAATTTTTTCAGGATTAGACAATATACCTCCAGAAAGGGGGAAAATCCAATTTATTCTTTTTGTTTGATAAAAACAAGTCAGTAACATCTTACCTTCCAAGTTGACCAACAAGAACTATGACAGCTGCAGAAACGCTTTCCAGCACAGGAGATTCAAAAAATTTTAATAGCGGCGGGATGATTTTACTTTGTGTGGACTCCCAGCCCTGCATCATCAGAAAGATGCTTAGATCAAACAGAACTAGGGTGGTCAGATACAATATGTTAGTCATAAAGGACAGATCAGTAGACTCAGCAGAAGACTTACTGCATTCATTGCAATTAGCTCCACCAAAGAAAGTAATTCACTAAGATCAAAGAGATCCTCAGCACTTCTGATTTGTGTTTCGATAGGGGGAACCCCATTGTTTCCCTTCTCAGGCAGAATTTCAAACGCATCAAGCTGAGCACTAAAATTATCTAGAGTATTTCCTGAATTGATCAGTTCACATGTGACAGGTTGCAGTCTTCCACAAAGAGCAATCTTTTGAAGGCTCTCTAATAATTGTGATATGACATCATCCACAGAAGTTGCTCCGATACTAAATGGGCACCTGGTGCGCGGAGGTACTACAGCTCCCACCTCCCCCACCAACAACGGACATTGAGAACCCACTGACAAATTAGATTGCTCAAGAAGCATAACCACTGACTTCAAGACGGTCATCAGCAAACTATATCTACTTGATGTAAGATATTCACTTCCACATAAATAAGCAAACACATGAAGAATGCTAAGGACCAAAAAAGGATTTGATCCATTCGTATGACAAATCTTGTAGGAAGCTTCACATGAAAAACCAATCTTATTGTCCACCACACATATTGATGCAAAAACAATACTGCCAGCCACCAATAGATCCCTTGATGCAGTTCTTGATGACAGGAGACCATCAACATTGTTCAAATTCATTTCCACTGTTCTATCAGCTGAGATTGAAGATTTAGAAGGTACACTATTACAGAAAATAATCTTTCCGTGAACGAGGAAATCCTCAATGAGACAAAGAAGTCCATCAACTTGACATAATTCCATAAATAGTTGTCTTGTCTCTGCGTTTGACATCACTGTTTCCACGAACAAACAAACCAAACAAAATCAAATTTACATTCAGCATAACAAATGTAACTAACAAAAACTTTACTTCCACAGTTATCATATTTGACTTCATGGAGTACATTTAATAATCACATGAAGATAACTTACCAGACTTTATATGCTCAGCAAATGAATCTACCAAATTGAAAAAGTCTCCGTCAAATGAGTACCCAGATGTTCCCGATGCCACTACAGAGTAGTTGACCAGCAATAATGAAAACAGCACACAGACCCTTTCCCTGAAATTAGTACCAAAAAAAAAAATTAAATCATTACGTTCGATTTTCTCAAGTGGATAGAGCAACAACTATTAAAAAGCAAGCAGTTATAATAAAAGCAGGTGCAAAATGCAGAAACAAACTAGAAATGTCCACACATGGAACCAGATAGAACATTTGAACAGGCACAACATGTAACATATTTGTTTTTCTCTTTTTCTGATACTGTTACTTTCTAGAGAGGATCAACATAAGTACATGGAAGCAGAAGAATAACTCACTTCTGCAGGAGATTTTCTTCCTTCCTCAGTTCAATCAGAAATTTTTGCAGCATCCAGCCTGGGTGAGATAGCAAAGAACTCCGAACCACACAACTGTCGATTGCAAGAATTATCCTATATATGCTTTCAATTTCCTTAACATCCGAAGAGATAACACAATATTTAGGAAGAGTATCGTATGCAGATCCATGTTGGCTCTCAAATGAATATTTATCCCCATCTCCTGAAATAATAAATCTCAACCTCTTTGAATCGACTCTCCCTTCTACCAAACCAAGACAGCAGGAAGTTGCTGTATTCTCTTTCTCACACACTATTCCATGGATGAAGTCTTTCTCTTCCTTATCAGAAGATTCAGTGATCTCGAAGTCCATCTCAGGAAGTGCTGGAGAAACAAGCCTCCCAATTGCTCTCCTATAGCGCTGCTCATCAGACGGATCATCCAACTCCAGCAATTTCATATAACTGCCATCCATAGTATCAAAGATTTCAACTCTATCATTGTTACAGCCAAAGGAACCACCAACATCCTCCCTCTGTACAAAGCAAACTCCTCCATTTAATTCATTGGGAACCTGTCCACTGATATTTGCTTCAGTGCAAATTTCAGATTCACGGTTACTTTTGTTCTGCAGTATCCTTTTGCCATGTTGTAGCCCCTTTCCAATGTCCTTTTCATGAAAAACCTTTCTCTTCTTCCGCCTGCTCTCATGCTCCACTTGTTTACTATCAAGCATATATCCAGCATCATTCAAGGGTTCATTTGTTTGTTGACTTAAAATACCATGCAACTTCCTACTTCTTACACTCATATAATCAACCGATTCAAGTAAATCAAGAAGGTCCTTCCTCTTCTGTCCACATACTTTTGATCCATGAAGACCCACATGAGGACTTCTCACACTATCGTCACAAACCTCAGGAAATTTTTCATTGGCCCTCACTTTGGTATCTCCATTGGATAGGGTCGAAATGGTTCTTTGCTGATTCAAGTTATCTTCCCTCAGTTTTGCTGATGAAGCAACAATGCATCCCCTGTCCTGTGATCCCACCAACTCTCTATCAGAAAAAGATGCCATAGCAGAATTTATGGCAGAACGCTGTAATTTTTTTCTGTTAGAGCCTCTAGGCGGAAGCTCCGATTTAGAATCAGTACCTGATACAAAATCAGTAGAACTGCCTCTAGGTGTAGGCGGCCCAACTTCTCTGTGCGGAAGCCGTCTCAAATCATCACATGTGGCAACAGATATACAGCTAGGCTTGAAAATTGCATTGTCGCTTTGACAGCATACATAAAACGATTCTGGGACACACGAATTTTGCCTCCTTCCAGTTGTACCGGTGGTTCTTGCATTCTACAGAGTTCATCAAACCATCAGGTAAGCAAACGAGAAAAAGATGTTAGTCCACCCTTGATGATGTTTATGAAGAAACTATAAGTGACAGGAGTTAGAATTTACTGATTAGGAAACACACCTTTTCAAGATCAGGCATATCGCCACAGCCGGGCGAGTAACAGCTGCTTAGTAAATCCAGGCGATGTGAAAATTCACCAAACTCCATCTTCATACGAAGGATTTCTTGCATCAGAAGATTGTTTCGGCATTTCTCCAATTCCACCACTTCTTTGGCATGTTTAGCTCTCGTCTTTTCAAGCTTCAATCTTTCTTTCAACAGCTTCAGTTTGGTAGATTCAGCATCCCTCATACGCAAGGCAGAAGGAGCCTCCAACAGTTTCCCAGATCCATGTATCTGATGATCTAACTGGAACTTTCCACTCCTTCGCCTCTTTTTCTCTGACAATTTCGATGATTTATCACTATCTTTGTCATCCAAAGCCTTAACATGCTCTCCAGTTTGACCATTTCCTTTCAACATTTCCAAAGCTGTCTGTTTCTTCTTACTTGACTGTCTCTGTTTCTCAACATCAATGGCTGCTTTCTCACCTGTGAAAATCAGCTTAGCCGTTTTGCAAAGCTCATCATTCTGCCTTGCCATCTCAAAATCCACTTTCTGGTCAGCTCCTGCTACAGGACAGTTACTCATTCTGATAGAAGACATGACGTCATGAAGCTCTTCCTGCAATTTCTCAATGCGCTTTTTGCCTCCCTCAACTTCGCCAGACAATTTTTTAGCGTGATCTTTCTCTTCCATCAGCTTCCTGTAATTATCTTCAGCTAGCTTTCTTTGATCAGCTGCTTTAGCCTTCTCCAAATTGGCACGCTGTCTCTCTTTCATTGATCTTTGCTTCTCTAATTCAAGTTCTTTCTTTGTCTCTTCACACCTTAAAGTCTCAGAGACTAATTTTGATCTCGCTTCATCAATTTCTTTTCTCAAGTTCTGCAACTGAAGCCTAGATTCTTCAGCCTTTCTCTGCTCAATAGCATAGATCTTTCTCTCTTCATCAGCCTTACTTTTCTCGGTGTGCAACATTTTCCAGGCTTCCACAGCTCTTCTTTTCTCGGACTCTGCATTCTTCCTTTCTGAATCTGCCCTAGTTTTCTCTTTCTTTACAAGTTCCTTAAGACGTTTGATTTCCGCTTCCCCTTTAGAGACGTGGGCCTCAAGCAACTTGATTTTCTCCTTCCCGTCTTGATCATCAGAACCGACACTTGTCCTCAATGACACTATCTCGGACTTCAAGGCGGCGACTTCATTCTCCAAGGGAACTCTGACAGATAAAGCTCTCTCCTTTTCCTCTTTCTCAAGGTCTGCACGAGCCCGTTCCGCATCACATGCTGCAAGAAGAAAAAGAGACATAAGTATACATACTACACGTCAGTGGCAGCGCCAAATCTGTTCTTCCTTAAGGAATTGAATACCGAAATAAAAGCATAAAGCCCCTCACAAAACAATATCATCGAGCAAAGTATTGAATAAACACATTTCAGATTCGACATCAAAACCCACTCGATTTTTCAGCTCTCAGAATCATACACAGCAAGATAGCATCCAACATGACCTTGTATGATCAAAGCAGTAGTTTTTCCATTACCTTTCTTGAGATTGAGGCTTTCGGTCTGAACCTTATCGAGCTGCTGCTCGAGAAGCTTCACGGCTTGCCTGAGAGCGTTCCGCTTCTCCTCCAACTTCGAGTACTTGACCTTCCACTGCATGCGCACACAACACACCCAAGAAGAGTCGTCAGCTCGAAGGACTATCGAAACCCAACAAAACCCTTCACTCTAAGGAACCCAAAAAGCCAAACAACAAGCGCGTCTAAATGCACCCATCAACCGTACCGCTCTGCAACAGACGTTCTCCGGCTCCATCTTCAGTGAAACATCCGCCGCCATGGCAGCTACTACAAGCGAGGAGCCGCCAGTTCGGCCTCGGATCGACCCAGGAAGAAGAGGCGCATTGACGACAACACCCTAAAGCCTCGCCCTTGCTGCTCGCTGCGTTCGCAGGTAGAGAGAGAGAGAGAGAGAGAGAGCGGCAAGATTTGAAGCAAACCCCGACGACCGCCTGCCTCTGCAGCCCGTTGAAGGAAGGGCCTCCCTGCTTGCGCAGAACCCTAGAAGGTCCGACCCGAAACGTTGACGGCGGAATCTCCTCGCGGGTCGCGGCAGGTCTGAGTAACGGATCGGGTCGGATGAGATAAACGATTCGGATTTCGCTCCTCTAGGGCAAGGCTTAAGCATGTTTTACAAGGTCTTTTTATATAATTTTGTCTAAAATTATAAAGGGGCTCATGATGTGTGCATATGATATCAACTATCAAGAGGTCTAAATAACATTATTTAATATATATTGACTTTATTATCGCCTGCACACAACTTGGCGCAACTAAATTATACTTACCATAAAAGCCTATTTTTTTTATAAAAAAAAATTGGTCTATTAAGGTTTCGCAATGGATCTAGATAATAAGCGTTAGTAAAATCACTGAGATTTTAGATGCTAAGAAGATGAATCGCACCTTAATCTAATTAATTTAAACTCATAGTTGGTTCATGTGTCACATAGAATGAGCTCAAGACATATATGTATCCGCATCTTGCACGAGTACCCGCCTATGCAAACTTTCGAATTTTTGGACAATTTATTTTTTAATGAATATCAAAATATTTGGCCTATCAAACACTTAATTTTGTTTGTTTGATGAAAACTAAATGATTTGGAAAACACCTACGTGCCCTATATGCCCAGTTATACCAAAGAACACTTGCCTCCCCCTCATCTTCCCGCCATTGTTGGCACAGAGTTAGCCAGGGTTTCTTCCTCGAGTTTTATCATGATTGCACGCTCGACAAAAGAGCTTTAGAAGCGACATTGCCCTTCTTCACTCATGTAATATTATTGGATCAAGCTTTCACCCATTATCCAAGATTCCCCACTATTGCTCTTGTGGAGTCTGGGCCGTATTTCAATCCTAGTGTGGCTGATCATCTCAAAAGACCAACTAAGCATCATTGGCTTAGTTAGCCTTTACTCGACCAACTACCTAATACTACATAGGTTCATCAAACAAAAAAATTAATTATCCCCAACAATTTACATCTAAACATTTCGGAAACAATAAAAAAAAAATTATTTTTTGTAAGAGATCATAATTAGGAAAACATTTTCCAATTATTCATTTTCCCCAAAAAAGGGTTATGCTATTTCCACCGTCTTATAGGCTCCTAATACCCCCTCACAGTGAATTGACTACAATTCATAATAGATTCCAATCTTGATTTAAAGTTATTTCCTACCTTTTTCCTTCTTCTTTTTATTTGAATTTTATTAAATAACAAAACTACCCACATTCCTTTCAATTTTATTTTATTTTTCATTCTAGCCAATTTTTTCGCACTCATTTCATTTCAACATTTCCTCCATATTTGTCTAATTCTAAACTTATTCTCCATTGTTATAGTCTAAGCAAACACTAATTATATATTGGAGTAGAGAATAGTTAGTTCTATTTGTAGACTGTTTACTTTATTTTCCTATATTATATTCATGGTTGTAAATTTTTCGATTTCAATAATGTAGTTGATCTATGCATTATACATCATTTACTCATCTCTCATTGAATTGTTTTTTGTAGTGCATATGCAATATTTTTTTTTTTTTGCTTAAATGTATTCATTGATGATGAAATTGCAAATAAAAAACACTAGTTAATTGTGTCAAAAAGTTCATTTGAAATTTTATTAGGTAATTTTTTTAACACGAGTCTTTTGAGTAATGTACGGATACATTTTCTTGTTTAAGGTTATATTGTGTCTACAAAAAAAAAAATTCAGAGAAATACAACTATGTTTTTCTTGGTTTCAATGGGGTAATAGTTATCATGATCAACATAATATTTATACTACATGTCAGAGAAGAAATATTGGACCTTGTTTAATTAATTATCCTTTTGAAGTTTGTTGCTATAAATAGAAAAACAGATTAGGATCATGCTTTCATCAAATGCATCACACAATAAAATATTAAAAACTTGACAATTGGATTCACTAAATATAATGAAAGTTGAGCAGTTAAAATACACTAATTATAATGTAATGACACTTATAA
Organism: Eucalyptus pauciflora; assembly: GCA_007663325.1. Taxonomy (NCBI): domain Eukaryota; kingdom Viridiplantae; phylum Streptophyta; class Magnoliopsida; order Myrtales; family Myrtaceae; genus Eucalyptus; species Eucalyptus pauciflora. Next base: position 36,236 of record VMYD01000317.1, on the reverse strand, counting down.
AATTTATAATTTAAATGAAATGCGTACTAAAACTAGTCTATAGTTCTTTTTCACTCTTATTTGTGCTTAGATTTTTGTTTTTTAAATAACAGGTTCCTAGTAAAAAAAGACCTATACAAATAGTTTAACACAATAACTAACTTTTTTGTCAATTAGCTATCTACTAAATATATCTTCTTCTTCTTCTTCTTCTTTTTTCTGGAAGAAGGGATACACCAATTTTATTTCAAATAGAGAAAGAAAAGGAAAAAAAACCATAAAAGAAGAAAAAAGGCAAGCAATAATATTAAAGTAATAGTGGGCCCCATGTCTTAATAAATGTTGTTTGATAGTATTGTTTTTGGAAAAATTGAAACAAAAGAAAAGAAGAAGAAAAAATAAGGGTTAATACTCTAAAAAATCCCAAACTGGTACACCTGTGACAAATTTATCCCAAACTATTTTTTTGACCACAAAAAACTCCAAACTGGTACACATGTGACAAATCCATCCTCCGTTAGCTTCCATTCGATTTTGCCGTTAACCTTGCTGACGTGGTTGCTAACGTGGCAAGCCATGTGGAAATTCATAAGTTTAATACAATTAAAAACCCCAAACTGGTATATTTATGACAAATTTACTTTAAATTAATTTTTTGATCATAAAAAACCTAAATTGGTACACGTGCGGCACATTTACCCTCTTTCAATTTTCCCAAATTTGACCGAGTTATGATGTCCAATCAATTTTATTTTTCGGATTACTCTAACATTGCCTCCATATCATTAATACTTGATTTTTTTTTTCTTTTTATTGGATCATTATCAGAAAACTATTCAAAGACTACCAAATGTGCACTTCATTCTATATCAAATACAATCCAAAAAAAAAAAAAAACAAAGCTTTACAAATCAAGTATTAATGATATGGAGGCAATGTTAAAGTAATCCGGAAAATAAAATTAATTGGACATCACAATTCGGTCAAATTTGGGAAAATTGAAAGAAGGTAAATGTGCCGCATATGTACCAATTTAAGTTTTTTATGATCGAAAAAATTAATTTAGAGTAAATTTGTCGTAAATATACCAGTTTGGAATAAATTTGTCATAAATATATCAGTTTTGGATAAATTTGTCATAAATATAACAGTTTAAGATTTTTAATGGTATTAAACTTCTGAATTTCCACATGGCTTGCCACATCAGCAACCACGTCAACAAGGTTAACGGCAAAAGCGAACGGAAACTAACGGATGGTAGATTTGTCACATGTGTACCAGTTTGTGGATTTTTGTAGTCAAAAAAATAGTTTTGGGTAAATTTGTCACAGGTGTACCAGTTTGTGATTTTTTAGGGTATTAACCCAAATAATAATAATATTAAATCAAGAATGGGACTTGCAACGGATGATGTAATCAATTCGATGTGAAAATCAGTATCAGAAGCCAATAAGGAGATTGAAATAGTGGGAGCAAAAAACAAACAAATCCTTTAGGATGATACTCGTCAGTTAGGAACTTAATTTCTCTAAAAGTTATGGTGTGATTCTCTTAGGGTTTCTCGATACTAGGAATATATGGAGAGTTAGACTATATGTTAGAAGTCCTAACCTCCACAGAAACCTATGATCATTTGATCCATCTTTTTCTCAACATCAACCTAATTTAATCATGGGGATGACTAAGGATAGACCTAATTATGCCTTTAAAGTAAGCTATTGGCTCTTAATTTTGTATTATAACAATAAAGCGCCGCAACATGTATGGACATCTCTAATTAGTCTCCTCCATCTTTTTCATTTGTCTATATTTTTTGATTAAGAAAGTAAGTAAATGAATTATTAGAATGAATAAAAAGTAGGGGGCTAATCCTATTACGCATCCGAGAAACAAAATTAGTCAATCATATCCATCCGATATATTAAAATAATTAAGTAATTATATATATATATATATATATATAGACACACACACACACACAAGTTTGGTCCAAGTGGGTGGGTGGGAGGTTCCATGTCCGAAATCAGGGACCGAACTGATACTCATTGATTTTAGTAAATTGGAATCGGGAATTGGATTGATTCCTATGAGAACTATCGATTCTAAGTCGATTTAGTCCAGTTCCAGGCAATTCCCAATTTCTTTGTAAACCCCTAAATGTAGCTATTACTATTCATTTTAGTATGACAATGGACAAATTATAATATTTTAAGATTTGTTGTCTAATATCGATAAATATATATTTATTATAAGCTTTTTATTAGTCTTTTTTACTTATTCATGTTCTTATACGGTAAGTGTCAGTGGTACACATTTGTTTTATTAAAGGGATAAATAAAATATAGATGAAAACATATCACAAAATGCATAATACACATAAAAATGCAGATATAGTACCTATAGGGAAAAGTACCAAAATAGTCATAAACCTTTTGTATTGGTACCAAATCAGTCATAAACTTTTCAATTAGATCAATTTAGTCATAAATTTTTTCATATTGATATCAATTCAGTTCATCTGGCTAATTTAAGCTGGAAATTGCTAATGTGGCCATCGGCGGTCTTATGTGACACCATTTGGACAAATTATATAATATATATATATATATATATATATATAATTTTTTTTCCTTTCCCTTTTCTTTTCTCCTTAGCCCTTGGCCGGCGAGGACGCCGGCCGGCTGACCATCGTTGGCCATAGGCTGGTTGGGGCGAGGGGCCTTGCACCCTCGCTGGCCACTTGTGAGGGCTGCCACACCCTCGCCCCAACCAGCCTGTGGCCGGCGATGGTCGGCCAATCGGCAACCTCGCCGGCCAAGGGCTAAGGAGAAAAGAAAAATGAAAAAAAAAAAAGACAAAAAAAGACAAAAATAATTTAAAAAATCTGAAAAAAATAAAAAAAAAATTTATAAAATTTGTCAACGTTGCGCCACATAAGACCACCGGCGGCCATATCAGTAATTTCCGGCTTAAATTAGCCGGATGGATTGAATTGGTACAAATATGAAAATGTTTAGGATTAAATTGATCATTGAAAAGTTTAGGACTGAATTGGTACCAATACAAAATGTTTAGAACTGTTTTGGTACTTTTCCAAGTACCTATAAGGTGAAGGTTAAGATTAATCGCTCTACATGTTCTACCTGTCCTTGTCATAGCTTTTGCAGTTCAAGGACTAGATTTCCTCCCTTGCAAGAGTTTTTTTTTTTTATCAGCATAGTCATTGTCTTACATTTTATTGCGAAATTTCTGCTTGATTAATAGATGTTCTTGTCGAATTTGCTGCAAAGTGTGATATCTCATTTCATTGGTCTCCTAGGGAAATTTCCCCTAAAAAAACCTCTGACTTTAAATTCATTTCCAAAATTAGGGATAAATAGAGGTTTGTTATTAGAACCCTCATCTTCACCAACGCTTTTCATTTACATATGAGATAAGAATATTCTCCTGATATTAATAATTTTCAATAAATTAGTGGCGATTTTTGGATGTCATGTAGATTTGGGATTATAGTGAAAGTTTGTAATTTTTTTAAATAAAAAAGTTTCAGACAGATTTTAGATTAGAACTAAAGTTGAGTTTTTTAAAGGAATTAAATTCAGAAATTTGTGATTCACTTTCGTATGGAAAAACAATATCCTCCTGATATTAATGATTTTGAATAAATAAGTGGCGATTTTTGGATGTGGTGTATATTTGGGATTATAGTGAAAGTTGGTGAGTTTTTTAGAAAAAAATTTGAAACAGATTTGAGATTTGACCTAAAGTTGGGTTTTTTTTTTTAAAGAAATTAAATTCAGAAATTTGTGATATACTAAGGGGCCATCATCTAACTTTTGATATGGGAATATAAGTACTTTATTATAAAATTAGCTTTGATGACAGGTTACAAGCCTGTGCCCCTCGATTATCCTTAACATATATAATTGCCCCATATCATTGAACCTTTTTTCCTTGATGTCAAAAGCTCATCAACCATAAATTTTGCGACAGTGCTAGCAATAGGATTTTCTCAAGATCTTAGAGGAACCTCCATTAAACATCTTGAACCTACTGGAGCTTGACTGTAGAAGCTGGTGTTTCCAAAGACCCGTTAGATTGTGCACAAGAGCTTAACTTCTGCATTTTACGACCATTACGACCATTAAGTCCTCTTTTATGGAATAACAATATTCTCTTGATATTAATAATTTTGAATAAATCAATGACGATTTTTGGATGTGGTGTGGATTGGAGATTATAGTGAAAGTCGGTAATTTTTTTAGATAATTTTTTTTATATAGATTTGAGATTAAGCCTAAAGTTGAGTTTTTTTTTTTTTTTCCATTAAAGGAGTTAAACTAAAAAATTTCCGGTACACTGATAGGCCATCATCTAACTTTTGATATGTGATCATAAGTACTTGATTTATAGAAATCACTTTGATGATTGGTTACAAGCCCTTGTTACCTCGGCTTATCCTTAACTTAGACACTTGCCCCATATCATTGAACCTTTGTTTCTTGATGTCAAAAGCTCATCAACCATAAATTTTGCAATAGTGCTAGTAATAGGACAATCTCAAGATCTTGGAGAAGCCTCCATTAAATATTTTGAAGCTACTGGAGCTTAACTCTAGAAGCTGGCGTTTCCAAAAACCCGTTAGAGGGCCTAATGGTCGTAAAATGCAGATAAGTTGGGCTTCATAAGAGCCGAAACATCTGCTGCCACTAGATCGACAACGGAATTACATCCTCTACAGCCGGTACAGACTGAAGAAAAGAAGAAGAGAATGATAAAGATGATCTTGTATTGCATAAATAAGCCACAGGAATAATAAAGCAAAAAAAGGAAAATCGATGCTGAAATTCTCATGAAGAAACAAGAGACCTATTCCAAATATGATCTATTTTCTTCCATCCAATTTGGGCAAATAAATGTCTACATTCCCAACTCACAGCGAATTCATTTTTTTTTTGATCGAAGGAACCACCTCACAGCGAACGTTCGGCGTAAAACCCCGGGAAACACTGGCGCGGGGACCCACCTCCCACGGTGCTCAGCTTAAGTTGCGCTAATGCGTAGGCAGTGACTCGAACCTCCCCATTTCGCAATTAAAGGGGGAAAGGCCCAAATCAACGCGCCCACGACAGGGTGGGTTGAATTCATTTTATTTATCAGTGAAGTTTACAAAAAACAATTATCTCAACCAAGACCGAAGCTTGCGTCCAAAAAAAAAAAAACCAAGACCGAAGCCTTTAGGTGATGTTCAGCATACTTTCACTACTCATTTCAAAAAACCATCACCACCATCAGGCTCATCGCCCTCAAACAAGTGAAATACTGAAATTTCGTTGCCAAGTGACGCCAAACGCTGCCACACACTCCACCACGGGCAGTCGCGTCTCGGACCTAGGAAACCCCCCACTGTTCTGTAGTATTTTGGATGCCTTTTGCCAGTTTTTCGAAGAACAAACATCACCCCACGACTCACCGTCCTTCGACGAGGCAGCCCATAAAGTTTTGCTGCCAAAAAAATTGACGGACGTGCCCCCTACGCGCTGCCAAATGATTTTGTGCGTGAGATCCACTTGTCTGCACGCACCACCGTCTCAGCGTCATCTGACGTGTTAGCGCCACGTGATCTGACATGCCAGTGCAAAGTCATCCGCCACATCAGCGCTACATCCCTCTAACTCTGACTGTTGATTGGGTCAAATCGGACCATTGACCAGTTCAAACCGGATTAGTCAGACCGTCCCGCCACTTTTTTGACTGATTCGATCGTACTCTAACTGGTTTTTGGTGATTTGTGACTGGTTCCTAAGGTATTTTGGCATGTTGAGTTCATTTTTAGCCTTACTTTCTCCATATATGCTTTCCGAGTACTATTTTCCTCACATTTATCGTACAACCTACTATGTTTAACACACTTTTTTTTTTGTCAATCTTACTCTTATCCTATTCTAATACTTACTCTCGAATTTTGCTTTCCCTCTTTGTAGGACGTGGAAGTTGATGTTTAACACGTTAAAGTGCATACAATGGAGATATTTTTTAAGCACTATTGCTAATGTGATCATATGGCATCCCATTGTGCTACTAGGCTGAACAATCGACTCCAAAGCTGAGGTTCAAGTTAGGAAGCACTGACATTCTTCGAAAGCGTTCATGTCACATCAGACATTTCGACATGTGTTTAACATTCTCTGATACTCGGTCAATAGGTATCGGATCAACATTCTCGACACTTTTTAACACATGAGTCTAGAATTTTGACATACGAGTTTGGAATTCCGATACGTGATTCTGGCATGCGTAGGATCAATTTTAAATTTTTTCAATAAATAGGAGATCAAAATGTAAATATGTAAGTTGTGTACTATCTAAGTAGAACATCTCCAATAATTAGCTTTGGTTTACGCAAAAAAAATTAAAAAATAATAAAATAATAAAGGGGGGAAAGAAGACAAGCTTAGTCTTTTCGTCTCTTCTGATTCTCATTTCTGACGACACACAATTCATCTTTGAAGTTTGTTTTTTTTCCTCTTTTCTTCCCACACGCTTTGACATACGAGTTGTTTAGAACTGAATTGATACTATCAAAATGTTTAGAACTAAATTACCATCTATGTAATAGGTTTAAGATTTTTTTGACACTTTCCCATTTTTATATATCTTGAAACCGTAGTACTTTACAGTTGATTGGGAGGACTTCCGGCTAATTTTTTTTCCAAAGGTACAGTTGATTGGTGTCTACAAAACCACCCGAAAATGGCCATGGTAGCACATCAAGAGAGAAGAACCGTAGTACAATTCAGGAGAGATATAATTTCACCCATAAAAGAAAGGATTTTATTTGCATGGAGGAGAATCAAAGCATAATCTACAACATTATATTCGACCATCGCACGTTAATCTGTTGGACATTTAGGGAAAAAGAAAAATAGATCAAGCATGTGCGACTTTGCTCGTGGCACGTCAATTCGCCGCCATCATATACTGCAAAACCTAAAGGACGACTAGAAAGAAAGACTCACCAAAAGACGAACGATGACGGACGACGACCCACGAAGTCCAGCGGATTTCACTCGCGCTTCCACGACTCAATGAGTTTGGCCAACGCCAACCGAGATGACCCGCCGGGGCTCAGCGCTGCCTCAGCTTCTTCCTTCATGGCAAGCACTCGCTTTCTCACGATCTCGCCCTCCTCCCTCTCCATCAACTGTCCGACTCGCTTCTCCACTTCCTCCGAACTCACCAGCCCGTCCTCTGACTCGTCCACCGGCAGGGCGATTTTCATCTCCTGCACCAGCACCACCTTGTTGTGCCCCTGCTCCGCGTAGAGTGGCCACGCCAGCATCGGCACGCCCGCGCGCACAGCCTCGAGCACCGAGTTCCACCCGCAGTGAGTCACGAATCCGCCCACCGAGGGGTGGCTCAACACTGCCACCTGCGGGGCCCATTTCTTTACCACGAGCCCCCTCTCTTTGGTACGTTTCAAAAAGCCCTCCGGAAGCAGGGAGCTCAAGTCCAGGTCGGCCACCGTCGACGACGTAGCGGCCTTTTGGTTCTTGTCATTTGTCGGGTTACGGACCACCCACAAGAACCGGTGACCGCTCCTCTCCAGCCCCAACGCTATTTCCTTCAGTTGTTCCACCGCGAACACGCCCAAGCTCCCGAAACACAGGAACAGAACGCTCCCTCTAGGCTGCGAGTCCAGCCACGTCAGAGACTCTGACGATCTGCCATCGTCGTGTCCCTTGCTAGAGGTCTGTGGCCCGATGCAATAAAGGGGCGGAGTGGGCCCGTTGGGCACACACTCGCCGTCCACGATGGCTCGTATCGTTCTTGGCTCGAGCTTCTCGAAGGTGTTGACTATGATCCCGGTCGAAGTCTGCATCTTCAGGGATGAATCCAAGAAGCCTTTGTAGGCCTCGTCATAGCGATCTTGCAATGGCTTGCAAACATCGGAGGGCGGTATCGACGGTGTGCCGGGGACATCTATGGGGGCATCGAAGTCTTTAATGCTTTTGTCAAACTTGTCGTGAAGAGTTGGGGTGTAGAGGAAGAAGTTGAGGAAACAGGCGCCGGAAGTGAAGAAATAGTAGCAGGGGATTTTGAGCTCATGCGCAACGGCGACGGCGGGGGCGCAGAAGAAGTCGATGATGAAGCCGTGAATTATGTGGTTTTTTAAGATAGAGGTGAGGGTATGGTGGACATTTGGGTTGTTGAGGCGGAGGAGCTCGAAGGCGAGGGTCTCGTGGTGGGGGGAGGTGGTGGCGAAATCTGGAGGGAGGGTGGTTGCAGGGAAGAAGTGAAAGACGATGGAGGGGGCGGTGGCGGAGACAGAGGTGATGTAGGCGGTGGTGGAGCCGGCGTCGTAAGCTTGGTTGGTGATGAGGATGTGAATGGAGAGGGAAGGGCGGTAGGTGAGGAGGAGCTTGGCGAGCTCCACCATGGAGATGAGGTGGCCGATGGCCGGTGACGGATACAGCACGACTGCTTCTTTCATTACTTAGGCCTGTTGTTGTTCCTTGAGCGACATTGACAGTTTTCTCTGTAATGACACACACAAAGGAGTAAATGAATTAGAGTGGTTCAGTCGGCCAAGGAGAGAGCCCCTGGAAGACTACGCTAATGGGAAACTCACAATTCTTCGTATCACATTGGGGGTATTTCATTATATTTAAATAATATGGAATACTTATTTAGGGATGTATATGAATTATCAAATATACTTTTTTATTTCCTTCTTTATAGATTTGAGCCAGATCTCCTATTAAATTTGGAGTCTATTGACTAGCGGTTCTTATTTTTCCAACGCTCCCCTCCAAGCTAGGGATTTTATCATCTTTAAATGGCTGACAAAATTTATTAAGAATTCCTGTTTGTAAGGTCAAAGCATGGGCCCAATATTGTTTAAATCTGGATCCTTGAAAATGTTCATCTTACAAAATGCGACAGTTTAAATTCATTTTGATATATGTACTAGATTTACGAAATATCTGTTCTAAAATATGATCACTTAAGTGCCATTTAAAAAAAAAAACAATCATTTATGTGCTGACTCCAATGAGGATCCACGGAAATTCGACATGGCCATGTCTTATTAATGTATTAATCTAACATGGCTTGTTAGTGTGTCTAGTCAATATATAAACTTTAAACAACATCGTTCAGAATATTTACCCCAATCAAAAACCCTAAATCGGTAATTTGAAGCAATTTCCAATGTTGAACCCTAACAACCATTCAACCCAAAATCCAAACCCTAACTCAATTTGCCACAAAATTTGACAACTCAATCTTGCAAATGGAGTGTAGAAGCTTATGAGCCTTGCACCAAGTATAGCAAAGGCTCAAAGTGCAAATATTTCAAATGGGTTGATGTGAAATTCTAAGTTCGAGCGGCAAAGGTTATCTTGGAGTGAAGAAGGAAGTTTCAAGGCTGAAAAGGGAAAAAAAAGTGTTATTGAATGGTGATTGCATTGTTCTGTTGTTTGACCTATCTTATCTTGAAATGTAGTGTAAGCAATGAGAAGAAATTTCTCAATTCACCATCGTTGAAAACTTGTGGAATATGTAATTGTATTAGGGTAATTTGTAAAATTAATTGTGTTATTGGCATGCTAAAATATTTGGTGGAAAGCAAATCCATATGCAGTGGAAATGCGATTGCAATTCAATTAATGATGGGTTGTTTACCATGTGATGCAATTGATCTTCATTGCTGCAATTTTTGGTCTTTTGGTGGAAATGTGATTGAAAATCAATCCTTGTGAAATTAACAATTTCTCTTAGTTGTGTATTATGATTCTTGTATAATTTGTTAGTTTGTTGTAATATTTGTTGCAAACGCTAGTAAAGTTAGCAAGTGGTAACAAGTTCGTGAGTGATTGGCATAGCCGTACTAAGGCAACAAATAGAAGGGAAAATGGTAACAGGATGTGTTCTCATGACTGTGTGGGGGGTAAGAAGTTGCTGTTCTTGGTCTTCATACGAGAGAAGAGCCGATGGAATCTTTTTCCTAGCGAGGGTATGCGTGGTAGGGAGTTAATAGCTATTGAGGCTGCTAGCCGTCCTATGGCTTCAGTGGGTGATAGGTTTGTTGCCCTAAAGATTTACAAACTTCCACTTTCACTAGAAAGGAAGGAAAGGAAAGGACTTTTCCAAAAGAATGACTCTTAGTTAGATCTAAGAACTCTTGAACTCAAACATAAACATGAACCTGTCCGAGCCGGGAGCAGTTGATCCGTATACGTATACTTCGTAATGGAAACTAAACCTTCAAAAATAGATTGGGGAGAGAGCTTAGAGGTGTGCACTGAAAGGGGGATCTTATGTCATATGCTGCTCGAAGGCGAGAAGAAGTTTCATCGAATGCTACTTTCCTCGATGAGGGACCACCTAGATCGGATTAGAAAGCAGTGGACTACTCCCAGTTATCGACTTCAAGCGGGGAAAGCTAATTCAGTAGTTGATTTGGGAACGAGTCGAGCATTTGAAACAGGAGAATAAAGGCTTTTTTAATATATCATCTATCGGTTGAAAGAACCTTCTTCGTGGAAGATGATATATTAAAAATCCCAAAAGCCCCTGACCTTAGAAGGATGTAAATAATGATTTTTTGAATGCCAATTTTTGTTTAAAATGATTAGTTCAATGCTAGTTATTGTTGAAAAGTGATCTCTTCAATGCTAAGCACACACCGGCACAAACAAGTGCTGGAGAAGTTTGTTACTTACACCGGTTGCACAAACATTGCTAGTGTAATCACAAACCAACAACACTAGTAGTCCCAAAATAAACTTGCACTAGCAGCACAAGACCAAGCAAGCCAAAAGCAAGATGAAAAATGGGCATTGGCAAAAGAATAGACAAAACCAGCAAGATCAATTGGCTAGTGCAATCTTAGTAGTGTTTTGCTTGTATCACCTACAAAAAGAAGTGTATCACAAGTACAATGCACCATGCTAATATAAACCATCACAAACCAACAAGACAAAAAATGGAATCGGTAATAGCATAAACAAAATAAACATCATTACCATTGATATTCAATTGTTTCTTTACATTTTGTTAATCTAACTAATAGTTGAAAAATACTGATGTGTGTATTGGTTGTTCTCTATAGATACAATAAGTCTCTATTTATATACATCAGGAACTCAGTTGGAAATAGAACTTATTTAATAGGGTAGTTGGTAGCTAATAGATACAACTATCACTAATTAATTGCAATGACAACTAACACTAATTAATAGCAACACATTCCAACACTCCCCCTCAAGCTGGCTTGAAGATATCTTCAATAGACAACTTTTTCACTAGACGGTCAAATTGTCTTCTATGTAGTCCCTTGGTTAGAATGTCAATAGCCTATTCATCACTATAAATATACAACATACAAATCAATCCGCTAGCAAGTTTTTCTTTAATGAAGTGTTTATTAACTTCCACATGCTTTGTCCATTCATGTAACATGGGATTATGAGCAATTGCAATTGCTGGCTTATTACCGTAATACACTTTCATAGGTATGGAACTCTAGATCCATAGTTCATCCTAGATACCTTTAATCCACATAACTTCACAGACACCATGTGCAATTGACCGAAACTCAGCTTCAGCACTACTTCTTGCCACCACACTATGCTTTTTACTCTTCCAAATAATTAAATTTCCACCAACAAATGTGCAAAAGCCTGAAGTAGATCTCTTATCCATAATGCATCCAGCCCAATTTGCATTGGTGAACACCTCAATTTCCAGATGTCCATGTTTCTCAAACATTAGACCCTTATCAAGACTTCCCTTCAAGTAGCGTAGAATTCTATATACTGCTTTAAAATGCCTTGGCCTTGGTGAGTGCATGAACTGGCTCACCATACTTATAGAAAATGCTATGTCAGGTCGAGTGTGAAATAAATAATTAAGTCGATCGACAAGCCTTTGATACATTTCTCAATCTATCACTTCTTTAACCTTGGCTAGTTCAAGTTTCAAATTTTGCTCCATGGGTGTCTTCACCTCTTTACATCCTAATAAACTTGTCTCTTTGAGCAAATCAAGCACATATTTGCTTTGGTTAACAAATATGCCCTTCTTAGATATCGCAAATTCTATTTCAAGGAAATATTTCAAGACATCCAAATCTTTAACTTCAAACTCCTCAACTAGCTTCTTTCGTAAGCTTTCCAACTCAACTTTGTCATCACCAATTAGTATTATATCATCAAATAGACAATTAGAATGGCACGCTCACCTTCCTTCGAGTGTTTATAGAATAGAGTGTGATCCCCTTGACTTTGGTGATGGCTGAACCTTTTAATCACCTTCTCGAACTGTTCAAACCATGCTCTTGGAGATTGTTTAAGTCCGTACAATGACTTTTTTCAATCTGTAGACTTTGCCTTTATTTTCTGCAAAACCTGGGGGCAAACTCATAAACACTTCCTCCTCCAAGTCACCATTCAAAAACGCATTCTTTATGTCTAACTAGAGTAAGGGCCAATCAAGAACAGAAGCCAGAGATAGTAAAATCCAAATAGAATTTGTCTTGGCAACTGGGGCAAAGGTCTTCTGATAGTTAATTCCATAAGTCGAGTGAACCCCTTCGCCACTAGCTTTGCTTTATATTCATTCAACACTCCCGTCAGGTTTACATTTTACATTAAATACCCATTTATAGTCAACAATCTTTTTTCTTTCAGGTGCATCAACCAATTCCCAGGTGCCATTCTTTATAAGTGCCCTCATTTCATCCTCAACCGCTATCTTCCACTCTGAATCCTTCAAAGCTTCCTGGATATTTCTAGGAACAAATATGTGAGACAAGTTTGACACAAACGCTTTATGATGATGAGACAACTTTTGATATGACACATGTTTTGATATAGGATGCTGAGTACATGATCTAACCATTTTCTAAGAGCTATAGGCATATCAAGATTCAAAGTATTAGAATCAGAATTTGAGACTAGAATGGAGGGAAAAATGTACTATTTGAATCACCTAATGACGAAGGCAATGAATCATCTCCCGGGGTTGCAGACAGATGAGGCTCCAAGATAAGGTTTTGGTCTGCAACCTTTTGAAGAGTTTTTCTTCTAGTATAAACCTGAAGCTCAGCCTTATTGATCACATTGTGATCTTGAACTTTTTCTCCCCTTGTTTTTGACACATCAAGATTCAGCAAAGGTATTTCCAAGGACTTAAACAAAGGAATGGGAAGGACATGAGAGTTTGAGTGCCACAAAATCTCTTCACTAATTTTGGCATTCTCCCCCTGAAGAGATTTATTGGAAAAAAAACGATTGGGACTCAATGAATATGATATCCATAGTGATATGGGTTTTGCTAGTATGTGGATTATAATGTTTTGTAACATCTTCGGTTTGGTACATATCCCATAAACACACACTTTTCAGCTCGAGGATCCAATTTGGATTGATACTGACTTAGAAGGTGGACAAATGCGATGCAACCAAACATCCTTAAAGGAACATTAGAAAAAATACGGGCTGTGGGGTACACTTGTTTGAAACAATCTAAGGGGGTAGTAAAGTTTAACAACCGAGTAAGCATCATATTAATTATATAAGATGCTATTAATACAACTTCCCCTCATAAGTATTTAGATACATGCATTGAAAAGCTGAGGGCACGAGATACTTCAAGGATATGACAATTTTTGTGCTCGGCAATCCCATTCTATTGGGGTGTCATGTGGCAAATTGATTGGTGAATGATGCATTTTTCTCTAAAAAAACTCCCTAAATTCTTGTTATAATACTCAGTACCATTATCCATATGAAGAATATTAATAGTAGTGCAAAAATGGGTCACAACCATTTGATAAAAAGTTTTGAACAATGACTCAACTTCAAACTTAGCACTCATCAAGTATGTCCAACATAATTGGGTATGATCATCTATGAATATGACAAACTGTCGTCTCCCGATTTTTGTTGGCAAAGGTGAAGAACCCTAAACATCGCTACGGATTAAATAAAATGGTGATGATGCATGATACTGATTTGGCCTATAATGATTACGATGACTTTAAAAAAAAAAGACAATTGTCACAATGAAGTGAAGAAACATCCACACCTTTGAACAACTGAGGAAACAAATGTTTCAAGTATCCAAAATTAGGATGACCCAACCTATGTGCCAAATCATTATTTTTTGTTGAACACCAAATTATTATTTTTTGTTGAACAGGGGAAGAACTGAAAGTTCCATGTGTCTGAGCTTTTTTATCAAAGACAAACTCTTCAAAGTAGTAGAGACCATCCCTCATCCTAGCATTGCTAATTTTCTTCCCCGAGATTTGATCCTGAAATTCACAATGGGAAGCAAAAACGACAACATGACAGTTGGATTCTCTAAAAAGTTTACTAATAGACAATAAGTTACAAGCTAACTTGGGAACATGTGGTACATTATGAAGTGTAATAAAATCAAAAAGTAGAATTGATCCTTTGCCTGCAATAGACGAAAAACTCCTATCGATAATTCAAATTTTTTAGTTGCCGGGACAAGGAACATAGAATGTGAACAAATATGGCATATTAGTCATATGATCTGAAGCCCTTGAATCAATTATCCAAGCCGGATAGGATGAGGTTCAACGGACTTTGTGAGAAACGATAGGGGGTTAGACTGGATGGTTGATGATTCTTCTAACATAGTGACCAAATGATCAAAGGGAAAGATTAAAAAAAAATCACCGGAGGTAAATGACCTTTATGCTCTGATACCAAGTTGAAAAATACTGATGTGTGTATTGGTTGTTCTCTGTAGATACAATAAGTCTCTCTCTCTCTCTCTCTCTCTCTCTCTCTCTCTCTCTCTCTCTCTCTCTCTCTCACACTCTCAGTTGAAAATAGAATCTATTTAATAGGTAGTTGGTAGCTAATAGATACAACTATCATTAATTAATTGCAATAAGGAACTCAGTTGGAAATATAATCTATTTAATAGGTAGTTGGTAGCTAATAGATACAACTATCACTAATTAATTGCAATAAGGAACTTAGTTGGAAATAGAATCTATTTAATAGGTAGTTGGTAGCTAATAGATACAACTATCACTAATTAATTGCAATGACAGCTAATACTATTAATAATGACACATTCCAACACTAATAAAAGAAGAACATCCAACTTCCCTTTCCACCAAATGGTATTAACCAAAAACATGGGCAGTATGTTCATCAGTCAAGCTCCCCATCTCAACGAAAAAGCAAATATCATATCTAGTACCCTCTCATTTGTTAAAATGCCCAATCTGCCCCCCACCCCACCCAATTCATTTTTCTTTTGATGGAATTTTGGTTGGATTCATAATCCTTGCACTCTTTCTAATTGCAACTAGATGTGCAGGTTGTTAATATCGGCCTTCCTATCCCATGTATTTTTTTCCTAGTAGCAACCATATTATTTCTAGGAGAATTTACAGTCATTTGATAGGAGTTATCTGTAATGCTCTTTAGTGGTGATGTTGATGGCTATTTTTGAGTTGTTGGCATCAATTGGTTGAGATGAATGAGGTGCTACATTCTTCTTTATGGCTATTTGAGAGCTACACCCAATGTCATCTTCTTTGAAGCAATCACTCTTGTCTTTGGACCTACCGCTTGTGTTGTTTATTTTGGAGCATCATTGCATGGATTCTAACTAGCTTGTGCTTCACTTGACTTTGGTTAGTTTCTTCTTTTAGATGCAACCCGTTACCCTTGACTTGGGCTACCTTGAGAGATCAACACCTCCGAACTTCTCCCAAGTTACAACAACATATTCATATTGTCAAACAAAGTTCAATAACATAAATTTCATGCATGAGACCTATAAAACTTACATTCAAAATATTCATTGCAATATTGAAGTTCGTATAAAGACTATAACCATATTACCTTATCCCTTTCCCAAGAGCCCCTCAAGTTCGATGTAGTGCCTCGCTTTTAGCAACCTTGCAATTTGTCAAGACATAACAAAATTAAACTTTACCAAAATCATCCCATAAAACAACACAAACACAACTTGCACAACTAACGAGGTATTTACTCCTTGTTTATGTAGTAGTTGACTTAGAGGTTACCATGCACTTGGCCCTACATCAAGGCCTTCAGCTGGCCCTTCATATTGTTGACGTAATTTCTTCAATTCACAACTGTTGCGACCTGGCCAAATGGAGCAGGTTTAGAGGTAATCGTTTACGAGATGGTCCAGATGGTTCATATAAATGGTGTCTCAAATGGGCTATCATTTGCAAACACCATAAACAGGCTATCAATCGTAAACATGGGTTTTCTCAAATCCATACCTCGTGTGACAGGAGTTCATTTTACAATTCTTTAGACAAACTAAACATCAACCTGGACTTGCCACTAGCCTCGTTTTTGGGGGGTCGCATAGATTATTCAATCGAGGATCGAGAGTGTTTCATCGATTTCTATGGAACCAAAGATCGATGGGTTCGGAAACTTAGGTTACATCAATTCAATACAATAAATGATGAATGCTTTTAAACACTATATGATATGCAATTTAATTATATTATTTTTGTTTAGGGGTCGAAATCAATCCCTAATTTTCTAAGTAATAATTAACTAAATGGATTGTTAATATTTAGGTGTTAACAACCTGGTTTCAAACGAGGTTGGCTTGGGTCGATCAAATTGACATATAACACATCAATTTCTCCCAACCTCATTCAAATCTCCTTAAGTGACACCTTGAGTTACAACAACATATACAATTGATGTTCAAGTGGCCTAATTGGGCATCAATTGATTCAATTAAATGATAGTCAAGCATGGGTCAAAATGAATTAGGTTAATTGAACCAACACCCAATTAGATTGAGTTACTTGTATTCAATTTTAGTTAGTTTGCATTAATCATGAGGAATTGATCAAAACTCCTAATTAGAACTCAAATTGGGGAAATTTTGTCTTAAGCTTGGAATTCCAAAATTGGCTTGACAATTGAATGCAGAATGACCTCTTGATCAAATGTTGTAAAGAAAAGTTTTTAGAAAATGACTAAAAAATGAATGGATTTTGATTTTTGTTGATCAAAATTCAAAATTCCCAATTTGGGGAAAAAGTTGGTTTTTAATCAATTTTTGCAAAATTGATGAGTTTTGAGTCAAATTAAGGTAAAAAAAAATGATTTTTTTTTTGAGAATTTTGATTAGGGTTGACGTTAATGATTGACCAAAAAATCAACTCTAAAAATTTTCTTGGATTATCGATGAAATAAATTTTTGGATTTAAACAAAACGCTATGAAACTAAAATTAACTTGAAAAACACTAAAATAATTCTTTTCGGTGAGAAACAAGCCATATTGCGATTAGGAACTCCAATTTCAAAATTTTGATTAATCATGTCAGCTAAAAATTAAATATCAACAACCATGACAAGAAACTAGGCTTTGACATTCAGGAGAACAAGAATCAATGTGATATCTCATGGTAGCTTGAAAGGATCAGTCAAGCTAGTGTTCTCGAGAGTCTTCTGGTACCGATAAAGGTAGAATATCATTTGTCCTAACATCACGTGTCAATCATCACTGAAGATCATCAACCAAATCACTCACAATTCACATTGGTGATAATGTGCAAGAGATCGTGATGGTGATGCATTGATTACTATTGATGGTACAAAAAATAGCTGTTACAAGACTAGACTTCGTAAATGGAAAATCGGGAAATAAATTGGAATAGCATCTGACATTTTTTCAACTTAAGGGCAGTTCAGTAGACTCTATTTTAGGAAACTTGCGATAATCATACAAATTGATTGTAGGAGCATTCCCAATTATATCTAAGGTTTCTTATGACTCTCAAATAGCTAGCTAGGTATCTTTAAAGGTCTCCAATGGATAGATTGAAGACTTCAGTATATAAGCAGCAACGATGCTAAGAAGAGGGTTAGACACATTGAATACTGCTAGTACAATCTAAGTTAGAAATTGTTTATGATCTTGTTCTATACTTCTCTTTGCATCGGTTTGGCATAGTAATAGTTGATAGTCAAGTAAGTTGTGTCTTGATAGTGTGATCTATCAAGTGAAAGGACCATCACTAGCCAATTGTTAGTTAGAGAATGGATGTAGGCTTGAATATAGAGCCGAATCACTATATTACTAAGTGATCTACTTGTCTCACTTCACCCACGCTAACTTGCATTTGACACCATTTTGTGTGTTGATAGTTTGATATTCTGTGAAAGATTTATAATATTATCACATGACCTACTCAACTTGCCTTCTAGGTTGTACCATTAGCCTCAACACTTTGTGAAATGCTAGTGGATATTAACAACCACTTAGTATTAACTATTCAATCCTTAGTAATTATGAGGAGGATGCATAATTGAATCGCATAATCTATCAAATTCCCGAGCCAAATGCAATGTTCTTGATTAATTAGGTGAGCCTGCTAATGCTTGGGTTGAATAAATGCATGGTTGAATGAGTGAATTGATGATCGAGGCCAACTGCCAAGAGTCCAAGGAGGCGTCCAACATGGTGGCCCGCGGCGGTGGTCCATGGTGATAGAAATAGGTTCATTAGTTTAGCTCAGAATCAATTAGGTTAGTTTTGTTAATAAATACAGAAATTAATAATCAAATAAGCATAGGTTCTAGTTAATAAAATCAATTTAGGACTTGTTTGGTAACCATTTTATTATAATGAATGATTTTTGCTAAAAAATTATTATTTTTTTAATTCTATTCTATGGACGAGTTTCTGATCATTTAAAGGCATTTGATAACTATGCAAAATTTTTGTATAGATTTTTTTTTTTTTCAGGAAGCAAAAAATGGAATCATACACTATTTAGCTGGTTACTAAATAGGCTCTTAAATTAAGCATAAACCATTTTAATAAATTATTAGTGTAGTCTAGATTAGTATCATCACTTCAATAAAATGAGTAGAATTTAGGCTTGCCCTATAATCTAGCCCATTTGTGGCTATTATGATTAATCTCTAAACTCAATCTTTTGGGGGGTTCATCTCCAAAGGCTTACAGTAGAGCAACGTTTATTATTCGCCCGACTTTGTATCAGGTCAAACTTACCGGGGTTATATCCTGAGACTTATAACATGAGCATGTAATATTCTTTACCCGACAAGTATTGGATTTTCATTTCTGCACTTTACTTTGAGGTTTAAAATACCCGGGTGTTTAATTCCCTCAATTTCAATACCTTGCTTGTTCTTCTTCTAGAATGGTTAGGACAATTTTTAGGATGATAATAAACCCCAAAAAGAACATTGCATGAACACGTGGAGACATCAAGACCTTTAGGACGCATAATTGACAAAAGTCGTTTGATCACTTAGATTAACGTCCTACCAATGCTAATTAAAATATTAGCATAATCAAGTCTTTGGACATAATTAATTTTTGGCTGTGTAGAAAACGAAACCAAACTCTTATATCTCATTTGTTCTAACTAACCCCAAAAGGGTTAGTAGCAACACCTATAATCCCTTCGGTTAAATCGAACTTAAAAAACCAACGTCATGCAAGGTATAGACTTCAGACAGTCCACACCTAATCAAGGGTCATTGGCCTGCTTTTGGGCGATACTGCTAAACCCTCATTCCCCCATAAACAAATTACAATTATTTTTGGGAGGGTTGTGACAGAGTCAAAATTGGCCGAAAGGACTATATTGGTAAATCATCAAAATATTTAGGACTAAATTGATCAAATTAAAAAATTTATCGGTGAATTGACATCGCATAATACATGTATGACTTTTTCTTTTCTTTTTTTAAATTTCCTGAATTTCTCATATTAAGTTTCTCGACAAGAGAGCACGGTGCTAACAGCACGATGTAGATATATTGTGGTTTGATTTGCTTAATGAAATGCTAATTTCGAGATTAAAGTCTTTATTAATTCACTAGAATTACAAATCGGAAAATGGGAATGATCTAGCAATAGTATCAGATTACCACGAATGCCGTTTTATCAAGTTGTATACTACTACCCGTGAGCATCTCGTCCTGTTCAATGTGATTCCAATTGGCGCAATTGGAATCACATTGAACAGGACGAGATGCTCACGGGTAGTAGTATACAACTTGATAAAACGGCATTCGTGGTAATCTGATTACCAGGAATTGCTTCGAGTTAGCCTCATTTGCAGTGGTTGATAGAGGCACCGGAAAGCCTTACGGAGACGCCGACTCAGGTACTCTAATGCCTCCCTCTCCATCACCTAGGTGATTGCTAGAAAAACCAATCTGCAAATTAAGAGTTAGACAGTGTAACATGGTATGTAAGCATATAAATTCCATAGACAAGCAACGTAAAATACTTTAACATGACATAAAATACTTTAAAACATGAGTTTCGCGTGCAAGCCGGATTAGGAATAACAAATGAAATTGATGAACGGGCTCACAAATGCAAAATAAACTGGGTTAGAGCTCTTGCTGTCTAAGGAATCGCTCATTGAATCTTTCTCCACATTTGTTGGAGTAACGAGAGCCGCACTATCGTCTACTTCCACTTCATATACCCCTATGATACCATGTAGAAGATCCAACTAAATGTCTAGCTTTTTGGATTAGACAATTTAAAATTGATAATGCAACAATTACATTTAGAATGTTCATTGGGTATAATAATTATTTGTAGGCATACTCGATTTTTTGGGGACTTTTCTAAACAAAGGGTTTATGATTCTGTTTCGCATCTCAACTCTTTAAAGCTGGAGCTTATGGATTTGATTATGAATTAGCTCGTTTGTGAGGTGGGTATCAGATTCTCTTGCGGAACTAGGTAATTATCTCTGCTTCTAAGAAGCGCGAGCAATAAATTTTTTCCGCTTTGCCTCTTTAACCTGTATTGCTCGAAAAACAGAATATGAAAGCGAATTGTCATCCATTTGGTTTCTATACCTTTAAATTTCCTTCAATTTTGGGTCATCTCTCGTGGTTGTTGATTTTCGATAGACTTCAAACATCAGATAGTGTCAGAAGACAGGTCTCAAATTCGCTGGTCCGGCGTCGCTTGCAACTAACAAGATCGAATCTAAAGAATCGTTCGAATGTGACATATTTTCCTTGGTGCCGATGGGTTCTTCAAATAAGTTTCATCAAGAGATCCTGGAATTAGGACTCCGGGGTTTTGCTGGGTAACCTTGACCTTGAAAGGTGCAGGTTTCAGGAAACTGTCGTTCAAGATAGATCGCGAAAGAGTGCTCATATTAAAAGGGCAATTGTCTCATGCATTTTCGATTATGCTCCACTCGGGACATCACAATCTGAAACCAAATCATACAGGCTTACAGTTGGTTCACCTACATCGATAGTCCAAGATAAAATCTAACTTACCTATCAGGACAACATTTGATAGCACATCAAGCAACCGTGCTATGGAGCCGCACGGGGGCACAATTAATCAAATATATTGCAGTGGAGTTAGACAATAGTATAGTTACAGCACAACACCAATTCTGCCAGTTAAACTGAGACGACTTTCGTGCACTGTTATCTTTCTGAGCGTGAGTGAAATGCCATCTATATAGCAGTGATGATGGCACCACCGGAGTGCCTCCCACATAAAATGACGCTACCATAAGTTCTTACTGTATACCATATATCCAATACACTGTCACGGCCAACCCAAAAACTTATGAGAGCCTGACATTCTTCAAACCATGTTGTTTGAGGGAATGGCTCCATTTTTGGAGTAAAACAGGCCAATATCACAACATCCACCACCTACAAGTAGTTCTCAAGAAACTCAACCACATATTTCCCTATTGCTGGTTATTCAGGGTTCCTAGGTCAATGCAAGAGTAGCAGAAGGGAGAGTTTCCCCCCAGTTGTGAAAAATTACACATAAGGAAATTCATGCAGATATACAACATATCGAACTTATATGGTAATTTCGCAGAGAAAAAATGAACCATGAAGATGGTACCACTACTAGTTACAGCCCAAAAACCTTTCCGTGATTGTAATGCTTGAGATAGATTCCTCTGGCTACCATTTACCCCTTTATCTATTAGGTGGATGTACTTCCGAAGATCACTCCCTGGAAAAATTTCAAAATTTAATGTCAAGATCAAGAATAAGCCATTACTTAAAATATTTGAAAGGATAAATCAATGATTTAATGGTTTATTAAGGAAGACCAACGTTAATAATCAAGGTCAAAGTGATTGAGAATCAAAATAACAACCTGGCCAAAAGAATCACGTCTCCTGAGGCAAGAACATAGCATCAGTTATAAGTTCAAAACCTAGATGCAACTAAGTTTCAAGACATTGTCCTTATTTACAATAATTCTAGCAGCAAAGTAAGCCTGGAATCCATTAACATTTCCTACATGGTCATGTTATTCACCTCCAAAAGAGCTATATTACCTCCCTTTTCCTTCAATGTTGTTCTAGTAAGCACAGCCTCAAACACATTGGTTTACATGTCTGTTATACACTTAGTCCGGAGCTAAGTGAGCTTCCTTGAAGATAATAGTACGGAATAACAATGCTTGTCTCTTCTTCAATATTAAAAATCTCACTTTGAAATCCCAGTGGCATTAATTCAATATAAAATCATTATGATGCAATCGATGTAAAATGTCACTACACAATAGTCACCATTTTCGACAGTTCAAATATATTTTCGCAAGAGGACCAGTAGCAGGTAATAATCAAAGTGCTAAGCAGTATAAGCTCTGTGAATTTCAAAGGGAAAAAAAAAGAAAAAAAGAAAAAGAAGTGGTGTCAGCTCATATTACAACAGCATGCCCATCTGAAGCAGGAAACACTGAGATTGTGCATTTAGTATGCAAGAAAAGAGCCACAAAAATAAAGTTATAGGGACAGTTGGTCAATCTATCTACTGAGTATTAGGAGGCAGCAGACTACTTTATTAACAAAGTAATGTTAAATAATTCATTTAGCAAAGAAGTAACACCCGTATCAAGTTTTACGGTGTGCTTAAGCCTGTTGAGGAAGCTAAAAACACAGAATGAAGAATCTAATATAGCACATTATCATGCTTTTTGAGCAAGATGTTTTTGAAGGCATGAAGATAAAAAAGTTCTTCAAGTTCTAAAATAAAAAATCCTTTCTCATAAGAAAAAAGGAAATAAAAAGTTATAACATTTTAAAGCAAGCCCATCATTCAAGAAGTTAACATCCTACAATTTTCAACGTACATTTGATTGGTTTACATAGAACATGCATTCAAACGCATAAAAGCTTTTAATTTTTATTTACAATTTCCTGGCATAATGCTTTTTAATTATGCCCACAAGCTTTAAAAATGTTGAAGATAAGTCAAATGTATAAATCAGTTACATTCTTCAACAATTTTGGAACACCATGGAAATTGAAAGAAGCAGATGAAAAGTTATTTAATGGACAGCAATTCACAAAGAACTAATCTACAAGGAAAGATACGCAGTTCAAATACCCGCCACAAAAAACTTAACATATCAAAATACACTGCCTTTGGAGAATTTGTAAACTACAAAGGTTCTGCAGCTGCATTCTTCAACAATTTTTGAACACCACAGATATCAAAAGAAACAGATGAAAAGTTATATCATGGACAGCAATACACAAACAACTAATCTACAAGGAAAGATACGCAGTTCAAATGCCTCTCCACAAAAAACTTAACATATCAAAATACAATGCCTTTAGATAATTGGTAAACTGAAAAGGTCCGCAGCTGCAAAACCCAGGACTTCAATTTATGAATGAAAAAGCTAAGAGTATAGTTTGAATCGACAGTTTCACTAAGAATCCATTGGCAACATCCACCAACCAGAGGCATTTTTAATAGTTTTGGATGCAAGAACCTACAAAGATGATTCTATGCTGCAAAAGCTATCTGCATTTTAATGGCACTTTTCTATTGTCTATGATACTCACCATGCTGAATAAGGATTTCAACATATTGTTCTGGCTTCATACTAAAGATCGAGTTTTCCATTATGAGGTTGGCTTATTTGGAACATTAAGTCACCTCTCCCTCTGCAACCAGTCATCTCCAAATATGCACATTGATTTTGCTCAAAGTCAAACCCATAGCTGTGACATAACATGGGTAAAATCATTATAAAAGTGAGACCTATGCACAACCTCGGTTGCTAAGATTTACAATGACTTCTGCACATCAGCCGTCATAGTTGCTGTCTACCACAGCTGATATAGCTGACATCCATGCTTGTACCCCCCTTTGGGCATCCTTCTTTGCCAACACTTCCAGTTTGCCAACAGCGTGCTTTGAAACTCCATATTTCATTAGAACGTGTCCAAGTGATTTAAATGTAGAATCATCAGGCTGAATTGCAGCTTCCATCATTTCCCTAAAGGTTCTTACCATGTCCTTGACTCTTCCATCTAGCACATACAGTCCAAGCACATTATTATAACTTAACTGATCTGTTAGGAGTCCTAATTCTCTCATCTGATTTGCAATTTGTAGGGCCTTATCTAATCTTCCTATTCTCTTGTACATGCATAACATCATTGCATATGTGAACTCATTGGCATCCCCCTCGTGCTTCATTCTGTCAAAGATCTGCTTGGCTTGTTCAACCATAGATCTCTCACTGTACAGATCAATCATACAATTCGATGAGAAAACATCAGGACCTCCCTCTGACAACTGAAGCATTCTGTATGCTTCTTCTGCTTCTCTCAACAAACCAACTTTGGTATAGAGTTTTATCAGGGAGTTGTATATTACATTATTTCCAGTCAAGCCTGCTTCTTTCATAGAGTTAACATAACCATGAGCTTCCTGAACACTTCCAGCATCAGCACAAGCGTTTATTAGTACACCATACACAACAACATCAGGTAGTATATTACACTGAATCATCTCCCTGTAAAGTCCCTCTGCCATTTCTAACTGCCCTATCTTCACAAAGCTTGAGATCAAAGCACAATAGGGGATGCAATCTTCTACTAAACCCATCTCCTGCATCTTCCTCAAATAGGGTAATGCTCTGTATGGAAAATCAGCACCAGCTAAGATTTGTATAATGGAACTGTAGCTACATTTGTCGGGAGATATCCCTTGGCCTTCCATGCTATCAAAAATTTGACATGCTTTATCATAATTATTTGCTATCCCATAGGCTTTAATTATCACATTGTACTCAAGAACTGTCTGCTTTCTCTGCTCTTGGCAACATAGAAAAACTCTCTCGGCCTCAGAAATGTAACCACGCTCTCCATATGCATCGATATTGGCTGAATAACACTCAGAACTCATATTCCCTTCAAGATGAAATCGCCTGAACCATAACCATGATTTTTCGAGCATCCCAGCTTCTATGTACATTCTAAGAAGTGCTGATTGTGTGTATTCATCAATCACCAGATCCCTTTCATCCATTTCACACACAAGTTCTTCAGCTTCATGAACCATTCGCCTTATGGAATATGCATACAGAAGAGTGCGATAACTCACCAGGTCTGGTTTAAGGCAGGCATCTTTCATCATTCTAAAGTAAGCTCCAGCCACTCTAACATTGTCGTGCTTAGTATAAATCGAAATCAGTATATTATAAGTTCTTGTATCTGGCGCACAACCGAGCTCCTCCATCTTCCGCGTCAGCATATTTACTTCTTTTAACCGGCCATTTTTTCCATTAATGTGGATCATTGTGTTAAAAGTAACTGTAGTAGGTTTTATCCCTTCTTTAAGCATCTGCAAGAATGTTGCAGATGCTTCTTGAAGTTGCCCAGCTTTACCATAATTATCAATCAATGTGTTATATGTATGCGAGCTTAAACAAACATTTTCTTGAGAAGACAACGGAACTTTACTCTCTCTCCTTGTCCTGTTGACTCTCAGCTTTAGTGATTCACCTAGAGACCATCTTCTGAAGAAGTCCTCAGCCTTGTGAAATTCTCCACCCTTCTTGTACATTTGGATGACAATCCCCATTGTCACCTCGTCCGGTTCAATCCCTTGCTTGCTCATTCTTCCAAGCCAAACGAGTGCCACTTCTCTCCGCCCACCTTTGCTGTAAACATCGATAAGTGTACCATATGTCGAGTTGATCGGGATGATCCCTTTGTCATTCATCTCATCCCACAAACGCTCCAAATGGCGCCATTGATATGCCTTCCCCAGAATCCTGAGCATGATGTTATAATGAATCACATTCAGTTCAAAGCAACCCTTTTTCTTGAACCATCCGAATATCTCCATAGCTCTCTCCCATCGAGTTTGCTCCTTCAAAATTATGCTTCTCTCTTTATTGCCAAGCCGCTCTTCCCATGGCCTGAAAGCCTCATCCAAGTTCTCAATAGCATCTAAAGCTCGCAGAATCGCGGGTATACATCCACCATAACCCACGCATTTCGTCGAACACTTGGTCTGCACATTCCTCACCATAGAACTCCCACTACCCGGACAACCTTGGACCCCCACCTCACTTCCATTCACGATTCCATCATCGCTCCCACCGTTCCTCCTCAGTTCCCAGTTCTCGTTTTTCCTCAAACTCCTCTTCTCCGTTCCAATTTCACCATGAACCGAACTTCCCCCGTCGTGTCTATGCTCGCGAGTCCAGATAAACCTCTTCCTCGTCGTGGGTTTTCCTGGAACCCTGCATTCCCGTTGCTTCTCGACCGGTTTCGCCTTGCCCTGAGGGATAGGGATTGAGATCATCACGTCAGGAGGTGTCGTCGGAGCACCGAGCCCGTGGAAGCATTTGGCGTCGAGCTTCGCAAGCATTTTCCGAGTCCCGGGTCGAGTCGAATTCGACCGAAAAGTTGGAGAGTGCTCTCACCGCTCGCTCAGTGACGGTATGCTGTGACCGTCGGGCATGAAGACATTGAAGAGAACATGGAAACGAAGCAAGACGAGTAAACAACGGTATTCCTAGTGAGTTGAGCACAGAGAAGTGAGGAGGCTGTCTGTTTCTGTTCTGGTGGTAGATTTTTTTCCCGGGGGAAGGGACAAAAAGGAATTTACAGTTGGCTCCCTCAGGTTTTAAGATATCTCCAATTTGCCACGTGAAAATCGAATTTGTCGCGGTATTTTCCTCCGGTCTCCTTTTTTTGATTACCTCAGCACAAGATAGAGACTTTTCTTTGGAAGTGTGCAAAACAGATTGCTCGAACCAAGAAACGCTTAGACCGGACAAAATTAGCCAGTTTGGTTCAGCTCTTGGAAGTGTCAGTTCGGCAATCCTACTTTCGATCCTAGGGGGACTAGACCAACCAATTACATGTACTTTTTTTTTCTTTTTTTTCAAAAAAATTAGTGGATCTTGTTTATTATTTTCAAGAAAATAGAAACATATAATTAGACAATAACATATTCGGATGAAAGTATAGGATTTATCTCGAACTCTACATTCGTGCTTTGAGTAATAAGATATCCGGATGAAAACATGACAAAAAATAATTAGTTTCATTAGACTGGATTGGAACCAATCACTCCTACTTTTTTCTTGCTTGACTCGTTTCTTGCTTCATTCATGCACCCATCTAAGCTCAATTGATCAAGCATCCAAGACATGCAACCTCAAGTTAGGAAGGCAACTCACGATAATGACAAGGCATGACCAAACAAAACGAACATGATATGAAATGTGCTGTTTTGAGGTTATGTTGATCGTGATCATGTCATAATTGTGTGTGTCCGTTTTTTTTTTTTTTTTGGTCGGTAATCATGTATGTCCGTTTGGTACAATTGAAAAATGGTTCTGGCTCGGGACCAATTCATGTAACCCGAGAATTGACCCGCCCAACCCATTTATTTGAATGGATCAGAGGATGATTTGAAGGGAGTGATTTTCGAGCAAAACACTAATTATTGAGTGGACTTACATTGACGTATGTAATTTAAAGCATTTATTTTTTTTCTACTAGTGACTATAATAGAGATGGATATTGACACCTGTCATTATATATATGTATACATATATATTGGTCAAAGTCATTTTATATTTTAATCAGGTATCAAAACTATAAAAACTCCTTTCATGTCAATTAGAATGAAAAGTGAACTTTCCAATTATTAAGCCAAAAAAAAAAAAAAAAGTTCGTGATGTTATTTGAGTTATTCCCTAACTTTCTTGGCTTTCGTGAAGAGAGTCATGTTTATTTTCTTTTTCTCAGAAGTGCTACTCTGGCAGCGGGTCATGCTCCCTTATAAGCTGAATTTTTTTTTTTTAGGTCAGAAAATAAGACTAAGTTTCATTACTTCATGTAGTTTCTCCAAAACCAAAAACACGAGCCTTGGAAACAATGAGGTCCCATAAAGTAAGCCAGTCTCTAAGAAGGTAATTATATTTATATGTTTTAGCTATCTAGTTCGCTACTTTATTTGTTTTTCTTACTTTATTTGTTTTTCTTAGGCAATGGGCTAGACTTAGGTTTTCAAGATGGGTCTCTAATTTGTAGGCATTTATAATAGCAGCCTCCTCTCACAAACCCTTTTCTTGATCTATCATTATCTTATCGCATTTAAGTTGTTTGACCCTACACTAGAGTTCAGAGAAGTGCTCTTCCTTAGATACTAGCACGCCTCTAGTAAAGCTAGGGTCACAAAGTGTAAACTCACCGATTGCGAAGAGGGTCTGTGCAACTTATTAGCTGAGTTCACTATATGGATTTGGGGCAAAAGAACACACTTGAGTAACATCTTTGGCGAACCTTGTCAGAAATCCTACATTAATACTTGCCTATGTGGCTCGCCCGAGAACTAACTCAACTTTGATTCACCCAAAGCGACACCGTTTCCATAGTTGGCCAAAATAAAGCCCTTCAATCGGCTAAAACGACGTCTTCTCCCCAATTGCCTTAAATCTAAAACCCTAAATCGGGTGAAATCTCCATTGAAGCGCTCGAACACTAATCTCAAATCCTAATTCGATTTGCCCCAAATTCTACAGCTGAATATTGGAAATGGAGAGTAGGACTTTCAATAGCGGCTCAAATTCCTCTCGCTGAAGCGAAGGAGAAGGTGAGCGTTTTTGTTTTTGTGGGTTACCGAGTCCAAGAAGAACATCGTGGACTCGAATTCATCCTAGGAGAAGATTCTATAGATGCGCCCGATATAGAGAGGGGTCGAAATGCAAATACTTCAAATGAGTCGATGTAAAATCCTCTCACTGAGTCACAGAAGTGATATTTGACCTACTTGATGGACGACATCAACCTCCATCTACGCTTGTGGATGACTTGGACGATGTTGACTCAATGCAAGTTCAAGCATCTTCGGCTAACCATTTGAAGAATGGAGTTTCAAGAATGAAAATCGAACGGAAGTGTTACCAAACGTTTGTTGTCGTGCTTTTTTTTTTTTTTTATCTATCCTACTTTATGATGAAATGTAAAGTACTAGAAGATAAGAAGAAGTTTCTCCGATTGCCATAGTTGTAAATGAGTGGACAAATATAATTGTTTTGGATCAAATATAGGTTATTCTTTTTGGAAGATAAGAAGAAGTTTGTGTTGTCCACAAGATTGTTCTGGCTTTGTTTTTGTTTGTACTGTCATATGTATTGTGAGTTATTTCTTATGCTTGTAGGGAGATCAAGGAAATGGAATGAGTGAATGAGATATTGTTTGCTTAATCTTGAATTTAAACCGGCAAGAATGGATGTATATTGGATTGATATGTTGTGATGACTTATTTACTTAAACTGAATATAAACTAGCAGCAAACATTGAATTGAATTAAGTTGCCATAAGTTGAATTGAATATATAAACCAGCTTCTCTGGTTTGCTGTAAACCAACATATATATAAGACAGACACGAGTGACTACTTGAGTTTTAAAAGTTGTATTTAGTGATCATTTAAGTGCCAGTCGTGATATAAAAAAAAAAATCACATAAGTGTCAAGTTATTATTAAAAGTGGTCACTTAAAATCCACTTGTAGTTAAAAGTAAATACTTAAGTGCCAAGTCTTTTAGAATGTAATCAGTTAGGTGTCAATTTTTTTGTACGTTTCCTCTAGAAATTTCACTAGCCACCAGCCACCACCACCGCCCACCACTGGCCACTATCAACCTCCAGCCATCACTACCAACCACATTAGGCACCCTAGGCACCAGCTCGAGCCACCACTAGCCACCATTGTGTCGATGGTGTGCTGCTGAAGAAGTTGCTAGTGCAAGATGTGCACACTACACACTTGCATCTTGCACCAGGTGTAGCACGAGCCCCCAACCCAACCTCCAGAATAGACTCACCAGCATTAAGCATTAGTAGCCACCACCACCAGCCTTACCAAAACCCCAGCCACCACACTAGTATACAACCACCACCATAGACCCACCATTAGCAGCCATTGCTGGTGATGGGTGATGGGTCTGTTGCAAAAGTGCTGGTGCAAGCTATGCACATTGCATACTTACGCCAATACCAAGTGAAGGACGAGCCCCCAACCCAACCCCCACAACAGACCCACCACCACTAGGCTTCACCAGCTGTCACCACCAGTCACACGAGCACCCCAACCACTATCACAAACCTACTACTAGAAAATAGTAAGTAAAAGTAGAATCCAAAAAAAGGGGGAAAAAAAAGGCAAAAATTACAAGCAACAAGATCGTTTCATTAATATTGAAATTAAGTCTCACAAACTCAATGACAAACTATATATATATATATATAAACCATCAATAGCAAATTATAAACAAAATAACTGACTCCTTAGCCCCACAAACCCTATCCTGTCCCATTTCATCAATCAATATGCACAACACCTCCTATTCATGCTCATTTTGATGGATCTTTCATTTGATTCATAATCCATGCACTTTTTCTAACTAGATGTGTGACTTTTTCTTCAACTGTCTCAAGATGCACTAATTTTGATGGAGCTCCAAATGTCCCAAGCTAACCTAATTCAGAAGGAGCTGCAACTGTCATAGGCTGAATTGATTCAAATGGACCTGCAATTAGGTTCTTACTCTTTTTTTTTTGTTGGCGCAGCTGATGTATTTTTTTTTTTTTTGTTGGCACAGCTGCTAATTCTTAAGTTGGGCCTTGAGAGATAAAAACCTCTGAACTTCTCCTAAGCTACCAAAAAAAAAAACTTAATTATCAGCAAAAGTTTGCACCATAAATTAAATTAAATGTAGCCAATGAAACTTACAGTAAGAATAACCGTTCTAGTATGCTCATCTGTATAAAGACCATAATCATATTATCTTAGCCTCTTCCCAAGAGCCTCTCTTGTTCAAAGAGGAGCGTTATTTTTAGTTACTTGTGATTTGTTGGCCCTTCTTCTCGCCCATGTTTTTCTTTGCCCTTGTTTTGGCCGTTCAACTATAGCAGGGGCTTCTTTGGCCAATTCTTCAGCTAGACATCTTCTAGATGGCCTTCTTATAGTTGGCCCTTGACTTGGCCTTCTTATGGTTGTTCTTCTATCTAGCCATTTAGCTTTAGTGACACATTCTGTTGACCTTTGAGATGGTCCTTGTGATGACCCTTATGGTGGCCTTTACGCTGACCCTTGTGATGGATCTTGTCGTGGCCCTTAAGTTGCGCCCTCTATTGACAGTTGAGCTCCAATTTGCCTTTTTCGAATTTTAGAAAGAGGCAAAAGGCAACATAAATATAACATTGGATCATATAATAACGTAAAGGAAAACTAAACACAAATTATTGAACTTACTGGGTATTTTCTTCTCTTCTGCTGAAATACAGTTGACTTAACTGCCCTTCAGTTGCTTTGCCCAATCCTGCAGTTGGCTGTCTTCTACCTTGTCTTCTTTGAACAAGACCTTTAGTTTCAAGTATAGCAAGGGCTTCGACCAATCCTTCACATGTCATTCTCATGACCTGACAAAGACAAAGACATTACATATAAGGCCAATTGTGTGTGTGTGTGTTTGTAATAAACCATAAAGTAAGAGAAACACAAATGTCATGGCTTACTAGGTTTCTTGCTATCGACTAAGAAAAAAACTCATTTCGCCTTTCTATTTGCCATTCTCCAACTATCCCTTCACTAGGCCCTTCGGCTTGCCTAAACTGTTCATACTGCTTCTTTAATTGACAACCTTTAGTATTGTGTCCTACTACATGGCAATAAGAGCACGTCATCTTTACACATGTCCTACTCATCCTACGTTAACCTGAGACCTCCCCCTCTGTCATTCTTCGTTTCGCTTTGGCCTTCCCATTTTCTTCTTTAGTAGCAAAGGTTGAGGTGCCTCATGATTTGTTGGCTCTCAGAACTTGCTACTTCCGATTGGTTGTATCATGAGTTGATACGAAGCAAAGCATTTCGGTTTCTTGTACCAATCATCAATGTAATCCTCTGTGTTGTGGCCCTTCAATTGAATGGCACATATGACATGTGCACAAAAAATCTCACTTAGTTGGCATGCTCTACATGAACACTTTCTCGTACCTAAATAAACAACATACTTATCGGAACCCTTGATTATCTCATATCCTTCATCCCCATTCCAAATGAGATGACAATACCTACTCGTAGCAAAGTTCTCATCCAATTTCTTAGTAATCCTAGGACCACATTGTCTAGTCCACTTTGCAGCCTCGTCTCTTTATTTGTACAATTGAGTCATAACCATAACATGTATATCTTCAAGCATCGAGATGACTATTTTGCATCTGGCATCTATTATCCTCACATTGAATGCTTCGTATATGTTGTTATTGATGTTATTACACTTGAATTCCTCATTGAAGAACACCATACACCAATACTTTGGTTCTATTTGGAATAGTACATCAAAACTTTCTTTTGTCAACTAAAGCAGTTCTTCTTTGGCCATCCTAAAATTAGTCATATTCGTGCTTTTTGCTAACTGCCAACATTGTGATTGCAGCTTATCCCTTTTATAGATCTTTGCCCAATTTATGTATATGTGCCGCACACACATTCGATGTTCGACATAGGACAACAACTCAGCTATTGCTAGAACCAATCCCTACAATAATTCAAAATGAGAAATGTAAATAAATAGCATGTAAACAGTACATGCGAAGAAAGATCAAAAGGGCTGTAATTTACTAGATTTTTCAAAAAGCAAACATTACCTTTTGTTGGTTGCTCATGAATGTCCACATTTCCCCATTTGTTATCTCCTGATCAATCATCAGATTTTTTAGGAACAAGGACCAATTGTTCTTATTCTCTACCCTCACAATAGCCCAAGTGAGTGGAAACATTTGGTTATTCACATCTTTTCCAATTATGACTAGTAATTCTCCCTTACACAACCCTTCAAAAAATAGTCGTCCAATCTTATAATCCGTCTACAACCAGATAAAAATCATTGTTTACATGTATCGAAGTGCACATAGAACTTATCAAACTTAGTCCCACTATAAAAAAAGTGACCTCTCCACGATCTTTACATACACTCTACTTGAAAGGTTTTGCAGTCTACACTCCCAAGCGCAATCCCACAATTGTCCATATTTGTTGCCGTATTGACCAATGAGTATATTCATCACATTTTGCTTCGATCTTTTGCATTGATTTCTAGATACATTGATGCCTATACGCTCTATCACCAACATCCTGAACTCAGTACTCTTCATCTAGGGCATCGGTTTGATCAGATCGAAGAAGTGCTTGGACAACCACGCACTTGTTATCCTTTTTATTTTCAAAATTAATGGAACAAGTATGTTTCTCTTGATAGGCTCTAATCTAAAATGATGCACTTCTCTTAACAAATGCGCTATAGATTTTCCATGGACAATTTTGCTACGAACACCTAATTCTTACAAAGGTCTTAGTATTTCTAATAAAGTTAATATTCCTTTGTGCAACAAAGAGTTATTTAGTATAACTTCCCTAAATTGTTTCGCATCTTGAAATTTCATACCTACCGACAAAGTAGGAGAGGCAACTGATAGATCATAAGAAGAAACTTAGTTTTCCTTCTATGCACAGCTCATCGATCTTCTTCAAGCTCTTCTTAAGAAATAGCATTCTCAACGCTTTCTTCATAAGTATCTCCTCGCAAGTAACACCAGCATCTATAGGGCCCTCGGCCCTATTTGGAACTTCATTAGTTACCTACAAAGCTGCAAACCTATCTAACAAAAATTCAATTTGCTTTTTCCTTGACTGTGCAAGCTCCTCATCATCCTTATCACTTAATAAATTTTCAATAAGCAACCCTTCATCGTCATCATCACTGGATTCAGCTACTTTCTAATCTCATCCAATGATTGTGACATCATCTATGTCATCATCACTTTGGTGAACTACATCTGCGCCCCTCTCCTCCCCATCCTATCTATCTTGCCCTCTTTCATCCCTAACCTCAATATTACCTTGAATACCATCTCCACCTTCTCCTACTTGGATGATCTCTCCATCATCATCTTCGTCCTCACTATCACTATCTTACTCAACGTATATTTTTACATTTTCGCCATGAAGATAATGGTATAGGACATCCATAAAACCATTATCATCTTCTAAGCTTCTCAAATCATCTCTCAAGCATTTCTCAAGAACACAATACAACAACTTATGTACTTTACAAAGCAAATAGGTCACTATATCCCCAACAAATCTTATATAAGATGTTTTCTTATATCGACAAAGATAGTATCCTCATTTCCATCCTCATCATCCCCAATCACAAAATCTCCACTGTAACAAACTATGACAGCAACATAATCCTTATCATAAGTCATTTATGCACCAAGAAAAAAAATAATCACCTTTTGGGATCACATCCATAAAGAACAACAGGCAATTGCATATGGAAGTTCTCCCACTCTCATGGACTTTATTAAAGAAAATAGAATAGGGAAGAGATGCACATTTCAGGCCATTTATTGGAAAGATATCATCCATGACAAAAAAAAGGTCCCCATAGTAACAATCTGCCATTGCATAACAGCCACTTTGATTATTTGCATTCCCTTAAAATATTAACAAAAAAACAGAGGTCCCCACGACAAGCACAAGTCCCCATGACACATATTTCAACACTTCGATTTAAAAAAAATTTAAAAATGACTAGACGTTCCCACAACAACCACTCCGAGCCCTCAAAATCGCCGTCGCACATCACATTTCACATCTAACCCCTAAAAATCACCCTCGCACATCACAATACTATATCCAAGATCTAAACACACATCACAATAATACCGCTCTAAGTCACACATCACAATAACACCACATCTTCAAGGTCGAGCCCTAATTTTTCCCTTGTTGAGCCTTATATTTCGAGGCCTAGCCCTAAATTGCCAATCCAAACCCCTATTAAGGTTCTCGCACCGCTTCTGAGCCCTAAATTGCACATCAAAGTACCATCCGAGCTTTACATTTTCGGCCGACCTCCATATTTCCTCGTCGAGCCCCAAATTTCCCATTAGAGCCTTAATTTCATCATAGGAGAGGGGGAGAAGAGACCAAACCTGGACGAGTGACAACTGTTGACGCCTTAAATTTTATTTATGTTTTATTAATTAAGTTTTCGGATAATAAATAATAATAATAAAATAAAAAAAAAATAATAAAAAAAAATTCAAAACGATCCAATAAAAGCAAAAGAAAGCAAAATTGGCAGCCCCCCCCCCCATCTTTTTCCCCTTTTCGCAGGCCCAAGCCCAGCTTTTCTTTCTGGCCCAGCCCCTCTCTTCCTTCTTCTTCCTTCTTCTTCCTTGCGCCTTCCCTCCCCCGCCTCTGTATTTCACGCGCATCATCACCGACGCGCGAAGGACGACCTACGGCCGAGGAGAATAGGTCGACGTCGGCCGGAGAAGATAAGATCTCAGGCGCCATTAATGTTGAGCAGGCTTCGCTGGAAAGCTCGATGGGACACCGGTTCAGCCAAGGGGAACCGGTGGGCAAGCTGGAAGCCGGCGGCCGAGGCCCTCCGTCGACCGGTTTTCCTTGGCCTATAAATAGGCGACCGCAAGTACCATCGGAAGGGGCGGCGAGCTCGGAGATCTTCCACTGAGAGACATCAGGAAAGATCGAAGGGCAAGCGCAGGGGAGAACTCGAGTCGCGAGCTCAGCCCATCCTCCACCGAGAGACTTCGGGGAAGGTCGGCGGCGAGCGACTTCGAGAAGGTCAGATCTGGCCGGTGGAGGCTCGGATCTGGCCAGAGTGAGAGAGAATCGAGGTCGAGGAAGGTCCGGCCGAGATCTGCGCCTCAGATCTGGAGTTCTTGCTGCTGTTGTTGCCGCCGGACGCCGTGCCGACGCCGCGACCAAGTCCCTACCGCGAAGGCTCGCTGTCGTCCCCCGCCTCGACGCTGTACAGCCGCTGCCCTGTCACCACCACCATCGC